>CM062817.1:862213580-862658580 GCA_031772625.1 Pinus tabuliformis | reverse complement strand
GATTAGGTTCACATACTATTTTATTTGGAGGTGGTTATGGAGGAGTGTGGGGAATGAAGGCTCGACTTTTGTTTGTGCACGGATCGCCATCTTTGTTTCTAGGGCCTTTTGAGTCACTTCCAAGAATGTAGCATGATGCTGCATTTTGACTTGTGCATGAATCTCCTCCTTGAGGGAACTAATGAAATGTTCTTTATGGAAAGAATTTGTTATGTTCTTTTTGCGAATGATTAATTGCTCAAACATTGTTGTAAAGTGTGTGACTGAGCCTATTTGGTATAACATGGTAAGCTTCCCTAGATAGTGATCATGCTTTTCAAAATTTTCACAAAGATATTTAACAAAATTACTCTAGGTGATATAGCCCACATAGGATTTTTTATGCCACTCTCACCATCACCATTATTTTAGATCTAGATACATGACCCACGCTCTAAGAAGTTTTATTGTTATATTACTTTCCTAGTTGTTCTTTTTGAGATTTCTTTTTGTTAAATTTCATTGTTAGTTGTCATGAAGTTCCATTACTTTTTTATAGCTTACTTTCTTTAGGTGGTGCAAGGAATGGGAGAACCTCTTAAGAATTACAAATTAGTTGTAGAAGTTGTTCAGTCTATGACAAGACACTGTTTCCAGCTAGCCCCATGACATATCATTATCTCAACTGTAGGTGTCACTTACCTTTTGCAATACTAATGGTGTTATTTTAAAAAACATACCAACACCATTTTTCCGAAATGGATGAAATATTATGTCTTCCGCGTTTTGGCTTTCTTATTACAACTTCTCACCTCATAATTGGAATGTGATGCACTTACAATTTGATGAAGTGGTATGTCTAACATGGCATATTTTGACCTATATTTGAGAGAATTATCACCTCTTTGACTAGGTTCACATACTATTTTATTTGGAGGTGGTTATGGAGGAGTGTGGGGAATGAAGGCTTGAATTTTGTTTGTGCACTAATCACCATGTTTATTTCTAGGGCCCTTTGAGTCACTTCCAAAAATGTAACACGATGCTGCATCTGGACATGTGCATTAATCTCCTCCTTGAGGCTACTAATGAAACATTATTTATGGAAATAATTTGCTATGTTCTTTTTACGAATGACTAATTTCTCAAACATTGTTGTAAAGAGTGTGACTAAGCGTATTTGGTATAACTTGGTAAGCTTCCCTAGATAGTGATCGCCTTTTTCAAAATTTGCAGAGAGATATTTAACAAAATGACTCTAGGTGATATAGACCACATGGGATTCTTTATGCCACTCTCACCATCACCATTATTTTAGATCTAGATACATGACCCGCACTCTAAGAAGTTTTATTGTATCATTAGTAATGCTCTTGAGGGTGAATTAATGTTGCATCTAGCCAACCGATTACAATGGGTCAATACATCAAACTTGTTCAGATTCACCTTAGGAGAATTGTGCCATATGTTATAACTCATTGATGTATTTTTCAGTTGAATTGAAGAGGGTTGTGAGTGAAAAATTAGTTTTTATTTAGAAGTTTCTTCCTGCTGAGCCTTAATGTGTTGTGTGGTTCGGTGCCTTCTTCTAGTATTAGGAAGGAATAAATAACTTGTATATTGATGTAATAATGTATGAGCATGCATTTTTAATTTATAAACTCTTTGATTATTGTTTAGTGATAAACTCTTTAATTCCTAGTTTCTAAGTTATGGTGCCTACCAATGCCTAATTTAAAATGAAAAACACTTTCTTTAGTACAAAAATGGCATTCTTATACTTGATTCGGCTAGAAAATGTTTTGAGAAATGAGATAACTATAAATAGATGTTCTAGGGAGGAATATATAAAATGGCACTTTCAAAATTCTGTGAAGTTGTGAAATAAGATATCTATAAACATTGGTATTAGTAAGGAATACATAACTTGTATGTAGATTCCCAAAATACATAACTTGTATATATATGTATGGGCATGAATTTTCAATTTTTCATTTTGTAAACTTCTTCATTATTGTTTAGTAATAAAGTCTCTAGTTCCTAAGTTATGGTTCCTACCAATGCCAAAGTTAAAATGGAAAAGAAATAATTTTCTGAGTAGGAATACATAACATGTATATAGATGTATGGGTGTGACTTTTCAAGGTTCCATTTTGTAAACTCTTTCATTATTGTTTAGTAATAAAGTATCTAATTTCTAGTTCCTAATTGCCTAATTTAAAAGAAAAAAACAATCATTTAAATACAAATATGTCATTCCTATACTTGAATCTACCACAAAATGAGAAATAAGATAGCTATAAATAGATGTTTTAGGAAGGAATACACAACATCCATATAGATTTATAGGCATGGATTTTCAAATTTTCATTTTATAAACTCTTTCTTTCTTTTCTAGTAATGAACTTTTTAATTCTTAGTTCCTAAGTTGTGGGGCCTACAAATACCTATACTTTTTAATTCTTAGTTCCATTACAAAAATGGTAATCCTCTACTTGAAATCTGCAAGAAAATGTTTTGGGAAATATTTTTGAGATGTTTTCTCAGAGTTTACATAAAAAATTTATAGCGGAAATGTTTCTTGTCTTGAAAGAACCCTGAAATCAAATATTTTAGTGTTGTTGATTGTATTAATTATTATAACAGAACAATTAGCTAAAGAATGTTGTTGTTTGAGTTCAGATGAATTTTATACTTGTGTGTCTTAATGATTGAAACTCTGTAACTTCTTACTTGATTATTTGTCATGAATTGGTTCATTGTATGTGGTAAAGTAGTGCAGAAGAAAGCTCTCCTTTGTAATACCACTTTTGATTAATGAAATGTCAAGCTTTAAACAAAAAAATTTAGAAGCTTGTTTTTTTATGTTCGCATTAATCCCTAACAAGGTTCTCATTATGTATCTTATTTTCTGTGGGGAAAGAGGATCTCGAAAAATTTAAAAGATATGAACTCAAGAACCATTGAACAAATGCATGATATAATTGTTGAGCAAATAGGAATTCTAATTTTTCAGCAAGGCTTCTGAAACAAATTATTTCCATCTGGGTCATAGACATTTTTGGTTGTTATTGAGGACTTGGATGACATGGATGCTCAAAAAGCCTTGTACTAATAAATTATTCTTGAACATAAGAAGGTCTAGATTAGAAAATCAAATAGCCTACATGTCATTTTGGCATCTTTTTCTGGCAACTGAATATTTTTTGTGATAAAAAAATTGATGTAAGTGAGACTCTGAATTGTCTGTGTCCTGCAAAAGATGAACCTTATTCTTAGCTTTATTTAAGAGTTTGACATGATTACAGCAATAATTTTTTACCAAAATAGGTTTTCTAAGAATTTGGAGATATGATTTCTAATCTTCTAAGTTCTTACTCACTTCAATTCTTTATTCATTCCTAAATAAATGTGTTCATCCATTTTGGGTTTTTTGTTGTTACTTTTAGATTGACCCTGTGAAGTACAAGAGAATCTCCATTGGTTTTGGTGTTTTTCTTAAAGAACAAGGAACAAAGGGTTTATTCAAAGGTTGGGTGACAACTCTTCTTGGATACAGTGCTCAGGGTGCTTGCAAGTTTGGGTTTTATGAGTTCTTTAAGAAGTACTACTTAGACATTGTAGGGCCTGAGTATACTGCCAAATACAAGACATTGATCTACTTGGCAAGATCTACATCTGCAGAATTTATTGTTTATATTGCCATTTTTCCTTTTGAAGCTGTAAAGGTTAGAGTACAAACAAAACCTAGCTTTTCTAAAGGATTATCTGATGGGCTTCCAAATTTTGTTAGATCAGAAGGAGTTCTTGGGTGAGTTTTTCCCCCTTTCTTACATATTTTCTATCAGTTTTGAATAAGCTTCGATACAATACTCATGAAACTCGATTGTATTTCCTTAATGATTGCAATATGTACAAAGGTATTGGTCCACTTTGGGGACACCAAATTCCTTGTAAGTATCAAATATTAACAGTTCCTATCATCATTATATATAGTCAAATATATTTTTCCTGTGTTTTTAAATCTATTGATATATTGGCATACAAGGGATAAGTGCATATATTGAGTTTTGTTTTAGACAATATTATGATAATTTGTGCTCCTCTAAAGAAAAACTTTTCATTTTAACATGTCTTTTAATCTATTTCAGTGAATTACATAACTTTGTAAGAACTACACCTTATTATTTGTTATCAAAATATCCATTGAACCACTACTCTAAACCTCTTTTATCTGCATCCATTAGTGTTAGGATTGTGCATTTTAACGAGTTTTTCAAGGTGTATTATTGTATCATTGTAGATGTCAGTTTAAACTTAAGATTCTATTGACATCATTTTAGTGGGCCTTTTGTTTATTTGTCCATGACTATAATATATATGTTAAGTGCTAATAATTTTCTATTGGTATCTTCTTTATAGGCACGCCCCTTGCCTCAGTTTGGAATAGGTTTCTAGGATACCCATTAATTAGCACTGCAAATGATCCTAAGCAACAACTTCTAACCCACTTAGTCAACATTAAGAAAAGGAAAAATTTGTAAGCACTTTGTAGAGAGAATTGATGAGAATCAGTATTGCAGCAAGGATGTTGCAACTCATAAGGATACCAAATTTACTTTATCAAGTCGGGGTTTCATACAAACATGGAGGTGAGAGTGCTATATGCACAATAGATGCAACATTCTACTCATGTCACTTCTCAACTGGGGCAATAGACCATTATGGTTTCAAACCAGTCTTCTATTCACTAGAAGGAGTCTGACTACTGACAGTGAATGTAAAGCTAGTTCTAATACAAGAAAGTCAATGATTGTCTATTTAGGAAATGAAAGTTACTAAATGGAAAATGTCATGAATCATCTAGCTAGGAAATGACACAACTTACCTGCAGAAGAAAAAAAAAACTAAGCTAACCTTCCATCTTATCATCTATTTATTTTGACTAATTGGACATTGGATGTTGTTCTATCCTTTTATGATTCATATATGCATGCACTAACTATCTCATGTTTCATTTGCAGAAAAAGAGTCTTTTAATTTCTAAATTCAAAAATGTAAATGCTATGTTATGCTATCTAACCTTGCAGGGGGGAAAAGGCATGGAAAAGTTCGTCCTAGGTGGCACTTATAAGCATGGAATCCAAGATGAGGGCCTAAACTATACTCAGATGAGAATTTTTTATAAAAATAGGGTCAACCAAGTTGCTACAGGAGTTCATGTAACTGCTACAGGAACTACTACACGATGTCCTAGTTTGCTACAGGATGGCCTAGTTTTCTACAGAAAATCAGCTTAAAGCTTTACGAGGGAAAGAATAGTGAAATAAGGTGTTAGAGAGATGTATGATAGTGAGAGAGAGTGTAAGGAAGGTGCACATTACCTAACTCTAATCCCAACACTCTAAGGATGTTGGATTTTCCCAAGGTGGTTGTTCACACTGCCTGCAAAACAAAGATTCAAACTATGGGCTGGTATGCCTTGGTAAAATGTGGAGAAGACTTAGGTGAAGCTAGTTGGATGAGTTCCTCCCTGTAGATCAACAATCCCTACAAGAAAACCAATTTTTCACTTCATTTATGCATGGCTACATATCAACATGGAAAGGTGACTTGAATTTGAGAAAGATGATCTATCTATTTCTAATGACTAGATCTATGAAATGGGATGCCTTTTTAAGCTATAGAAAACTAAAGCAACAAAATAAAAAATTCAGGTGCTTCCAAGATATCATAAACAGTGATCTCTCTAAAAATGAACCCTAAGCTATGCAATTACCAAAAGACAACTCTATTTTCCGGGTTGTGAGAATGGAACCTTCTAATCATGATCCCATGAGGGAGGTGAGGAAGAGGCCACTGTCAAAATCTTTTCTAGAGTAATTTCCTTCACTATTGCACCTTTGATCTACTTCTTTGAACTAATGGAAATAAGATTCATCAATCATTCAAATACTTGTTAAGATAAAAAGACATAAATAATCTTAGCAACTAATTATCATCTTAATTTAGCAATGCAGATACAAAAAGAGGAACCTCTACTGCTAGGGTTGGGCCCTGACCCAAGAGCTCCAACCCTCTAAGTCAACTCAGTGCTAGATCAAGGTTGAATTTCTCGTTATCAACAAAATTCCAAATACAACATAGAAAATAATAGTCACAATGTTTCAATTCAAATTGCCACTAGGCTACATCAAAAAATTGAATCCCAATGAGTCCCTTGGCTCCCTTATTTATACAAACTGAAGCTACCAATAGCTTCCTAAAAAATAGGGAGTCTTGGCTACCTAACTAAAGAATAACTTTTCTTTGACTATCACTGGCTTGGCTACCAATGAACTCAACTTGCTTGGCTGCGAGTAACTCTGAGCTGATGAGATATGGTGGAGGAATCTTTGAATGATTTGACGAGTAAAGGAGGGAGACTAATCTCCTCAAATATCTCTTGCTTGTCCACCTTGAGGCCCTACACTTAAATTAGACCAAAACTGCTTCAATTCCTACATTTAATACATATTAGACCACATGACCTAGAAACTCATCTTTACCCTTCTCACTAAGAAAAATATAACAAAATATGTAAATAAATATGAGAAAAGTAAATTTTAATAAGCTGGAGAGTAGCATTATGATCCACATAGTTTACCTATTGATGAGCCTTATCATGACTCCCTACTAAAGGTGTTTCTCATCCTCTGAGAAACTTATTCTATATCCATATCTTTCATAGCTCCGATGGCCTCTCTAACATCCCAGGCCTCTTTTTATGGAGTTTCATCTTGAGGATAGAACCCTGCATTTTTCTCCATCTCTTCCCACTGCTTTCTTTCCTCTTATTCCTTCCTACCTTCTAACATACCCAACAACAAGGGTGGATTGAGTTTTGAAACCAATCCAATTGATATTTAGTATCTGCATGGATTTCTTATACAGGGGGTTCCTTTCCAATTCATTTCTCAAACTCTAAGGGGAATGGTACTCTCTAATCCTTAGATAGTCTTGAAGGTTCCTCCATCTCCTCTGGCATGCTCTCTAGATTGCACTCCCCAAAAATCAAAGTGTTCTAAAAATGGGAGATGACATGTTCTTGTGTAGCCAGGTATCTTGGTTCAAGTTGGGCATCATTGGAAATGATGTCGTGGTTACTAGTGATAGCCATGGAATTTATCTATTCTGCTCTAATGTGAGGGGTTATCTTTCCTCTTTTCCTACTATTATATTTACTTCCTTAGCCTTGGCCTTCTCATGACCCATCCATGATGCAAGGGCCATCAGCTGTAAGTCCCCCAACTTTGCATTGGGGTCCCACACATTCAAATCTGTCAAGGCAAAGTTGTGTAGGTAAAATTTAGATATTTTGGCCTTGTCTTCTAGGGTTCTCTTGTCACATAGCTCTATGAATTGTCTATAGTCTTGGAATGGCATGGTCCCCTATTGTGCTAATGTCTTCATTTGAAACTGTAGCCATTGATCCTTGAGGTATAGTGCATATGATTTGGATGGCATCCTACACTGAAGTGCCTCCATGGAGAGGCTTGCCATGGTGGCCAATTAGCTCTCCTTTTCCTGCAATTGCCTCCTCAGCCATGTGTTTTTTTCCTGTAATTGAGATCTCATGATGTGTTCTTTGTCTCTCAACTCACTCAGCTCCCTTCCCATATTTAGGATTTTTTTCTTCCATATGGCCCACATCTTCTACCTTCTTTGGCTTGGAAATCTGGATCTAGTGATGTGTTCTTGCCCCTTCCTTTTCAATCTCAAAGAAGAGAGGGATTACAATTTTTTTTGGTATTACTCTGCCTCTATCAGTGAACTTGTAGTAAGAACTGAGATTTAGTTGTGGGATAGACTCCTACAACTCTAGAAAATCTCCCTTACATGCTTTTGGAGAAGATACCTGCTCCCGCACCTATGGTATTGCTCCTCTACCTTCTCTCTACCCTTTCTATCCTTCCTGTAGCTTTTTATGCCTTTCCTGTAGCACTTACAGTGTTTCCTATGGAACGGTTTGAGGATCCTATAGCAGTATTTTTCCTTTCTGTAAGAGGATCACAAGTGCCTTAGTTTTCTTTACTGATGTTGACTTGGTGATAGGCTTCCTAACATAAGTGATGGGGGCCTTTGGGGTAGCTTGTTGTGATGTCCCTTCCTCAACTTTTATTCCCAAGGAAACTAGCTCCTCCTGCTTTCTTGGTGACTCTTCAATTATGATGGGAGTTCTTGTAGGTGTTTATGGCTTCCCCTACTTGATCCTGGTGCTTCTTCTTGTTTTAAAATAGAGGGGAGTTTTCCTCTGTCTTTTCCCTTTGGACTTGATGGGTGTGCTTAAGGTAGCCAATGTAGTAGCTGCCTCCTTTTTAGTGTGCTCAAGAGGAAATCTTGGAGATTTATCCCCTTATCTGGTATGTTCCTTAGGGCGAGCCTCTACCTTCTATTCCTCCTTCTTCCTTCTATTCTTCCTTTTCTTCTTCCTCTCCTTCTTCTTCTTCTTTGTTTGTTCCTTCCTCCTCTTTTTTTCTTGCTTCTTCTACCTCTCTTGTTGCTTCCTCTTCATTTCTATAGGTTAGGGTCCCACCATATTCAAGGGCTTGGATTTCATGGATAGTCTCTCTGTCCATGCCTTTAAATTTTGACTAGATAATAGGAATTCTCAATTGGCTCAAGGCATCCTCTAGAATTGGTTTAATGTTTCCATGATGTGCCAATTGTTGGTGTTTCCCTTCTTGCACCTTCTAGCTCATGTCTATCATTGACTACAAAATAAAATAAGGCACACTATACCTTTGGTTTATGGGTCAATCCTCTCCAAATCTCAACTCATGGAGGAATCTGAATTGGTAGCAATAGACTACACTGAGCCTCCCTTCACAAGAAATGTATTTGAGAATGTTGAAGCTCACCTCATCCAAAGGATAGGGAAGACTCTCCCTCCTGACCCCAAAAATGTCCTCAATTGGCTCTTCATCATCTAGGAAGAAGTTTTTCTTAGCAAAGGTGTTGCTAGCCTTGTCCTCCCTTCTCCATTGCACCCCTTTAGGAAGTGTGGTTACTCTAGTGATCACCTCAAGGTTGATTGTAATTAACAACTCTCTCACTACATTAGTAGCACTTGGTCTTGCCTGAGCGTTGAGTGCCATAGAAAATGCATGGGCTATCATCATTGTACCCCCTGAGCAACTCAAAGAAGTCCAACTAGTGATGCCTCCTAAAGTTATCTACCATATGGGGATGTAGGCGAATCCTAGATGTATCTGTGGGTTCTCTTCTATTGAATCCCCCTCCCATTTCTCTTCTCTAGTTAGCTAAATGCAGGAAGTCTTGTAAGCTAGCTTCAGTATGAGTTTAGGGTGGCTGAGAGTTTAAAGTATTTTTGGGAGATGACTGCAATTTATACCCTATTCTATATCACACAATTCTCTTAAATTCCCACAATTTTTTTCTAAATCTCAAGCCCACTGTAATTGCTAGGAGAAAATAGAGTATTTTCTTCTTTCCTTTCTTTTTATTTATCAAACCATGAATGCATGAAGAGAGATGGGACACTTACTTTTCACTATGATGCTTTGGATGATGAGAATTTCTGAACAATTTGACCCTAGGGACCCCCTTACAGACTGCTTTTGGAATTACAGTGCTTCTTATAGATTTGTGAGTTTCCTATAGCTTCTTGTAGCTCTGTTTCATGTAGGGTGGCCAAAACAGGGTTTTATTCTCCGATGGCTTTCCAGGGTGGTCCCGGTCTCTCTGATATTGAAATGAAAAATTGGTGCATGAAATTTTTGAATTTATTCTATTTATGGTTGATTGATGGAGTGTTGTGTTGGCTGGTAGTGGTATGGGATTTCCTCATTGGAACCATTCACCCACCGTTTGTGATCACACACTCTCCCTCATAATCATCACCCACTCTCACATAACTCAATAGACCACCTTTTTTCTTGATTCTCATTGATTTGACACTCCAACATGGCATGCTGACTCGAGGTTCACTTTCTGATCTCGAGCTGAGGGTGGCCAAGTTAGCTGGGAACCTCCAACTTATAGAAAAGAACTTTTTCAACATTCATACATTTTTATCATATCATTACTCGGGGAAGAGTTTGATGAGGTGTCATACCTGTGTCTAACTTTGTTGATCAATGCATGTTGGAGGATGGCTTGTTTTGTTTCTTTCTCAGGTAAGTATTCCTCTTTCGATTTTTTATTTTTTTATTTCCTCCTGCTTATGTAGATGTCTACTTGTTGTTTCATGTCTGTAGATGCTTGGTATATCCTTGATGTTGTTGTTGCTGTGTAGCTCTGGTGAGGAGAAATAAGGTCTTCAGAGATGCTAGATCTCCCTTTTTCATTGGTTGTGAAGGATAATGTAGGCTTAGGTTGGTTGCAGTGATGACAAAGGCTGCTACAAGGGATCCTGTAGCTGCTAGAGGAAACCTTGTAGTTGCCTTTCGTTCATTTTTTATTGATTTTTTTTCTAAAAGGAGGCTAGGTAGTGGTGTAGGGGTTGATGATGGTGATGAAGGCTCAGATGAAATGGTGGATGGTTGATGTTAGTGAGGACATGCACTTTGGGCCTCCCTTTTTTTTATTTTTTCACATTTTCCTGTGTCTTTTGTTTATTGACACAAATGTAGGTATGTATATGACTTGATGTTGGATAAGATATGGTGAGGTGTAGGGGGCCAAATTAACCTAGAATATGATTGCATATTTGTTTTCCTATCAAGATCTATTTCCTGTAGCATTTCCGGACATCTTGTAGTGCTACAGGATCTTCCTGTAGCAGATACAGGACATCTTGTAGCAAGCTAGAAAATGCTCAAAAACTGATTTTTGATGCCTGAAAGTGGAAATTAATGACAGGGAAATGGTAGGCATGAGTGAGATGATGTGGATGGAGGAATAAGTGAGGTGATACTTAGAATGTTGTCCTTGTAACTTTGATTCCTTTATTGCCTTCAAAATCCTACAAAATCACAAAATTTATTAGTGGGCAGGTTTGAGGTCCTTGCCATGGAAGTTTTGTTTTTTCTTTTTGAAAGATACATTGGTTTCCCCAAAGGAGCTTTTTAGCCTGTTTGCCTGACCTATGCGCCTAAAAATAGGTATTCACCCAAGGATCTTTTTATTTTACTTTCTTCACTCTTGAGCTGCCTCAAGGAGGTTTTCAACCCAAGAGTTGGCCTCAGATGCCTCATAGAGGTTTTCACCTAGGTCCCTTATATTATTTTTTCTTTTCTTTTTTTTCCAAAAATAAAAATAGTCTTCAAGAATTGGGTGATCTGGAAGCTAAGACACTTCCAATCACATTTACTTCCTTACTGATGGTACTGATGAAATCTTCCCTCGATAGAGGTATTTTAAAGGATTTCAATCTATATCCATTGAAAAGCAAGAGGATACCTTCCTTATCAATGGTCTCGATTTGAATAGCCCCATTTCATGGAATTTCTTTATGATATATGGGCCCAGCCACTTGGTCATCAATTTTCCTTTGAATTCCTTAAACCTAGTGTCATATAGTAGAGCCTAATCCCCTTCTTGAAAAACCTTTTCCTTGATGTTCTTGTCATGCCAAACCATCCTATGTACTTGAATAACTTTAGTGGGTAGGAGGGCCTGCATCTTGAATTCATTAAAACCATTGAGTTGGGGTAGCCTCTCCTACTATGTAACATCCAAATCCAATTGTGTTTCCATTCTGAATGTATTATATTCAAACTCAATGGAGAATAGAGCCTTCTTTCCATAGACCAAGTCATAAGGGGTGAAGTCAGTGGTTGTCTTCTAGGTTGTATTATAGGCCCAAGTGGCGTCCACAAGTCTGTCAACCCAATATTTTCTACTGCTGCTCATGACCTTGGTGAGGATGCCTTGCAATGCTCTATTAGTGACCTCTACTTGTCCATTAGCCTAAGTATGATAGAAAATAGAATTCATGTGTTTCATCTTATGTTTCCTTAACAAATTCTCAATTAGTTGTGATGTGAATTGAGCTCCCTGATTGGTGACCAGTTCTCTAGGGTAACCAAACTTTTCCAATACATTCTCCCTTAAGAAGTCAACCACTTTCTCTTATGTTGCTACCTTGAAATCCTTAGTCTCAGCCCACTTTGTCAAATAATCAGTGCATACAATTATGTACTTTTTCTTCCCTGATTGTGTATCAATGGGCCTAATGAAATCCATGCCCCTCTTGTCAAATTTCTCTAGAGCCACTTGAGGATGCAAGGGCATTTCATCCATGGCAGTAGGTTTCCCCATTCTCTGGAACTGATCACATCGCCTAGTGTATATTGCTTCATCTTGGTGGAGAGTGGGCTAGTAGTAGCCATCTTGCAGTACCTTGAAGGTTGTCCTCTTCCCTAAAATGTGGCCTCCACAAGGTCCATCATGACCCGCCAGAAGGATTTCAAAGACTTCCTTCTCCCTAAAACATCTCCTAAAATTTGATCTAGGCCTTGTTTGAACAGATTTCCCTCAATCCAAGTGAATGTTGTGCTCTTCCTTACAATAATGTTATTTTCCTTGGATGACAGATTTAGAGGGAACTGTGTAGAAACTAGGTAGTTGGCTATGTCAGCAAACCATGGAGAGAGAACTAAAATATAAAATAAATGTTCATCTGGCAGTTGATCAACAACCATCCATTCATCACCTGCAGGCAAAGAAATTCTAGACAAAAAAATATGCAACTACATTTTCCCTACCTAGCTTACCAATGATAGTTAAATCAAACTGATGTAATAAAAGAAACCATCTAATAATTGTAGCATTCACATTTGCCTTGTTCATCAAATATTTGATAACAACATGGTTAGTATGCACAAAGGTATGATAATGAGTGATGTAGTGTCTAAATTTGTTCAAGGAATGGACAACAGCTATGATCTCCTTTTCAGTCATAATGTAGTTTAATTCATCCTTCGACATATTTTTACTAATGAAGTAAATGATATAAAGCAACTTATCATGTATTTGGCCTAGAGATGTTCCTATAGGTTTTTCAAAGGCATCAGAATGGATGTGGAAAGGAAGAGCCCAATTTGGGCCTTGGAGAATGGGTGTAGTAGCCAACTTATCCTTTAATATTTCTAGGGCCTCTTAGCAACTTTCTGACCAGCAAAATTCAGAGTCCTTGGCTAGCAGTCAAAACAATGGTGAGGCTACTTTGTTGAAATCTTTGATAAACCTCCTATTATATCCTGCTAAGCTAAAGAAACTCCTTACAGCCCTCTACTCTTGAGGACTAGGGACCCTTTTTATGATAGTAAATGTTTTTGGGTCCACTTCTAGTCCTTCCTCAAATATTAAGTGACCTCAAAAATTCGATACATTAATGAAGAACTCAAACTTATCAGGACTAATATATAGGTGCATTTCAATGTAGTTATTTAAAACTTTCCCCAATTTAGAGAGATCCTTCAAGAAATCACACCCATAGGGAGTGAAATCATCCATATAGATTTCTACAAATTCGTGGAATAGCTCAGCGAAGATGCTTAGAACCACCCTTTGAAAAGTGCCAAGGGGAATTAAATAATCCAAAAGGAAGGACCCTATAAGAAAAGGTACCCCAAGGACAAGTGAATTTGATTTTATATTGGTCCTCTGGGTTGATCTAGATCTGATTGTAACCATTGAATCCATCCAAGAAAGAGAAGAACTTCTTCCCTGCAAGACCATCCAAGACTTGATCAATGAAAGGTAGAGGGAAATGGTCTTTTTTAGTGGCTTTGTTTAACTATATGTAATCCACATAGATCCTCCATTTTCCATTCTTCTTTGGAACCAGAACTAGAGGATACACCCACTCACTATTTGCAATGGGGTAAATGAACCTTGCATCCAGCAATTTCTGCAGTTCTTCTTTGACTATGTATTTTAGGGTTGATTTCAATATCCTTTGAGGTTGGTGCATTAGTTTGTAGCCTTCCTTGATGTAGATGTCATGAGTACACACCAAAGGGTGCACTCCCTTCATTTCCTTATAGCTCTAGGAAAAAGCATCCAAGTGCTCTCTCAACAAGTTGCACAACTTCTCTTCTTGATGGGATGAGAGTGAGGGGTTGATTTTCAATGTTTTAGATGGTCCAAATTCTATCATTTTGATATGAGTAGGACTTGAGTTAACTAGGAACAATTCAATCTAAGGGTTATCTTAAGATTTCTTCACCAGCTCATCAAGAAGCATGGTGTTGGGGTGTTGTAGTGAATTATTATCAAATATGTATGAAAAGAACCCACTTAATATTATAACAATCTCAACAATATAAATGGCTGCTAAAAATTGTATATCTCCAGCAACTGATAGAAACAAAACCTACCAAAGTCCTGATCTATGCCACAATCATAGTTAAATAGAAAAAAGAAATAATAATAGCTCCTATCATCCAATGGAAACCAGATATACAAAAAAATGATTTTATTATAGCACATGTGAAGGGAACAAATAAATTTTATCAGTCCCCCTCTATGGGAGTGGTTCTTAGTTATCCTCAATCGTCTTCAACTTTTTGATAGACTCTCTCTCCTCTATAATGTGAAAACCCAAAAAAAATATGGTGTGCGACAATGAAAATAATCAAAAGTGAATAATGAATGGAAAACCCTTCTATTTATAACAAAATATTGAGTTATCATGAAGTAATGAGCAATAATAAAATATTATTAACCCCGTTCTTGGAATAACCACTTGTAATATTTTATTATATTTGGTTAGGGGGGAAAAAGTATGTAAACTTTTGTTTAGAAATAATAAATAAATAAATGATTTATTTATCATCTCAAGATATTGGTTAAGGAATAATAAACAAATAATGATTTATTTAATTATTCCTAAGGGATTTAGTTTGACAAGGAATAATAATTAATTAATTATTCCTAGGGAAAAATAAGAAAATTAATAATTTATCTGTTGATTTTTCATAATTGGGTAAAACATGACAAGGAATAATAATTGAACAATGGTTTAATTAATTATTCTTAGAAGAAAATCAAATAAATAGTGATTTATTTAATTAATTTTCATGGGTTTAATTATAAATTACCTAACAAAGGTGGTTTATTAAGTAATTTATCACAGTGAAAGCAATTTTACTATGGTAAAATTGGCTTTACATGGTGTACTTCGATCCATCTAGTAAATTAGGCTACATGATCAATTTTTTGGTGATAATAGATTGCCCCCAAACATAAGAGTGTTAGGAGAAAATAATATGACCTAAGTACGTTGTAAAGGCACAATCACAACAGAAAAAGGTGGAGTCAGAGAGAGAGAGAGAGAGAGAGAGAGAGAAAGAGAGATCAATAGAGATGAAGGGGAGGAGGATAGGGATAGAGGGGTGAGACCAACACAAGTATTCTTTTATGTTGTGGTACTAGAATTTAATGAGGCAGGGGAGGAATACCTATACCCACTGAGATAACTTAGTACAAAAATAATGGTGCACTCAAAAACGTAAAACTCAACAATGCAATATATGTTGAATGGTACATGACATGCTAGCATAACTAAGCCATAAAATAATACAATTTTTCCCATATACATAATGCACCTGGAAAAACATGAGCCAAGACTGAATACAATAATATATCTGAGTACATGAGACATTATGGCCCTTCCCTCAAAAAATGGGTGGGAGGGAGGGTAGAACAATCGGAGAAGCCTTGCTGAACAGGGAAGGGCTCTATAAAACTAAATGGATCATCTCAAGAAGACGTGCATGCTATGGACACTGCGATCAGTAAGAATCAACCCCATCAACTCCATGGAACTGCATCTGAGGCTATAGCATAATAGGAATGCATCCGGGCATGTGGGGGGCTACTTGAATGGCCAACCCCTCATGAGGTCTGAAACATCTCACACACACCTGGGAATAACTGGTACAATCTGTGGCATCACATGACCATCAAGTGTATGGATCACAAACATGAAAAAACCAAGATAAATGGCAATGATGAGTCCCTTCGCTAGATCTAAAGTATCGAATAAGAATGGAAGCTATAACCAAGATACACCGCCCTCTAGGCCGTTTTTCTAGAATAAATGACTTGATGTCGATAGAATATGGTCCCCAATAAGTGAAGCAATGAGGATCCTCAACTAATGCATGAGGGAAAATAGTAATGTGACTGATGGAATGACACTAGGGACAATGGAAAGTTATGGGACTGAGGGACAAACAGATGGCTTCCCTTGTTAGAGCATAAAGTGCACGGTTGACCTGACAGTGACTGACTCGACTCTGGAGGGGATAAGGGATAGTATGACTGGAGGTGAAAATGGGAAACACAGGATGAACGATATGAAAAAATGGATGGAATATTGTGACATGATATAATGTGATATGAAACAGACTCCATGGGTGGAAGGGTGACTCATCGTAGATTCTCTAAACAAGGGTGACTCAATGACGTTGCCACACAGAATAGGCTCGGTGGGGACTATGAAAGCATGAGTAAATGATGGTTACACATGACAAAAATCGACATGTGAGGTGACAAGAATTAAGGGGAGATGGTCCCTAAGGTACAATTGTTGCTTATGAAGAAATTCGATTTTGAGAGGTGATGAAGTGACCCCTCTTAGAAAAATGACTTCCTCATGAAGTGTCAAATCAACAAAAACCGAGAAATACCCATTATAGTACTCGATTAGAAATTTCCAATGGTGATGATGGTTTGTCAAATTGAGCTACGGTTTCATTGCAATGGATGATAAGGACCAAAATCTTACGGGGATCATAGTGGATAAACCAACCATTGGAATCAGGATCTTTGACTTTCAGGCAAGTAGCGTTACTTGTCTAAATATGGCCTTAATGCTTCTTGGAACGATGGTTCTGTTGTGCCCTACAACAACCCCCCATTTTCATATCATTTATATTTACAAAATTATTATATGAATGGGTTCCTTTAGAAGTCAATTGGTATCAATATTGCATTATTTGAAAAAAGGTCCGCAAACCAAATGAAGACATTATCTTAAACCTTTTGAAAAACCCATTTTTGATCAAATAAAGCAATCTTTTATCATTGCGATAAAGAGATCGCAAGATCGCATATCGCAATGACATTAAAAACACAAATATGTGACATGTGGGTTCCCGCCGATGCGAAATCGCTATCGGCTATCGGTGATACTTTATAAGCAGTCTTAAAGCACCTTAAGCCATTCACCCCGATGCGATGCGATATCGCAATCGGCAAATATCCTATGCACAATAATAAGGCGCCCAGGTCATACCCCCGATGCGATGTGATATCGCAATCGCCAATCAGCGATACACTATCTATGCACATTGTTATGCCCATTCACCCCAATGCAATGCGATTTCGCTATCGGCGGTCGGTGGTATGCTATCTATATGGTTATATAACACCAATTCTCCGGATGCGATGCGATATCGCTATCGGCGATCGGGGTTTCAAAATTGCCAAAATAAGGATTTAAGTGTTCCCGATGCCCGATTATGATATAGCACGGATTTCAAAAAAGCTGTTAAAAGAAGGGATATTACGATCCATGCATATTTAAAGCTTGATCTCTTAAGTAATCGGTCACCTGCACTCAACCGCCAAAATATCCATAGCACGCTTAAGCGGGCCATTCAGCCGAATAATGGTATAATGAACATTTAAGGGGTGGCAGGTCTTAAATGGCCATTTAATGTAATTGTAGGATTATCCCATGGATTGTATCCGTAGCCATTTTTAAGAGTTAATCTCTCAGCACGCTGTGATAAATATATCTTTCCCATATTGGATTTTCATTAGCATATCTCTGTGTTACGTTTATTTTCGCCGCTGTGCAGAATTCATCCAAAGGTGAAAGCTCGAGCAAAATAGGGAAGAAATCCAAGAAGACCACAGGCGCTTCCGCTACACCGGCTGCAGGACAAGCTCTTGTGGACAAAAAGAAGGGCTTGATATCTGATACTACATGTACGGGTCTCACAAGAGTTACTTGGCAAGGCACTTACAACCTGATTGAAGCCGAAGAACCAGTAAAGACAGTAGTAGAAGCTGGTGTGGATTTACTTCGGAAGTCTGAGAGTACTCTCAAGGATTTAGCCGACTCTTTCCTTCACAGGATAGCGGCCAGGGAGCAAATTCTCCCATACACAGACGTAGTGCGGTGGGCGATTGAAGAAATCCCAATCTTGGATAGAACCTTCAGCACCAGAGACGGGAGAATTTTCGGATCATTCAGGGTGGATGATCTAAGGAAAATGTATCATTTGGCCGAGCCAGAAAAGATATATAATAAGGCGTTCCTGGAGAAATTTGAAAACTAAAATGAAGTTGAATCTGAACCCATCTGGGATTGGAGACAAAATTCGGCTAAGCACAAACACGAGTCTTCCGGTAAGTACTCGTTTGATTCTCTGGCTTCTCCTTATTGCTATGCGGGAATAATGATGTGTAGATTATGGGGATTGCATGACTCTGCTAATTTTACCATAGAAATGGTTCCTCTAATGGAAGCAGCAGTGAACAGTATAATTATGGATTGGGCCACTATCCTTTCTGACAAATTAGCACAAGCTGTGCTTGAGTTTAGAAGCAAGACCCATATTTCTGAAAGGGTAATTCCCCCATTTTACTACAGTGCCTATATTCTAGATACCCTCTGTTTTAACTCTGAATTCCCCGTACTTGGCTGGAGGTGGACTGCACAAGACCTCTCACCTATCCATATCTATCATCAGAAATTGTGGAAATCTTCTTATAAACATCATCTATACCAAGTCTGTAATGGCTTATGTTGCCTATTTATTATTCCATTTTCGATAGACCTGCTCCCAAGATTTCCTATCAAGCCGGAATTGATTTAACTGGAATAGGTAGATGGTTTGGAGAGGAGAGGTTTACCTACATAAGAGTTTTTGGTAGCCAAGCTAGACCCCATGTCCTCCCTTTGTACATACCAGATAAACTTCTAGCGAGGGAAATTTCTTACCAAATCATTGCAGAGAGTGTTACACAAACGCTCAAGAAAAATAGGAAGCAAGGCTGGCCCTCTTTTCCTTTGAAGTGTGGTGTATATACCCTGCATGACCTCAAACATGCAGAAAAGGAAGCCACAAAAATTCAATCCTTGACTCTAGCGACTCTCCCAAATAGGCATTTCGATCCAAATAAAGTCGCCTATAATGCATTAGAATAGGCCAAACTGACAAGATTTGATCATAAGGAAGATATGTTTGATGACCTGTTCTCCTCAGCTGAGTCAATAAATTAGGTTAGATCATTCGCCATAGCGAAGTATAATGATAAAGGGTTGACTGAGTTTAATAAACTTAGAGAACAGAGGTTGCAAACTCTGCCTCTAGATTTACTAGCAACAACCCCGGCGGCATCATCAAGCGAGCCTAGTCCACAACAGTCAAAGGAACCTCCTGTTATAACAAAGGATCATAAGAAGGAACAGGAGGAAAGGCAGAGAAAAGAACAGGAAGAAAAGCAGAAGAGAGCACAGGAGGAAAGACAGAGGAAAGAGATAGAGGAACAGCAAATGAAAGAGCAGGAGGAAAGACAAAGGAAAGAACAAGAGGAGCAACAGAAGAAAGAGCAGGAAGAAGTGCGGAAGGAGTCCCAAGCCGAAAAGCAAAAAAAAACCACCATTGATGTCAATATAGATACTCGTATTGACCCTAAATTGCTCCAGGAATGGAAGCAATTTGACTCTATCATCAGTGGGTTGTAATGTTCCAAAGATACAGACACTTCCAAGACAAATGACACACAGGACATCACTTCTCCTCAGGTTCTAAGTGGAACCAGCGGCCCACCCATTTCTAAGGATGTTGAGATAATACCAAAAGACCCCTCCGACCAAATCATTCTCCAGGTAGAAGATATTCCTCCCCTGGATGTTTTCTACAGCCCGAGGCATAAAGCAGTGGTAAAACGACAAAGGAAAAGAAGGAGGATTGATCAACCTTCCCTTTTCCCAGAGCAAACTGTTACGGGCAGTGTGGTTTGGAAGGAGGAATTTGACCCCTCCGATGACCTGACAAAACTATCGCAGTATGCAGGAGCCTATTCGGCAGCGACAATCAATAAGGCATCAGAGGTAAGTCTTCTACTGAAAACTAAGGACCAAGAAATTTTCGCATTACAGGCAGAGTTGGCTGAGAATTCCAGCGGTAGTATCAACCACCACTGCTATTGTAATGGCAGATCCATGGACCAGACCTGGTGCAGTCAATATGCCTGCACCATTGCATCCATTACCAGATTATCCTGAAAAATGGCTACCCAAGTTTAATCCAGATGATGGAACCCAGGCTGAGGAACACATTAATAATTTCATGTTAGCAGTCAACTTAAAAGGAGTGACAGAACAAGATGTTGTTGTTAGACTTTTCCCTTACACCTTGCAAGGATCAGCAGGATCCTGGTATTTCTCTTTACCCTCTGGTTCCATTACCAGTTGGAACACTTGCCAAGAGCAGTTTCTTACCAAATATGGAGATGATAGGTCTTTGGCTACCCTAATAAATGATCTCTCCAATCTGAGAATAGAGCATAGGGAACCAATTAAGGAATTTAATGCTCGCTTCAATAAACTCCTGAACAAAATCCCTACAGCTTCCAAACCAAGTGAACAAATTCGAAGCGAATGGTATATCACCGCCCTACCTGCCAATATAGCCATTTTTGTAGACAGGGCTGGGAAACCTACCTTAGCTGAAAACATGAGAGAAGCACTTGCTATTGAAAAGCGCATCAATGCTCTAGAGAAGAAAGCTGCTCTGGAAGACAGAAAAGCCAAAAAAGTCTCTTTCAAAGATGACTCAAGAAAGAAAACCCCAAAAGACCCATACGACATGGAGGGTTTACAAAAGGTCCTAAAAACTTTATCAAACGAAATGGTTGAAATAAAGAAACAGGTAGCTGAGACATCAACCAAAAGGCCCTTTAGAACTTTTAAGAAAAATGAATCAAAGCCCCCAAATGTCATATCTAATGCAGACTCAGAGCAAGAAGAAGAAGAGGAAGAGGAAACAATCGCACCGACTGATGATGAAGAAGAAGTAGTGGAATGTCATGGAATGTGGGATTTTATACTCCCCAACTCTGATACCGATAATGAAGAAGAAGCATTCCCAGTCACTACTAGGAGCAAAAGTACTTCTGAACCTGTTCAGGTATCATCAAAGAAAAGGAGTGCAGGTGCCGCTACAACCAAGGAAAAAGTACCTGCAAAGAAATCACCTGCAGCAGTTCCCCAAAACCAGCCTTCAACTTCTAGTACTCCTTCAACATCCAAAACATTAGTGGTATCCGATTCAATGGAGTATAACATCGTTGATGACATGAAGAAAACTAAAGCAAACATTACCATGTTTGAACTTAGTAAATTAAAGCATCAGCAAAAATTACTTCTTAAAGAATTGAATGTTGTTCCCTCTCTGCCTCTTCCCAGTGCGAAAGCTTCTAATGACTCAGGCCAACCTCCTCTAGGTATGGTTGAAGCTACCGATTCAATTCTGATTGGAGATAGATAAGATTCTCATACTCCACCCTTCCTTCTAACCTATGAGATCTATAACAGAAACCTGCACAACTGTTTAATTGACTCAGGGGCATCATCTAACATAATTCCAGCTTTAGTTTGTTCTAAACTGAGCATTGAACCCCAGAAGTCTGCTATCCATATTGTATAGCTGGACAGGACCAAAGTACAGGTTGTGGGAGAAATTAATTCCGTAACTATCAGGTTGTCTGCCGATCCTAGAGTAGTACAAAGGATTGACATCCTAATAGCCGATATACCTGAATTTTACGGTTTAATTTTGAGTAGGGATTGGTCCGAAAAATTGCATGGGTATATTTCCACTGATTGGTCACATATGTGGCTTCCCTATAAGGGTAAGCCAAATCAAATAAAGATCGATCGAGAGAAACATATGACCCACACAGTTACTGAATTTGAGCAAGAAAATCAACCTGTAGCGTTCAACAACAACATTTTGGGGAATTATTCATCAGAGTCATTCTTTGGCAACTTTGTTGCCCAACCATCCCCTTTCTCAGTTAATCATTTTACATCTCAGATTGAGAATTTTTCACAAACTGATAGGTCTAGATGTTTCAATGATGCTGAGAAAGCTGTAAATACATTTGTTAATACCTCTTTATTTTGGTCTTTATATTTCGATGGGTCTAAGTCTAGCGAGGGCTCAGGAGCAGGATGTATTTTGGTTAGCCCACAAGGAGAAAAGAAAATGCTGTCCTGTAGGCTAGAATTTGAATGCACTAACAATACAGCCGAATATGAAGCTTCAGTCCAGGGATTATATAAAGCAATCAGCCTTAAAGTGCAATATCTAAAAGTATTTGGCGACTCTGAAATTATTGTTAAACAGGTGAGGAATACAATTCATTGTCTTTCAAATCACCTCAAGCATTATCAATCGCTAGTACAAGAACTTACCTCGCACTTTACCGCATTCAACATTGCCTCCATTCCCAGGTCTCAAAACTCGGCAGCCGATCTCCTAGCTAATGTAGCTTCCAAGCTCCTACCTTCTGAAGACTACAGCCCAGATAGATTTTCCGTAGAATTGCTTTTTAGGCCTTCAGTTCCTGACAATGTCACTAATTGGAGAGTATTCAAACATGATGAGGATCTTTTACAATTCTTAACTTCTGAAAAGTCCTATGATAATCAAATCATTGAGGAAGATGAGCATGACTCACAAATGAGAGAAACACCTCAGGAAAATGCAATTCCTAAGCCTGTGGTAAAGCTGGAAGATCTTTATGATATTAAAGACAGGTTTAAACCTGTAACTAATCCTAAGCTCCAAAGTTCTACCCTTAGGTTTGAATTGATAAATCTTGGCACCCAACAAACTCCTCAAAACATTAACTTAGGACTAGGACTTTCCTTGGAAGAGAAGGAGGCATTCATTAAACTGTTAAGAAAAAATAAACAGGTTTTTGCTTGGAAATATGATGATTTGAAGACTTATGATACATCTATTATCCAGCATACCATTCCGGTACTCCCCAATCAGAAACCAATTCAGCAGAAGTTAAGAAAAATACATCCAAATTTAGAGAGCCAGATAAAATTGGAACTTAACAAACTCTTGAAAGCCAAGATTATTTTTCCTTTCCGGCACTCAAACTGGGTCTCTAATATGGTGCTAGTCAGAAAGAAAAATGGCGACATTCGAATTTGTATTGATTTCAGAAATTTGAACAAAGTGAGCTTGAAAGACAATTTCCCATTACCTACTATGGAGCAAATACTCCAATCAGTAGCAGGCTCTGAATTGATGTCCTTTCTTGATGGTTTCTCAGGACATAACCAAGTCCTGGTTCACCCTGATGACCAGCTTAAAACCACATTCAGAACAAAATGGGGAACATATGCATATCAGAAAATGCCTTTCGGACTTATAAATGCAGGAGCGACATTCCAAAGAGCTATGGATATAGCTTTTAGAGGGTTGATTAATAGAAGGGTAGTCGTCTATCTAGACGATATTACTGTATTCTCTAAGGAGAGGTATAATCATTTGCATGATCTAAATCAAATCTTTCAACGTTGCAAAAGATATGGTATTTCTCTTAACCCTAAAAAGTCTTTCTTTGCTCTTGATCAAGGGAAGCTCTTGGGTTTTATTGTGTCCAAAGATGGCATTTATATTGATCCTGATCGGATCAAAGAAATCTCTGAAATCCCTTTCCCGCACAATAAAAAATCGATGCAGTCATTTTTAGGCCAGATCAATTTTGTTAAAAGATTTGTTCCAGATTTTTCTCAAATTATTTTACCACTTCAAACAATGATTAAGAAGAATTCAGCCTTTAAGTGGGGACCAGCAGAAAAAGAAGCTTTTGATCTAATCAAGCAATCAATAATCAATGCCCCAGCCTTAAATACTCCAAATTTTTCTAATCATTTTACATTGTATACCATTGCATCCAACTCGTCGTATGCTGCAGTACTAACGCAACTAAATGATCACAATCTGGAAGCACCCATTTCATTTTTTAGCTCAAATCTTCAGGGTGCTGAATTGAATTACTCCGATGTAGAAAAACAAGCCTTTGCTGTATTTAAAGCAGTCAAACATTATAGACCCTTCCTTTTGAAAACCCACACCAAAGTTATAGTTCCTTTCCCTGCAGTTAGGCAACTTTTAATCCAAAAAGAACTGGGTGAAAAAAGGGCAAATTGGGTCACAGCGCTTCAAGAGTATGACTTGGAAATTAGGCCAGCAAAGATTGTTAGGGGCCAAGGTTTTTGCAGGATATTGGCAGGAGCATCCAACATTCCAGAATCAAGCGATACAGATCAAATTGAAGAAATCAATCAGATAAGTGTTACTGATTCTGAATCTCAATATGCAGATTTAATCTTTTATTTAAAGAATGGTTATGCACCTCCAAACCTATCTTACAAGAACAAAAGGGCCATTAGGTTGAAAGCAAAGAATTTTACAATTATTGATGATGTGCTTTTTAAGCAGAATTATGATTCCATCTTATTGAGATGCCTTGAGAAAACTGAAGCACAAAAGGTTTTGCAGGAGTTACATGATGGACCAGCGGGAGGACATTTTGGAGCTGATACAACAGCTCACAAAATTATTCATGCTGGTTACTATTGGCCCACTTTATTTAAAGATGCCCACGAGTATGTAAGGAAATGCCTCAATTGTCAAACTTCGAGTGGAAGACAACGTAAACCAGCTTTCCCTCTGCAACCAGTCAACATTGAACAACCATTTGAGCAATGGGGATTGGATATCATTGGGGAAATCACTCCACCATCTTCCAAACAGCATAAGTATATCCTTACCGCTACCGATTATTTTACTAAGTGGGTTGAGGCAATCCCTTTGAAGACAACAAATTCTGAAGCAATCATTGAATTCATAGATCAATTCATCATTACCAGGTTTGGTGTCCCAAATGCTCTTGTTTTTGATAATGCATCTTACTTTTCAGGCAATGCTATGTTTGATTTCGCTATTAAAAGAGGATTTAAATTAAAATATTCTGCTAATTACTATCCCCAGGGTAATGGTTTAGCAGAGTCTACTAATAAAAATCTTATCAAGATTATTAAGCGAACTATCGAACAGAATCATAAAAACTGGCACAAATCCTTAATGTTTGCATTATGGGCTGATAGGATAACACAGAAAGCTTCTATAGGATCTTCTCCATTCAATCTTGTGTATGGAAAAGAAGCAGTGCTGCCCACAAATCTTGTTCTTCCTTCACTAGCCCTAGTTCAATTCATTGAGGAATATCCTTCCTCTTCTATTCAGCTTAGACATGACCAAATTCTAAAACTAGAAGAGGAAAGAGGAAAAGCCAGGGTTACTCATGCCAAACATCAGCAAATCATCAAAGCAGCTTTTGATTCAGTCTCATCCGGTTCAAAACAATTCCAAATCAGTGATCTAGTCCTGAAATGGGACAAAGCCCATGAAGACAAGGGTAAACACACCAAGTTCCAGAAGATGTGGCTTGGACCATTTCAAATCTATGAAAAGATAGGACATTCGACCTTTATATTGCAAGACTTATCAGGGTTGAGAGATTCTCTCCCTGTTAATGGCCTTATCTTGAAGAAATTCTTTAATTGAGGAGGTAACCCCTTCTCCTTTTAGTTTGATAAATTTTGGTAGTTTGTAGTATTTGCATAAAATAATGTTGTAAGGTATCTACTATTGACCTTTGCTGTGATTGAAAATTTGATCTACAGGAGTACAACGATATTTGCTTTTAAATAATAGAACTCTTAACCAAAAGGGATAATTTCTAGGAAATTAGGTATCATTGTATTCTGAAAACATACTTCAAGTTTTGTGAACTCCTCTCAAAGTATAGAAGTATTGTAAATCATTTTCTGTTTTCAAATTGGTCTCAAAAGGTTATCAATATCAAGATAGAAGCTAATCCAATTTCAGCATCTTCAACTCTTACCCTGTCATCCATTTACTCTTAAGGAGAAGATTGTTCATCCCATTCACTAAAGTTTATGATTACTCAGAGTGTAATTCTAAAATATCTGATATTAAAGATAAGAGGTCTTATTACAAGCCTGCTTACCATGTTCATAGGGAAATAGTTTAACCGACATTACCAATACTGCATACCAAAACATGGTAATGGCTTGAAATTATAAGACAAGGGGTCTCATCATGAGCCAGCTTGTTCGGTTAGATTACTACCAGTGAATGGCATTGTCAACAGCTGGCCACCAAACCAGGACAATGGCTTTTTATCTTATCAATAACAGAAAAAGGAAATGAAATACAAAATATGAAAACATGTTTTGAATTCATTCTGTTAATCACACTCTTAATTGAATGGAACAATGGACAATAGCATGGTTAAAAGGTATCCCTGTCGAAACTATAAACGTTTGCTGGCAGCAGAGGCTCTACCTATGACAGAGGAGTTCACTTTAAAAGCTGATTTGGAGAAGTTTTCTGTTTTATCATTATAAACCCATAGAGGCCTATTTGAAACTTAGAATGTATCTATTTTCTTTAAAAAGAGAAGAAATTAACAAAAATAGATTCATTTTACGTGGAATGCATATATACCTAGTTATATTAGAATTTTCCCCTTTGATTAGAACTCTATTTTGCAAAAGTTTAAGTATTTCTGTGCTTTTCAGAGATAACTGGTTCTTCCAGCGAATCGCCAATTGTTGTGCCCTACAACAACCCCCCATTTTCATATCATTTATATTTACAAAATTATTATATGAAATGGGTCCCTTTAGAAGTCAATTGGTATCAATATTGCATTATTTGAAAAAAGGTCCGCAAACTAAATGAAGACATTATCTTAAACCTTTTGAAAAACCCATTTTTGATCAAATAAAACAATCTTTTATCATTGCGATAAAGCGATCACAAGATCGCATATCACAATGACATTAAAAACACAAATATGTGACATGTGGGTTCCCGCAGATGCGAAATCGCTATCGGCTATCGGCGATACTTTATAAGCAGTCTTAAAGCACCTTAAGCCATTCACCTCGATGCGATGCGATATCGCAATCGGCAATCGGCAAATATCCTATGCACAATAATAAGGCGCCTAGGTCATAACCCCGATGCGATGCGATATCGCAATCGCCAATCGGCGATACACTATCTATGCACATGGTTATGCCCATTCACCCCGATGCGATGCGATTTCGCTATCGGCGGTCGGTGGTATGCTATCTATATGGTTATATAACACCAATTCTCCCGACGCGATGCGATATCGCTATCGGCGATCGGGGTTTCAAAATTGCCAACATAAGGATTTAAGTGTTCCCGACGCCCGAGTATGATATAGCGCGGATTTCAAAAAAGCCGTTAAAAGAAGGGATATTACGATCCATGCATATTTAAAGCTTGATCTCTTAAGTAATCGGTCACCTGCACTCAACCGCCAAAATATCCATAGCACGCTTAAGCGGGCCATTCAGCCGAATAATGGTATAATGAACATTTAAGGGGTGGCAGGTCTTAAACGGCCATTTAATGTAATTGTAAGATCTTCCCATGGATTGTATCCGCAGCCATTTTTAAGAGTTAATCTCTCAGCACGCTGCGATAAATATATCTTTCCCATATTGGATTTTCATTAGCATATCTCTGTGTTACGTTTATTTTCGCCGCTGTGCAGAATTCATCCAAAGGAGAAAGCTCGAGCAAAATGGGGAAGAAATCCAAGAAGACCATAGGCGCTTCCGCTACACCGGCTGCAGGACAAGCTCTCGTGGACAAAAAGAAGTGCTTGATATTTGATACTACATGTATGGGTCTCACAAGAGTTACTTGGCAAGGCACTTACAACCTGATTGAAGCCGAAGAACCAGTAAAGACAGTAGTAGAAGCTGGTGTGGATTTACTTCGGAAGTCTGAGAGTACTCTCAAGGATTTAGCCGACTCTTTCCTTCACAGGATAGCGGCTAGGGAGCAAATTCTCCCATACACAGACGTAGTGCGGTGGGCGATTGAAGAAATCCCAATCCTGGATAGAACCTTCAGCACCAGAGACGGGAGAATTTTCGGATCATTCAGGGCGGATGATCTAAGGCAAATGTATCATTTGCCTGAGCCAGAAAAGATATATAATAAGGCGTTCCTGGAGAAATTTGCAAACGAAAATGAAGTTGAATCCGAACCCATCCGAGATTGGAGACAAAATCCGGCCAAGCACAAACACGAGTCTTCCGGTAAGTACTCGGTTGATTCTCTGGCTTCTCCTTATTGCTATGCGGGAATAATGATGTGTAGATTATGGGGATTGCATGACTCTGCTAATTTTACCATAGAAATGGTTCCTCTAATGGAAGCAGCAGTGAACAGTATAATTATGGATTGGGCCACTATCCTTTCTGACAAATTAGCACAAGCTGTGCTTGAGTTTAGAAGCAAGACCCGTATTTCTGAAAGGGTAATTCCCCCATTTTACTACAGTGCCTATATTCTAGATACCCTCTGTTTTAACTCTGAATTCCCCGTACTCCGCTGGAGGTGGACTGCACAAGACCCCTCACCTATCCATATCTATCATCAGAAATTGTGGAAATCTTCTTATAAACATCATCTATACCAAGTCTGTAATGGCTTTATGTTGCCTATTTATTATTCCATTTTCGATAGACCTGCTCCCAAGATTTCCTATCAAGCCAGAATTGATTTAACTGGAATAGGTAGATGGTTTGGAGAGGAGAGGTTTACCTACATAAGAGTTTTTGGTAGCCAAGCTAGACCCCATGTACTCCCTTTGTACATACCGGATAAACTGCTAGCGAGGGAAATTTCTTACCAAATCATTGCAAAGAGTGTTACACAAGCGCTCAAGAAAAATAAGAAGCAAGGCTGACCCTCTTTTCCTTTGAAGTGTGGTGTATATACCCTGCATGACCTCAAACATGCAGAAAAGGAAGCCACAAAAATTCAATCCTTGACTCTAGCGACTCTCCCAAATAGGCATTTCGATCCAAATAAAGTTGCCTATAATGCATTAGAATAGGCCAAACTGACAAGATTTGATCATAAGGAAGATATCTTTGATGACCTGTTCTCCTCAGCTGAGTCAATAAATCAGGTTAGATCATTCGCCATAGCGAAGTATAATGATGAAGGGTTGACTGAGTTTAATAAACTTAGAGAACAGAGGTTGCAAACTCTGCCTCTAGATTTACTAGCAACAACCCGGCGACATCATCAAGCGAGCCTGGTCGGCAACAGTCAAAGGAACCTCCTGTTATAACAAAGGATCATAAGAAGGAACAGGAGGAAAGGCAGAGAAAAGAACAGGAAGAAAAGCAGAAGAGAGCACAGGAGGAAAGACAGAGGAAAGAGATAGAGGAACAGCAAATGAAAGAGCAGGAGGAAAGACAAAGGAAAGAACAAGAGGAGCAACAGAAGAAAGAGCAGGAAGAAGTGCAGAAGGAGTCCCAAGCCGAAAAGAAAAAACAAACCACCATTGATGTCAATATAGATACTCGTATTGACCCTAAATTGCTCCAGGAATGGAAGCAATTTGACTCTATCATCAGTGGGTTGGAGTGATCCAAAGATACAGACACTTCCAAGACAAACGACACACAGGACATCACTTCTCCTCAGGTTCTAAGTAGAACCAGCGGCCCACCCATTTTTAAGGATGTTGAGATAATACCAAAAGACCCCTCCGACCAAATCATTCTCCAAGTAGAAGATATTCCTCCCCTGGATGTTTTCTACAGCCCGAGGCATAAAGCAGTGGTAAAACGACAAAGGAAAAGAAGGAGGATTGATCAACCTTCCCTTTTCCCAGAGCAAACTGTTACGGGCAGCGTGGTTTGGAAGGAGGAATTCGACCCCTCCGATGACCTGACAAAACTATCGCAGTATGCAGGAGCCTATTCGGCAGCGACAATCGATAAGGCATCGGAGGTAAGTCTTCTACTGAAAACTAAGGACCAAGAAATTTTCGCATTACAGGCAGAGTTGGCTGAGACAAAGCAGAAGGCAGAACAGGCAGAGCAGCAATTGTTGACTCAACAACAAGTGAACAGTCAATTAACTCAGCAATTTCAGGCAGAAAAGCAAAGGATCGACCAAAGCGCAATCCAGAAATAGAAGGAATTATCAGAGGCATTGGCACAATTAAGGGCTGCAAACGAGTAAATGATGAAAACAAAGGATGAGCAAATCACTCAATTGTCATCGCAGCTCGAAAAAATAAAGGGCGCTCCACAAGTGGCTGAATTCAGAGCAGAAGCATTACAAATAAACACTGCATTAATATCTCAAATTAGGCTTCTGTGTCAACAAATCGCTCAGGCAGAGCCACTCTGTGAATTAACGACATCCATAAATCAGCAGGTAGAGAAGGCCAGAAATGAATTAGATCAAGCCGAAGAGATCATAACTGCATTTCTTGACTGGCAAGACTCTGATCAAGGGAGAGCAGCAAATTTGCCAAGGATCTCAGAAACACATAAAGATATACTCTTCACAGAATGGCAGTCTCAGATGATGAAAGCAGAGAGGGCAGCTTCAAGATGTAAATCAACTTCCAGCAATCTAGTTGAACTAGTTAACAACACTCTCTACTTATCAAATATGATTTCCCAATGTACACCAGGAAAGATGACAACAAAAAACACATTGGAGCAATCATGTTATCCTGATTTAGAGGAAAAGGGGAGATTAATCGCTGGGATTAACAGTTTAACTATGGAAGCATATTGGCTCTTCCTGGTAAAGCCGCATACACAGAGAGCTGCCCTTAAGTGCCTAACAGATGCGATCGGGTATATGATTCTCGATATTCTAGATGCCACCTATGCCACCCAGCTCAGTTCGTGCCTCAACAAACCTCCTGAAGTAGAGCCAATGCTTGCGATAAGTCAGCTCAGATTTAAAGGCAAGCAGCCTACTTGATGAATCATGCCAGCGATTGCCAGATCGCTGAGGAGAATAGGATCAAGATTTATTGATACCGATTTAGTAGGATTTCATTTTAGTAGATATTTAGATTAATTTAGTATCTATAGACCCTTTCATTGTTTTGGAAAGGGTCGTAAAGTTTTGTACCAGACTTAAAGACTGAAGTTTTCACTTTTGTGCTTCAGTCAATATTCTTTTATGAAACTGGACCAGTTGTTCTTAATTCAACGAGGAGGCTTTTTATGCAATTGTGCACTATTGTCTTTGTTGAGAATGTTTTTGCGTTGAAGAAAGAATTACAAGTACCGATTGATATCGGGAGTGTCAAAGCAGCTCATATGGTATTTCTATCTATGTCTGAATTCATTCCTGTTATGTGAATTGTTATTTGATTATCCTTGCTATTGTTGATTATATGCATGCGCTTTAATAGCAATTCTACATTCTTTCCACTATTAGATGTTTTATGATATGCTTTCCTTTTAATCATGTATATGTCAATAATATAAATGATGAGTGTGGTAATATCGCTTTAATTGCTTTGCTTAACTATTTAGGCACAGTAATCTTGAATGAATTAATATCTATGTCTATTAGATGGAGTCATCTATATGCCTGTCTTTAGACACAGACCATCAAACGCTACACTTTAAAGCTCAATAGATTCCCGGGATAGTTCATAGTTTTTGTATTCTTGTCAATAGATTTAGTTATTCGCTCATCGCTAGCTCAGTTTATACATCACCCATTCATCCCGTTTATCCACTTTTGGGAAACTGGTCCCATTATCCCCAGTCGGAGCCACTATTCCAAACGGAAAAGGAGCTGTACTAAGGTCCGGACCGGGTGGTTATCCCCGATGATGTTGCAGCGATTTTTGAGGCATCAACAGGTTCCTAGTGAAGAATTAAGGGAAGAGGAAAACGAGATTGAACTACTATAGGAGTTCTAGAATAATCCTTACCCGTGAAGTCAAATATGGGGACTATGTGGATATAGAGTACAATATTTGAAGATATGGTATCAAACGTCTATGATATGTGATGTGCATATGGCTTGCCAGAGAGGCCAGTATGAAAAGCTATCCAAGGAATGGAAGGATAATCGACCATACCTCGATCTAGTGAGATCTAGGTTGAGACTTATGTTAGCTAATTGATAAGATGGCCAGGGGAAAACCATCATGTCCCTAAGCATGGGATACTATCAACAAACATATGTGATAGAGGGGACTGATCTGGTATGCAATGGTGGGAGTGATACCCCCTAAAGGGAGGATTTTGTGGAGCACCATTATGTTCCAAGTGCTCGAAAAAGGGATTCAAGCATCTAAGCCCAACTTGGCACGAGATCCTCCGAAGGATGATAATGAAATGTAGGGGCCTATGTTCCCCCTAGTATGATATGGGTGTACTGGATGCATTTAGAACTATGGGTTCTAAACACTTACATGTTTGATGTGATACATAATATGATTATTCATTTTATATGACGATGATGGTTCATCACATGTTGTGTTTTATGGTTGTCTTTTGTGGTATTCATGTAATAAATGCCAATATAGAATGTTATTTTCAATGGTATCTACATAGTTATTTTGGGTTCTAGGAACATGACTAGAATTAATGGTTTCAAATTCACGTACTAACATCTTAACTCATAGATATTTTCTAAATAGGGTTTGGTTATCCACATGATACACACCATCCAATTGCATAACAAGTAGCAAGGAATCTAAATGAACATGAATATGAAGAATGAGATGAGCAAGAGCATCAACTAAAAATATGATCATTACATCATATTCAACCTGATTATTGGTGGCAGATCCAATGCACATCCCATTTGAAAGGAATAATGTATGGAAGGGGGAAAAATAGCCCAAGCTAGATTTCGGGAGAAGCAACTCGCACCGTTGGCATGACCGATATATGGTTTGGATGATGGATCCATCTGAAAGGTGCAGAAGACAATAGAAGAGATGATGGAAGCTACCTAATTTCATGGCATAAATAAAAAACCGCAAATCAAAGGGATGTGCTATGACAGATATTTCTTGAGGTAGAGTCCACTGGGAGAATTAGGAAGGAAATTCCCTTCAAAATCCTCCAAGAATATTCCTGTTGGCTTGTTGGGGTGTGACCCAGGTTCAGAGTTAATTAGCCAAACAAATCCTTGTACTACTGGCCCTTTCGGAAACAGTCCATAGAACGTGGACTGAGGTCTCACCCGAAGCGGTATGGGGGGATGATGGAACTAGGCTTCCACACCCTTGAGATGTCTGAGGGGTTGATTTAGTCCAACTGTGAATACCTTTGAGCAGGTTACTTTGCGCACTTCCCTAACCCATGGGGCCTTCTTGCCATGTTATATTTGCCTTCACATAGCCTTAACCAGGGGTTGTGGGGCTTTCACGCTACTGGAGCAGCGATCTGCACCATTTCCCTAAGTCACATCATGGATCTTACTTATCTTCTTATAATAGTTAGTTATATTCACATAAATAGATGCCTTATATTATATTCACTTACTCAGCACATATATATAATTCCATGCAATAAATAATCAGTAAACTTGCAATTCATACCCAATATACTTCAATGCATAAAACAAGAAAAGATGCATAGAAATATGGTAAAACTTCACTTTATTAATGCTTCCAATGGTTACAGACTCAACCTGCCCTACGCACTTAGCTACAAGGGTCTGCACACTCAGCTGCGGACTACTAGGCCTATGCACAATCAGCTGCAGAGCCTTCTCCTACTATACAACCCAAAGACACAACTCTACACTTTGACTCAATGCTTCATGGATTGATTCTCTTCCATCCTTGTCTAGATTGTCTCTTTAGACTTAGAGCCTTGCTCTATTTATATAATCCCGTTGTCCATGAACCACGGGTAGATCTCTCAAACTGACACTACATTTACAAAAGTAAGGTTGGACAACCCTATGAATCTATTACAACTTCACTCTCCGTGCCCAAAAATCGCGGATTCTTTACAATGGACTTAGTCAAAACATGGGCTTTAATCCCCAAAACTTGCCTTGGGGGGATCCCATGCCCAATAGGCCACCAACACAAACATCGTGACTCGCCCTTGAGTCACTTCGTTGATGCGGAGATCTTCGCACGGAGACCTCCCAACTCTACTCAGATTGCTACAAGGTCAGCAACGCACTAAGCATTGCCTGTTGTATCTCTTGTACGCATTGTTCCGATACCACGGTGTTGGAACTGCTCCCCTGTATTTGTTCCTACCTCCCCTGCACCTGCATGAGTTTGCCTTCAATTGTTGTTGTGATTACGAAGGCCTCATCAATCCAAGGCTAAACACGTGCCTTCAAAACTACTTCTTTATGTCACGATGCATCTTCTTTCTCTTTAAGCACTTTGGCCTATTTCATTCACGCGAGCCTTTGAGTGAGGGCCACCTCTATGCGGTCCCTTTGACGTTGTTTTACTGCTGCTATAACTCATGCAACTTTGTTTCTAAGCGTTGTATGTTCGGTTCCTCCTGTAGATTTGTGACGACCTTAAATTATTCTTCCAACATTTTGGTGTAGTCCCTTACTATGCTACTGATCTCCTCCAGCCCTGATGTAATGGCATTGGTGCACTATTCCCTTACCTCTAGAGAAGTTGAAGGCTATGCTTTCAACCACATCTCTGCGATCTAAAGGTTTAGCTCTAGCTGAACCTTAGCCATTTCTTTTTGTACCTCGTGCACCCCTGCCGCTAATTTCTAGATGCATGTCTATGCTGGTGCCTCTACTGGGATGGCTAGCTGAGGGACCATCTTGTAGGCTTCTTCAATTACCTATACCATCTACCTGTTCAGAGACATGACCTCGTCACGCTACAAGCTCAACTGCTCCATGTTGATCTTTTGTTCACTCAACACCTACATCGTGCGACTCTCCCTAGCCCATAGTTTTGTAGTAAACCCATCCTACAGAACATAGAGCGTCTCCCAAGGGATCACAACCATGTTGATCCCTATGCCCTTCAATGTACTAACTGTAGGCCGGTCAGCCTCATTTGTTGTAAATAGTGCCCCTTTTGGTAGCACTATTGTGTTGGTTGTACGAGCGCGCAACATTTCCTCGGCTGTGGTTGTTCCTACTGTGAGGCTAGTCGAGAGGTACTAGCTTAAGGATCATACACCTGCAACTCCTGAATATGTACTCAAAGGGCCCCCAACACAATCTGATTCTCCTCCATAAAGTTCTAAAGGGCCTCTATGGTGACGTTGCACATTATCTCTCCTATATCATGCAGATCCCCCTTAGTAAGGGTGATCAGTTCAATAGATAGATTAGACACTTTTACCTTCTTGTGCGGCCCCATCCACTTGCCTAGGCACTGGCGCTTCAATTGTGTTGATGCTGCTTGGGGGTCTATGTCACCCTCCTCTACTTCTGTTTCCATCTCTTGCTCCTGCTCAGGTGAAGGCGACTTCGAGCCCTCATGCTCCTTCTCTGCTACCTTCTGTGATGCTGCTGCAGCCTTTTTCTATTCTACTGATGTTTGCACAGTGTCCTGCACCTCTTGCACCTTTGTTGCTTCTGCTTCTTTCCTTCTCTTTTCTACCAACTGCACCATGCGCAGTTTTTCCTCCTCCTTTTTCTACGCAGTAGACTTTTCTAGTGCAGAGATGTCTAGAGCGTGCCACTCCGGTAGCCATGTCTCAAGTGTGTTGAAGATCACATCATTTGTGGCTATATAAAGCATTCATTCCACTTCTTTGTAGGGTCCTTGCGTGCTATGAGGTAGATGTGATGAAAGTCCGCTTTAAACACTGTGGAAATTTGCAGGTTGTTGTAGACAGTGGGTGATAACCGCGGCTTGCGGTTAATCCCCATTATGATTTTAATCTCCATGAACACCCAGAATATTTTAGTATCGCAGATCTAGTTCACATCGTTAGTGGCCCACAGTGAAGTGTACTTTGCGTCCTATGAGAGATCCCTTGCAATTGTGGGGAAATGGTTGTCCTATGGAAATTCCCCAGCCACCAGAACTATGGACAATAGAAGCCATGCATAGTGCAAAGTTTTCCTTGTTCCTGTGCCTCGCGGAAATTTTCCAAGAACTCCTTGCACAAGAATTTGGACTAGTTAAACTTGACCCCTTTTGCGCACTGTTTAGCAAGTGCCACCATCGACGCGGGCACCTCGTCCATGCGGCACTTCCGCATGACCTTACCCTCCAGTATCTGAGTCACCACTCTAACTACATTGTTGTTGATACTGGAGATCTCGTAGCCCCTCTTTTTCTTTTCCACCTTGTATTTCTTTTTCATGGCCTCCATGATGGCCAAATCACATCTTTTCCCCTCCAAAATGTCTACGGGGTCTTCGCCTTTACACAAGAGTCGGGTAACTCGATGTATTAGGTGATCTGTGATGTGGATGGGCTCCTCTAGCCACAAACACCCACCACACACCAAGCAGAGTAGCTGCCTGATGATGAATATAGTCACTTGGGTGTGATGGTAATGTGGCACCCAGAGAAAGTTCAACAACCCTGCCTTTTCGACTCCGCGTAACCACTTGTGCGGCTCCAGATCTATGACTCCCACTGTGGTGTGTTTCTTTGGCTTCATGAGGCATGCGATCGGTAAGTGAGGGAATTTATAATGGTCATTGAGATCCCAGTCTTCAAATTTTAAGCTCAGCACCCTTCCCAAGTGTGTTCCTTCAAAGATGATATTGTCCGGGAGGAGCGGAGTCTACAGAGAGCTCTTGCTCTCATTGAGGTCCTTGGGCACCTTCGCCTTCCCCTTCCGCAGAGGGACATATGCGGGTAGCTTAGTTAGAGGGACCATGCCCTTGGTTTCTTCCTCCATGCCCTTGTCTTTGTCCTCTTCAATTATGATATCCTCTAGGTCTTATTCCTCCTCATAAGTTTCCAAGTTAACTCCTTTCCTTTTTTCCTCCATTGTTAATCTAGTTTGCAGCGGGTTTCGGGGGGACACATGCACTAGAATCATTGGTTGTTTGTCTTTCTTTGGTCTCGGTGTGCATGGTGATTTATGGATTTCTGCAACATTCTCGGCGCTCTTAGGGGCATATTCTATGTTCATGGCCTGCGCGATTTCTTCGGCAGTCATTTCTATGATTTCCTTATCTTCTTTAGACGTTTCCATATTATTCATCTAGAAATATCTCAACCATTCAATTAGGGGCTTAACCAATGCTCTCCATAGGACAAACAGGTCTTGTTTGGGAATACTCGAGGTGCACAAAAGCTCAATTTGCAAATTACCAAATGTTTTTTGCTAGGCAGCCCTTTGTATTTTATAGCCCCTTTTGAATTTGAATTCGACTGTTCCACCCAAATCTAGTCCATTAATTCTCCCTTGGTGGTAGATTTTCCCAAATCTTGCCCATAAAGCTCGTCTTAAGTGCCTGATACCCACTCCATTTGGTCTCAAGTCAATCATCACATCATGAATAATGACTACAACGATCACTTTCCAACCAACCCGCGTAGCAACGCAGCCCCCCTTTCATGGTTGTGGTCCTTGTGACACTTTGCTTCTACACGCACCTCCAACATCACGCAACTCTCAGGTATAGTAGTTTATAGTCCTGCACCTCCTTTCAACTGCTAGGAGTGCTAAGACTATGCTTCCCACGGCTAGTCAAGTGGCCATGCCACCTGTATATGGTTCCAACCAATCATCCTTCACTTTTCCTGGAGAAAATCCCCCATTTATTTTTACTATCCGTGTTGTGCACTTTACCCTTTGCATCAGGCCACCATGGGTGATCCTTCTAGTAATATACAGTCCAATCCAAGGCATCAAACTAATCAACTCTCAGTGGTAGTCCCAAAATTCGTCAACATAATTGTGCACACCCTATTTTATCACCCTGGTTTTCTTATCGAGAAAATCCTTCTTTATTTCTTCCTCAAGCTTCTTGACTTCCACTTCTATCAGAGCTCTTTTCTCCCTTAATTGCACCGATTCTTCCATGAGTTCTTGGAGCCTAATATCACCATGTCGGATTTCTTCCTCGGGTCCCAAGCGTTCTTCTTTAGTCAACTACCCAATCCCTTCTTCCAAGGTTCCACGAACCATCATATCTACCGACGCTGCTATGGGCGGACTAGGCATACTATTCTCTATTGGAACTACAGTGTTTTCTCCATAGGCCAATGTAGAAGGCATTTTCCCTGTCAGTTTCTTGCACGTTGTCTTATAAGCCCATAGAACTACTGGTATGTGCAGGTCCCAATCACTCCACTATGCATTATATACCTTGTTCAATGCTTCACACACTTTGTTAAGGGCTTCTGTATGGGTAGCCTTCTGCACACTTGTTCTTTCCAGACTTTGTTATCCCAACTGGAGGGACCATTCGTGCATTTTCCTTCCCAACACCTACTTATTGACCGTGTTCCCGAACGAGAAGTCCATGTGCATCCGCGCAAGATGTTTACCATATGCCTGTACCCACCTAGACCGATGCGTGTGCGGATCATCCCATCCATCATTATTGTCTGCTAGTCACATCTGAGGCTTCCCAAAATACATGCACATCATTCTCCTGCATTTGCACCAATCCTCAAAGCTTCCTTGGTGCATACCCCACCACCGCACAGGCATAGCACGTAGTACCCCTTTCAAAACCTTGAAACGTTGTTGTTCCAGCACCTCTCTTTCAAAATTGTTTAGGAAGGCATCTACCTCACTTAACTAATCATACGTAGGCAGATCTAGCTTACATCCATTGATACGCAGAGCAGTGAGCTTGTCATCATGTTACAGTTCAATGTGTTTATCTCGTGTAACTGGTTCTGCCATCGCTCTATCTCCTCATCAAAATCTGATGTATAGGAGCTTTCGCACTCCCATGAGATTCATCCGTCCGCGGTGGGATTTACCCAGTCCTGCTCTCACACAGTTATCTTGTAGATGTAGTCTAAATCGTCATCACTTTCATAGTCACACACTGGCTCCGTGTAGCATGATCCTTTTGTAGGGTCCAAAGGTACGACTATGCGCAGCAACCTTTTCTCAAAAATCACCTTGCGCTTCTTCATATTTATCACTCTGTTCATGTCAGTGGCCCAATCTATTCCTAATAGTGCAGGGTAGGGATTGTTGTCATCAACAATCGCTATCGCTTCAAAGCTTGCTAGCATGCTTGCTCCTTCAATATCCATGGTGATTCCCTGCAATCTCCCCATAGGTATGATCTTTTGTTGGTTCTCCATTATTAGCTGGATAGGAGACAATTGTAGTGTAGGCCTTCCCATTTGCTCCCATGTCTACTTCAACAGAACATTCGCATCCAATCCTAAATCCAGAATGACTTGGTCCATCTCATATTCTCCAATATGAGTGGTCAATCTCATTTCTCTTCCTATTCTCTTCGCATGATTTCCAATCTTCCAGACTACACGGGGTTCTCTTGGCATAGTCCCAACGCATCTATTTATGAGTTCCTGTAATCCTTTTACAAACTTTCTTTCATGCAGTAGCTCCATGCGTGTTTCTAGGAGCATTGTGAGCATAGATGGGTCCATTTCCTGCTCCAATCTGTCTTTCCTTCTTGAAGTGGAGGCATCAACAAAGCTCTTCCTAGCTTCCATGAAGGTTTCCTTAGTGCACTCCAAATTAAACTCTGGTTATTTCATCGGAGCCTTGTGAACCTAAGTACTATCTTCAGGTTGTTTTCCTTTATCATCTCCTATCATAATTCCACTTCGGAGGACAATGTTCACATTAGAGTCTTCCCCACGCAGCTCAAAACTCATCATCTGCAAGTTCTAAGTCGCGGAAGGTTGGAGCGCTCCCTTGTCGCGCAACCTCGCTATCAGTGTGGGACAATCCTCTGTCTCATGATCAAACAAGGTACAATACAAGCATGATGGGTGTGTTGGATTCATACAATCATGGGAATAATGTCCCGACCCCCCACAATTGTAACATATTAGCTGTCTGCGACCTCTTCCAGGTCCTCCTCCACCTCGACCTTGTCCACGCCCCTGAAATCTGGTTTGCACCACTCTTGTGTTCTGGTCAAGGGGCTACGTTTTGGCTTGAACTCTGTAGGTGGGAGTCCTATCCATCATTAGTTCATACCTTCTATAAGTGCGCTCATCATGTCCCACTAATCTACAACTGTTGCAAATTCTACATGTACTTCTGCAACAAATGGTAGTTGCCTGTAGCATGCTTTCCTCTTATTTGACAAATCATGCATCACAATGCAGGCACCGTGCTAGGTCCTGATTTGGCCTCTAGTCTTAACAGCATTGGTCCTCCTCTCATTAGGTAATTCACAAACACTTGGCAGTGGTCCTTGTCACGACCCTGACCCTTAAATATAATACACCATACTTCTTCGCATAATTCTAGGCAGGCTGTCCTGTCCCATTTCAGAATCTGCATCTCAAGGCATAAGTTTTTCAACTGTGCATGGATCTACTGAACTCCTAGGTGAGGATCCTGTATCAGGGTCTCATGCAGCCTCATTGTGATCTCCAAGGCCTCTTCCTGAGTTGTTAACCTTTGTTGTGATAGTGTGTTCCTCAAATGCGGCATTAGCGATGCTACAAACCATTCATGGTGTTGTCCATCTGTCAAAGTCATATTAACTTCGCGAATCGTGCACTTCATTCTATGATCTAATTCCCAGGGGGTCTTGCCTAGTAGCATCATGATATCCTTGAACCCAATGATTGATTGCACCTCTAACTTAGGCCTGCTAAATTCTCTGTTCAACACAATTTGGATATCTGCGATCTCCGCATTCGGATTGTCATTAGAATTCTTAATATACTAGGGCAACACACGATCCTACAGAGTGCTAACCAACGTAACTTTCTTTATATTGTCCTCTGTAACTCCCTGTGCTTCCCATATAGCTTTTATCACGAACCAAAACTGGTCCAAATCTTCAATTCCTACTCCCTTGAACACCGAAAACTTTATCGCGCTTACCATATTGACTCGCGGTGGTGGCGGAGGTGGTACGGGCAAAGATGGGGGTGAAGGCGATGAAATTGGTGGTGGTGTGGGTGGGTGTGGTATGTGCAGAATCCTCTGCCTTATCAAATTGATCGCAATTATTGGTGAGACCTTAGCGAGCTCTTCCTCGTCCCCTCGTAGAGGTGAAATCAAGGGGCTAGTTCCTAGTTCCTCACTACCTTCATTTTGGTAAATTCTCCCACGTCGCATAGCCCCAAACATTAATGTATTCACATAATCTTATTTTCACATAGTAGCATTTTAATCCAAGTGTTTAGATACTTAATGTACCTACATCGAGGTCCTTTGAGGAAGCATCACTCTGCCTCACTATAACTAACTGAAGTATCTACCACGAACTCAGTAATGAATCCTCCTATAATTCAATCAAGCCAGTGATCAACAGTGTGCACGATCTTATGCTCTGATGCTTCCAATCTACGCACCAACTCTAGGGTCCACACAATCAGACTGTTGAGCTTGCACCTTCCTTGGTGTTGGGCATGGAATCCCCCCAAGGCATGTTCTGGGGCTTAAAGCCCAAGTTTTGACCAGGTCCTTTGTAAAAGCTCCATGAATTGTGGGCGTAGAGCACGAAGTCATAATAGAGTCACAAGGTTTTCTGACCTCGTTTTTGTAATATAATGTTGGTTTGATAGACCTACCCATGGTCCGTGGACAATGGGATTGAAAGAGCAAGGCTCTAAGTGTAGAAGAGAGGATAGCTAATAGAAAAGAAGCATGATGAGGCTAGGAGATTGAGTTGAATTGTAAAGTGTGTCCTTTGGTCATAGAGTAGGAGAAGGCTCTGTAGCTGAGTGCACAGAGGCCTAGTAGTCCGCAGCTAAGTGCACGGACCCCTGCAGCTCAGTGCGTAGGGTAGGTCGAGTCTGTAACCGATGGAAGAATTAATAAAGAGAAGTTTACTATATTTTTGTGTATCTTATCTTGATTAATTCATTATTGGGTATAAATTGCAAATGTACTATTTATTTGTTGCGTGAACTTATATGTGTGTGTTGTATAAATAAATATAACACAAGGCTTCTATTTACGCAAAGATAACTAACTGGTATAGGAAGATAAGTAAGATCTCAGGTGTGACTTAGGGGAATAGCGCAGAGCACTACTCCAGTAGTGTAGAAGCCCCTCAGCCCTTAGTAGGGCTGTGCGAAGGCAAGTATATCAGGGCAGGGAAGGGCGCAAAGTAACCTATGTGAAGGGACTAGCAGTTAGATCGAATCAAACCCTCAGACATCTCAAGGGTGTAGAATCCTGGTTCCAGCACCGCCATACTACTTCGGGTGAGACCTCAGTTTGTGCTCCATGGACATTTTCCAAAAGGGCCAGTAATGCAAGGATTTACTTGGCTAATTAACTCTGAACCTAGGTTAGGCCCCAACAAGCCAACAAATGGTTTCATTGTGAGGACCAGGATCTACATAGAGATGTCTGATGTTGTATCACTAAAATCCAACAAAGAAAGGAATTGAAGATTGGTTGGATAGAAAAATTCACGAGTTTGCAGCGTAGGAGAATAGGAACCCGCAACTATAAAAGGAAGAGTGGTTAGACTGCTACTTATACACAGAGATCCACGAAATTTTCTTCGCATATTTCCCTACTGAGCTATACGAGTGGATTACGAAGCTAGCAGATAGCCAAGGAAGGTGTAAGCTCGACAGACCTATCGTGTGGACTCCAGAATTGGTGCACATATTATAAGCATCGAAGGATAAGATCACACGCACTATTGATCACTCGCTCAATTGAATTATGGGAGGATTCATCGCCGAGTTTGTTGTAGATACTTCAGTCAGGTATAGCAAGGTAGAACGTTGCTTCCTCAAAGGTCCGCAAGGTAAGTACATCAAATATTTCAACACTTGGATTAAAATGCTACTACTGTGTGAAAAATGGGTTATGCAAATAAATTGATGTTTGGGGCTACGTGAAGTGGGAGAATTTATAGAAAAAAAGGTAGTACAGAACTAGAAATTATCCCCTTGATTTCACCTCCACAATGGGGTGAGGAAGAGCTTGCAAAGGTCCCACCAAGAAGTGAGAACAATTTGATAAGGTAGAGAATTCTACGCATACCATCCCCACCCACACTGCCACTAATTTCACCATCTTCACCCCCATCTTTTTCCATACCACCTCTGCCACCACTGCGAATCAATATGACGAGCACGATAAAGTTGCCAGTGTTCAAGGGAGTAGGGAATGAAGATCTGGACCAATTTTAGTTCGTGATAAAATCTATATGGGAAGCACAGAGATTCATGGACGACAATATAAAGAAAGCGAAGTTGGTCAACACTCTACAGGATCGCGCGCTGACCTAGTACATTAAGCATTCCAATGAAAATCTGAATGCGGGGATCATAGATATTCAAACTGCGATAAACAAAGAATTTAGCAGGCCGAAGTCAAAGGCACAGTCGATCATTGGATTCAAGGAAATCACAATGCTACCAGGTGAGACCCCTTGGGAGTTGGATCATAGACTGAAGTGCACGATTGGTGAAGCTAACATGACGTTGACAGATGGACAACATCGTGAATGGTTTGTAGCATCGTTAATGCTGCATCTAAGGAATGCATTGTCACAACGAAGGCTAACAACTCAGGCCGAGGCCTTGGAGGTTGCAATGAGATTGCATGGGACACCGATACAGGATCCCAACCTTGGAGTTCAGCAAATTCACACGTAGTTGAAAAATTTGTGCCTTGAGATGCAAAGTTTGAAACAAAATAGGACAAATCGCCTAGAAGTGTGCTATGAGGTATGGTGCGTAAAGTGCAAGGATCACGGACATGACAAGGACCACTACTTGGTGTTTGTGAACTACCTCGCAGGAGGAGGACCAATTCCATTGAGACCGAAGGCACAAGCAGGACCGAGCGCAGCGCCTGTATTATGCTGCACGATTTCTCAAATGGGAGGAAATCATGCTACAGATAACTACCATTTATTACAAAAGTACACGCAGAATTCACAGCAATTGTTCTATAAATTTTGTAGATCAGTGGGACATGATGAGTGCACATGTAGAAGTTATGAGCTAATGATGGATCAAACTCCTACCTACAGAGTTCAGGCCAAAACATGAGCCCTTGAAAATAATGCAGGGATGGCGCAAACCAAATTTCAGCGGCGCGGATGAGGCCGAGGTCGAGGAGGACCAAGAAGAGGTCGCGAATAGCTGATATGTTACAATTGTGGAGGGACAAGGCATTATGCCTACGATTGTACAACACGGCCATCATGCTTGTATTGTACATTGTTTAATCATGAGATGAAGGATTGTCCCACCCTGATAACAAGGTTGCGCGATAAAGGAGCACTCCAACTTCCCCGGACCTAGAACCTACAAATGATGAGGTCTGAGTTGCACGAGGAACACTCTAATGTGAATATTTTTCTCTGAAGTGGAACTACGATAGGGGATGACAAAGGCAAGCAGCCAGAAGAAAGTATCTGGGTTCGGAAGGGTTCAACGAAGGAACCAGAGTTTGATTTGGAGCATGCTAAGGAAAGGAAACCTTCATGGAGACTAAGAAGAGCTTTTCTAATACCTCCACTTCAGGAAGTAAAGATAGAACAGAGCTAGAAATGGACCCATCAATTCTCACAACGTTCTGAGAAACATGCATGAAACTGCTGCGCAACAACAAGTTTGTAAAGGGACTGCAGGAACTCATAAATAGATGCGTTGGGACTGCGCCAGGAGAACCGTGCATAGTCCAGAAGCATGGAAAGCACACGACGTGAACAGGAACAAAGATGAGTTTGACAGCGCAAATTGGAGAATATGAGATCGACCAAATGATTCTGGATCTAGGATCAGATGCAAACATCCTACCGAAGAAAACATGGGAGCGCATGGGTAGACCCATACTGCAATGATCTCCTATCCAACTGTGAATGGTGAACCAGCAATAGATCCTACCTATGGGGAGATTGCAGGGAATCACAGTGGATATCAAAGGAGCAAGCACGTTAGAAGATTTAGAAGTAATAGAGAATGTTGATGACAATAATCCCTACCCTACGCTATTAGGAATAGATTGGGCTACTGAAATGAATGGGGTGATCAATCTGAAGAAGTGCAAGATGATTGTTGAGAAAAAGTCTTTGCACGTAATTATACCTTTGGACCCTACAAAAGGATCACGCTACACAGAGCGAGTGCGTGACTATGACAGCGATGATGTTTTGGATTACATGTACAAGATAACCGTGCGAGAACAAGACTGCGTGAATCCATTCATAGATGGACGGATCTCATGGGAGCACGAAATCTCCTACACATCAGATTCTGACGAAGAGATAGAACAATGGTAGAACTGGTTACACGAGGTAACCACGCTAAACTGTAACATGATGACGAGATCATTACACTACATATCGACAGAGCTAAGGGATCTGCCTATGTAAGATGGCTTAAGTGAGGTGGATAAATTCCTAAAAGTTTTGAAAGAGAAGTGCCAGAAAAACAATGCTTCGAAGCTTTGAAATGGGTACTGCATGCTACGCCTACAAGGTGGTGGGGTATGCACCAAAAATTTTTTGAGGACTGGTGTGAATGTAGAAGGATGATATGATTGTGCTTTGGGAAGCCTTAGATGAGATTAGAAGACAAGTATGATGGATGGAATGATCCATGTGTGCACCTTGCCAAATGGATAAAAATCTATGGGGAATTGCCGCAACCTATGTGGGTGCACCTGTTCTGTCATACCCGATATATTATACCCATGAACTGGTATATAGAGATGGAGCTCTGACATGGAACGAGTGAATGGGATATCTTTCACGAAGGATTCCTGTTAACCTTCACATTTGAGGATCGTTGGTGGGATACTGTTGATGATGCACTACAAGCAGTAAAAGAAACTATCTTTAAAATACCCTAGGAGCCAATGGAAGTGCTTCAGCCTGAATGGGCGACCCAGCTGAGCTGCACGCTGGAGTGTTACAACGTGAATATTGAAGAAGATGACGAAGATCCATGAAAAGTTAACATTCCAGAAACTGAAGGCTATCGCAAGGTTCAAGGGCCATTGATTGAAGACCCTGACATAACTGCGTCGGTAAAGACAAAGCAGGTGAACATTAGTGTGGAGTACTAAAGAAGGTATGTTTTTGGTAATTATTTCAGCATCTTTTCATTAGAACTTACAAACCTTTTGCATCATGAACTAGGAAAATGATAAGGGATTGTAATAACACTTGTAAGATTAATGTGCAAAGCGAAAACAATGACAATTGTCATTCTCTTATGCAGGAAGAAGGAAAACATAAAAGTTGTCGTTCCAAAGGAGAGGACAAGGATGGGTTAACCGCCGTCCCTTTGACAGGGAACCGTATGCAAACAAGGCAAAACAAATCAAAGTGAATCATCCCTGGAAAGGAAGTGGAGATATCGGCTCGGCGCAAGAAAGAAAAGAGATAACTAAGGACGAACAGTTCGATGAATCCCTCAAGATCCCTTGATCCTGAGGGATCGCTGCTTTAACTATTTTTTGCACATAGACATCTCCGCCTTCACCATTATAAAAGGGGCAACATTGTTAGCTCGGGGGGTCTATCGAGTCCTTATGTTTTATGTAATTTCTCTGAAGATTGAAACTTTGATCATCGAGTCTCATTGAGAACTGATCTACTTTAATTCCATTTTATGCATTAATACAAACTCGGTTGCTATTTCATCTCTAAGGCTGGAATAACTTCAAGCGATGTACCCCTGGAGGCTAAGGGCCTAGCCCTGGAGGACACTTGCTCCTGTACTATTACGTTTGGTTTATGCGTGGTTTTCTTATTAGCGTTATTTGGTAATCTGATATGTTTTGTTAGTTTACATCACATGCTCTGTTATGTTTGATTTGTTAAAGTTTCTAAAGAGAAAACTATTGCATTAACTTGGCAATGTATCACTGTTCTTTTAAGTGTTGATATAATACTATCAGTCTTTATAGAATATTGTTGCTGTTCAATTACAGAGCCTCTGTGCTGTGCACTTATTCATTGATATTACGGAATTCATCTTAGCGGTTATGTTCTTTGCAATTGTTGGATCTATAGACATTGCTGTTCCATTTTGAAACACGGTCGTAATCTTTTATAACTGAGATTGATAACTAGTTTACCAAGATCAGGTTACTATTCAGGTGTGCCGTGTGAATATATGGTCTTCAAAGCGTTGTTCTATTATTCATCACTAATCAGTGTTGTTCCATTTTGGTGTGTTGTTCAATTCGTCCTTAAGAGTGAAGGATTGCCATTTGATTCCTGTAGGTCACGATTTGTGCAATTGATTTGGTAGACTAAGGTGTTACTGCTTGTTAGACTTAGTTGTTGTTACAGTTTCTTGTTTGTTGTTCCATTTCAGATTTGTTGTTCTATTTTCTATTTTTGCTGTTCCATTTCTTATCTATTGTTCCCTTTCCTGTCAATTGTTATTTTGGTGTGAAGAACGATCTAAGGTTGTAGTGAGTATTGACATTTACTGTCTGGCTCCCAGATCCACGATCTGTTCTCTGATTTACTTTAGTTTCATAAGTTTACAAAGGGATGAATTACTGCTACTGAACCCTTGACTGATAAATTGCTTCGTTTTCTGAATGTGTAGTTTAATCTTTTGAAGTAGTTTGTTGTAAACAAGCATCTGTTTACTCTTGCATTTTTAAGCACTGTACTACTAGCATTACTCTGGCAAATGATAGCCTCAGATTGAGACACTCTTTGGAATAAAAAAGCGTTCCTGGATTGATAAACTCATGTGAGGTAATTAGAGGTGAAAGAGACCCTTTTTATAGCTCGACATTTTGGCGCCGTTGCCGGGGAAAGAGTGTAGCCATTTGTTTCTTTCCAGAGTAGTGTAAGAACCTATTAGGGAAGAATTGGGTTTTAAAAATGGAAGGTAAGAACCTACATGTGGAGCATGTAACAGCCCTACTCCCCTACTCGCTTTCCTACAAATTTGCTGCTATTTTGTTTGCGTAGAATCTAGCAGTTGATTTGTGTGCATGACTAAGTAGAAAAAGCCAGAAAATAATTCCAAACCTCTACCCAAGGCAAAAAAAGCTAAGGGGCCGGTGACCCTTGGCCGATCAACCTTCATAGACAAAATCTTCAAGAAAGCAGAATCTCAGCCTTCAGTAGGGTCCAAAAAAGTTATTTCTAGACAGCCTACTAGTTCCCTTCAGGCCACGGGATCACCATCTGTAGCCTTTGCTGAGGTGCATAGTCAAACTGAAGAATAGGACTTTCAAGAAATTGAAAATTCTACTCCAGAACTATTGCAAGAAGGGAATTTCAACAATCTTTGTGAAATAGGAGGAGAGACAGGGGAAACTAAGGAACCGAGGTCTCCTCTTGGGACAACTCAGCCACTAAACGGCCCAGACAAGGGAAGTGCTGCAAAAATCATTGTTGAAGAAACTCAATCTCCTTAGACATTAGGCACTTTCATTATCCCAGACAGAGGAAGTGCTATTAAAACCATTCATGTTAAAGCCATTCCTTCTCAACCTAGGAATACCCTCCTAGATATCCCAGAAGGTTATTGGCATATATTCGACCAAATGGCTCAAAACCAGCCAAACACCCAAACCTCTACATTGCAATACCCCATAGTGGATACTGCAGCAAATGTGCCCATGAAAGCAATCCCTCTTCAACATATCCCTACATTCCATGGTCTTACATCGGAAGATCCAGATGCATTTCTATTTGAGTTCAATGTGCTGTGTAGGGGATATGGTTACACCACCGACCCCCAGAAACTAAAATTATTTCCCTCTACATTAAAAGGGTCTGCCTTAAGATGGTTTATGGGATTAGGTGGCGGGGTTATAAATAATTGGGATCAAATGAAAGAATCTTTTCTAAAAAAATATCAGGAATATTGCAGGTCTAGATAACTGAAGGACGAAATATTCCATATGGTAGCTAGACCAAATGAAACATTAGAGGAGTATGTGGAACGTTTTCAGTATAATCTTCAAAGATCTCCTTATGCATCACTACCTTTACTTGATAATGTGTTAAAAACAACATTGATTAGGGGCATGAAGGAACAATGGATTGAAACATTAAACATTATGGGAAAAGGAGATATTTATCAGGAAAAATTTTCTGACACTATTGACTTATGTATCAAGAGCTCGAGAGGCAGCACAAGATTAAAACTGGCAGAACATTATCGATTTGTAAATAAAATTTTGACAGGAGGAGCAATGTTTGCAGAAATTTGAAATTTATTGGAAAATTTTAAAAATGATATACTATGGACACTATCTACACAACTTGATGTTATGCAGGCCAAGCAGAAGCAAATGGAGGCAAAACAGAATTTGGCAATCTTCTGTCCCCGATGCAGGAAGAAACATACCCATAAGGAGTGTCCACTAGATGCAGTCCGAACATGTGCTATCTGCACAAAAGATCACCTTATGGAAAGCTGTCCCTCACTTCCTGGATTAAAAGTGGTATATAAGGAAGCAGAAGAAGAGCCAGAATCGGTATATTTGCTCAACCAGTGCTGTCAGTGGCAGCCGTGACAATCTGGTATGTTTTTGGACCCAACCTCTTCTTTTCAGTCTCCGCAGTATAATGCTCAACAATATAATATGTGGCAAAGTCAATCCCAACCCCCATTTCCAAACTGGTCACCACAGTCGTTTCCTTCATCAACCCCGTGGCTGAATCAGGCAAGCCAATCTGGTTGGCCGAATCTTCCCTATACCCCTCCATATTGGCAAAGTAACGCATACCCACCACAATGGACTCCCCCTACTTCACAAAGTTCAGTCTGGCAGACAAACTGGCAAAGACCGATGCATCAGCCAGTAGGAACCATGTTGCTCCCTCAACCTACACTGCCAACCTTACAACAAAATCCCCAGTCTAATCTAAGATCGCAACTCCCAGCCCAACCCAATCCCAATCCAAATAATAGACCGGTCCAATCTGTCCAAATAGTAGAAACATCAGAAATAGGAGCTGCTCTGAGGGAGTGTAATGATCTTCAACTAAGATCTGGGCGTATTATTGAGACTGAGGGAGATAAGACAGCCCATGTTGAAAATCAGTTACCTAGAGAACACCTGTCACAAGAAGAGGTTGTGAACAAACAACAAACTCATAACCAAACAACCACATCCTCTCCCCCATGCCCAGAACGATTAATCATACCTCAACCTACACAATATCCTGATTTTAACATTCTGGGAGAATTACAAAATTTGTACATAAAAATTCCATTCCTCCAAGCCATTCAAGACATTCCGATACATGCAAAGACTATCAAAGAATTTTGTGTAAAGAAATCAAGGAGGAACATGGAAAATAACCTAAGATTCCAAGTAGTTGGCACTTTATCTGACTTATTATCAAGAAAAGAAACACCCATTAAATACGAAGACCCAGGAAATCTAATAGTCGCCGTACAAATTTATGGTCAAACCTTCCCTAATGCCTTAGTTGATCTAGGAGCTGCAATCAACATCTTAACAACTACTACTTGCCAGAAGCTAGGCATTACATCTATAGAACCCACTTCTACCTTGTTAGAGCTGGCTGACCGATTTGTGGTTAGGCCAGAGGGCACACTACATGATGTCATGGTATCTGTTTACTCCTGGGAATATCCGGCCAATTTTCTGATAATAAGTCCCAAAAGCCGACTTGATGGACACCCATTGATTTTAGGTAGACCTTGGCTTGCAACTGCCGATGCTTATATTGGTTGCTGACAAGGCAATATGACCATAACGAGGGGAGCGAATATCAGGAACTTAGCCTTATATCCTCCAGCACATCGAAGTGTCATAATGATCAAAACTAATAAGCACCATGTATCATACCTTACTGACAACGTTAGATCTCCATTAACTATACAAAATGCACTTGATTTTAATGATCAGACAGAGGACGATGCCATTAATAAATTTATTAGTCAAACTAAATTTAGATCCCACACACAATGTCACATGATAGAGGCAGCATTCGATAACGAATTAGAAGAAGATCCTCTTAAAGATACACATGATCAAATGATACTTGTTACCTCTGTTGCAAATAGTAAAATTGTGGAAATCGAACCAGGAAAAACCTTAAACATTAATGCCAACCTCACCTCCGAACAAGAAACGAAGCTCATCCATCTGTTGAGGAAATATAAAGAAGCATTTTCATGGGACTATCCTAATATGAAAGGAATTGACCCCCAATTATGTACCGACCACATTTATATAGAAAAAGATGCAAGACCTGTTCACCAGCCTCAGAGGAGACTTAATCCTCATCTAAAAGATGTGGTAAAAGCTGAACTTCAAAAAATTTTAGATGTCAATTTCATCTATCCTATCTCCGATAGTAAATGGGTCTCTCCGCTCGTGGTGGTACCAAAAAAGAATGGGAAATGGAGAATTTGTGTGGACTACAGAGAACTAAATAAAGCAACACAAAAAGACCACTTCCCTCTCCCATTCATCGACCAAGTATTAGACACTTTGGCATGAAAGAAATTCTTTTCTTTCCTGGATGGCTTCAGTGGATACAATCAAATTTGGATTGCCCCTGAAGACCAAGACAAAACCACTTTTACTTGTCCTTGGGGAACATTTGCCTACAAAGTTCTACCTTTTGGCTTATGCAATGCTCTTGCCACATTCCAAAGGGCTATCCTCAGCATTTTTGCAGATTTAATAAATGAAGGACTTGAAGTATACATGAATGACTTTACACCGTATGGAGACGATTTCGATCTAGCATTGGATACACTATAAAAAGTCCTACAACGCTGCATTGCTACCAGGCTTTGTTTAAGCCATGAAAAATGCTATATGATGATGACTGAAGGACTTATTCTAGGACACTATATTTCAGCAACTGGAATTCAGGTAGACCCAGCCAAAATCCAAATAATTTTTCTTATTCCCACTCCTACCACTCAAATGGAGGTACGCAGTTTTCTTGGATTTTCTAGTTATTATAGGAGGTTTGAACATTTTTTGCATATTGCTGCACCTCTGTATGCACTAACTGGTAACATTGATTTTCTTTGGACAGAAAAATGTGAACGTGCTTTCCAGGATCTAAAGAAGCTTGTGTACATAGCCCCAGTCCTTCGAGGACAAAATTGGGATTTTCCATTTCAGATATCATCTGATGCCTCAGATACAGCCATTGGGGCAGTCCTTGGGTAGGAAGAGGATAAAAAACCATACGCAATTTATTATATTAGCAAAAATTTATCCACTACTGAATTAAATTACACTATTATTGAGAAAGAATTTCTAGCTGTAATACATGCTATCAATAAGTTTAGACATTACATTATTGGATATCCTATTATCTTGTATACAGATCATTCTGCCATCAAATATTTAGCAAACAAGCCTATCACAAATGGTAGAATAACTAGATGGCTGGTTTTATTGTAGGAATTTGATATTAAATTAAGGATTGACCTGCAAAAGAAAATCCTGTAGCTGATTTTCTCTCAAGAATGCCAAAGCCAATCGATGCAGCAGCAGTGGAAGATCAATTTCCGGACGAGCATCTATTTGCTATGGCTGTTCAAACACCCTGGTATGCTGATGTTTCCAATTACCTAGCAATAGGTAAACTACCAAAACATCTAACCCTAATGAGTGGAAACAGATTGTTTAAAGGAGTGCTCGATTCTCGTGGGTTGGAGGCTACCTGTTCCACACAGGGGCAAATATGCATATCAGAAGATGCGTTTGAGAGGATGAAATATTCGACATTTTAAAAGCCTGCCATGACGGACCATGTGGCGGACATTTCGCCGATCGCAGAACTGGACATAAGGTGCTACAAACAGGGTATTATTGGCCTACAATTTTCAAAGATGCAAAGAAATTCGTCCAAGCTTGTGATAGTTGCGAGAGAGCAGGATGCCCTGGTCAGTTCGATGAGATGCCCTTGAACCCACAGTTAGTCATTGAACGATTCAAACGATGGGCCCTTGATTTCGCTGGACCAATTAACCCATCCTCAAACCAGAAAACATATATTTTGGTAGCAACAGAATATGTCACCAAATGGGTTGAGGCAGAGGTGTTGCTGAGAGGTATAGAAGATTCTGTCATACAGTTCTTGTTATATATATTTGTGCATTATGGCCTTCCAAGAGATATAGTTATAGACGGTGGACCACAGTTTGCTGGGAACAAAATAGCTGCAACACTCAAAAACTATCATGTCCAGCATAAAATCACTACTCCATACCACCCACAGGCAAATGGTCAGGTTGAAAGTAGGAATAAAATAATAGAAGCAATCCTAACAAATATAATTGCGTCACATAGATGTGATTGGGCTTCCAGACTACCAGAGGCACTGTGGGCTTACAGAACAACATGGAGAAGTACCACTGGTTACTCACCTTATCAATTAGTGTTTGGCAAGCAACCCATTTTTCCCATAGAATTCGAAATCCAAACACTGCGAACAACACAGGAAGTTGGCTTAGATTTAACTGAGGCACAGATTAATCGATTACAGTAGATCAATGAGCTCGATGAAATCAGGCTCTCTGCACTCCAAAACACTGCACTTATCCAACAGCAGCGAGCTAAATGGCATGATGCTCTCATTAAAAATAAAGTCTTCCACGAAGGAGATTGGGCACTTTTGTATGATTCCAGGTTTCAGGACTTTCCCAGGAAACTTCCAACTCGTTGGTTGGGACCATATGAAATCCAGAAGGTACATGACAATAGTAATCTTACTCTAATCACTATTGATAGTTTCGGATATGCCTTCAAGGAGAATGGCCACCGAGTTCGTCTTTATATCAAACCACTCACTCGGGAGTCCCTTTGCCAGCAGCTATGCTAGGAATCTGATATGGAAATCTTGGGGGAGGGAGAGAAGTCTTCCTCACCTGTGATTCATTAAGTAATTTACCTCTTTTCACAGTTTGTACATAATTCCTTTTGTTTTGTTTTTGTACATATTTTTGAATCAAACGCTTTGCTATTACTTTTCGAAGCAGCAGCAATGTTATTATTTTTGTTGTTCCTTTTCTCAAAGGGACATCATTTTCATTCTACTGTTCCTTTTTCAAAAGAACAACACCTTTTGGATCAGTCGTCATTTTGCTTTAATTTTGTTCTTTTTCCTTATTTTTACTTTCTACTGTTCATTTTCCAAAGGAACAACACTTTTGCCTTTTGTTGTTCCTTTTCCAAAGGAACGACATTTGTGCATTTTGCTGTTCCTTTTCCAAAGGAACAACACTTTCGATTTTTGTTGTTCCTTTTCCAAAGGAATGGCACTTAGGTGTCTTGCTGTTCCTTTTCCAAAGGAACAACATTTTCGATTTTTGCTGTTCCTTTTTCGAAAGGAACGACATTTCTGCGTGGAAAAGGAACAGCATTTTCGATTTTTGCTATTCCTTTTCCAAAGGAAATGTTGTTCCTTTCCCAAAGGAATGACATTTGTGTGTTTTGTTGTTCCTTTTCCAAAGGAACAACGTTTTTTATTTTTGTTGTTCCTTTTCCAAAGGAATGACATTTGTGTGTTTTGTTGTTCCTTTTCCAAAGGAACAACGTTTTCGATTTTTGCTGTTCTTTCTCCAAAGAAACGACATTTGTGTGCTTTGTTGTTCCTTTTCCAAAGGAACGACATTTGTGTTTTCTTCTGTTCCTTTTCCAAAGGAACAACATTTTTGATCTTTGTTGTTCCTTTTTCCAAAAGTAACACCACTTGTATTCTTTTGCTCTTCCTCTTTGAAGTAGCAACATCCTCGTATTCCTTTTACTTATGCTTGCTCCCCTTGCTGTTTTAAATTAAGGATGCTTACTATTCCTGTTCTTTCAAGTCTTTTGGAATACAACTATGCATTTATGAAATGGAGACAAAATCACAACATACTGAAATCAGGTGAATTATAAAATCGTTATTTTTATAAGAAATTGCTCTGAATTGGTAAAAGGACAGAGGGAAGGACACACTTACCCATTATCTTTTGCTGTCATTGCTTCAGTAACTTTGCTCTGATTGGTTATCTTTATCATGTTCGTTCCTTTTAAATCCTATTTGATTATTATTCATGAATAGGAGAAAAGGGTTTATATCTTCCTATTGAGATGTTAAGACTTCTTCCACCATTCCTACTCTTAAGGAGTGTTGAACCACCCTTTGTGTATAAATATGAAAGTACTTTATGAAAAATAAAGAAAAAAAAGAGAAAACTAACTTGTTTATATAAAGATGTCAAATGCAGGATAGGGGGTCTCATCAAGAGCCAGCCTACCATGATCATGAGAAAGAAAGTGAAGTGGCATTCCCACTATGGCCACCACACCAGGGATATGGTCCGAAAGGTATATCAAATAAAGAACCCTTGGAATAGGAGGTCTCATCACGAGCCGGCCTGCCCACCTTTCGCTCCTTCCTCGTGAATGGCATTATGGCTAACTGGTTACCAAGCCAGCATAATGGCCTACATTTTGACATCACACAACACTTCCTAATCATACACAAAGGATCATGGTTCCATGGGTGAAATAAACAACTCTGCCAAGGTTATGGACACCTGTTGGCAGCAGAGCACTGTTAATGGTATTGAAGTCACATTATTTACACCATTGGGAAGTTATTAGCACCCTTTTGTTTCTTATACCTTAGTGATCAATCGCATAAGATGAATGTATATTATTTTTCAAACCATACAACGCATGTAAATCTATTATCACCAATCATGATAGAACAATTGATAATGACCACATGAGACTTGGTATGTACGGCAGATGTCCTATCCTCCCAGCCTGGCATCATATCACAACAGTCTCTTACGTATTAAGCGATCCAACTTGACACCTCGATTTCGGTAATCTGCTACTTTTATAAACATGGCATATTGCCATACGCTGTTCCTTTATGACTCTGCTTCAGAACAGATTGGCACATCACTCCTTTATTTGATGGTCGGGACATCACATTGTGGGGGGGGGGGGAGGTTAACCTCATCATTCCTTGGATGACGTGTCAGACTGCTATTCAGGAAACTGCGTACTTGGGAATAGCACGGCTCAACGGTATACTATTTTTTTATTTTTTGCATGATTTGTTGTTCCTAAGCCATTTCCATTTCTATAGCATTAGATTTTGAGCGAGTCTTGCATTTGTCAGCCTCTCTGTGTTTTAACAGTGTGAACAGCTACCGTTCCATTGTCAAAATTCTGAGATTTTACAGCAAAACCATAAACATGGGACGGAGACCGATTCGGAGAGAACCGTAGGTGTTAACAGTCTCTAATGCTACACGGGAAATCCTGGCAAGAGCTGGGTGGCTAACTTATCTCAATCGCTTACAAGAATCCAACGAGACTATAGAAATTGAATTCTTGCAGAACTTGCAATAGGATCACCCCACAGTGAGGGGGAGACACATAGTAGTCACTGGTGACATAATCGCAGAGTTCTTGGGCTGCCAGCCACTGGACCTGTATGGATACTAAAGGAGGAGAGATTGCAGAAGATTATAGAAACCTTCCAGGAGGAAGGCCAGAGCCTAGCAATTAGAGGAAAGGGGGTTCTGTCGATAGCATTAGGAGAACTATGGGTGGAATTGGCAAAGACCATTCAAAGCTACATCACCTATGAAGGAAGAAAAGATGTGGTAAGACCACGACACCTTAAACTTTTAGCTGTGTTAAAGCAAAAATGCTCTGTAAATTCACCTGCATTTTTGAATTCATTACTGCATGATGTTGCACGAAGCATGAAAAAGGCACAGCATGTAGAATTAGTTGTTAACCATCATGGGTTGATACAGTTAATAGTCAGCCATTGCCTTACCCAGCAGTAGAGCAACTGGGAAGAGATAATTGCCATGATAGATGGAGGATTGACCACACCATCCCCAAAATGTAAACATGCCACCAGTACACCTGAGCATCCAGAAAAACAAAGGAAATTGGTCCGACTAGCATGGCTACGAGGGAGGCTGGAGAAGCCCCAAGGAAATACCAGCCAACCAGTAGAGATAGAAGATACAGGGGATGAGCAACCCCCACGATTAGAAGGAGAAGACAATGAGAAAGTAATGCAGGAAAACGAGGAAGGAGAAATGGAGGAAGAAACTGAGCAATCTGAGCAGGAGGAGGAAACGGAACAGCAGGAAGGCAACCCAGTGCAGGATCCATTGGGAGAAGATGAATTGGTCAAAGTTTTGGCCAATATGGGCAAATATGGCCAATCTTCCAGCCCATCAGACCTCCATGCTGAAAAAGAACCAAAAAAACACTCTTCTCAGGAGGGAAATGCACCTGAAGAATCACATGCAGAGGAAGTAGAAGAGGAGAGTCAGTCTTTTCATGATGAAAACATGACAGGAGATGCAGAACAAGAACAATCCGTTCCTAGCCAGATGACACCAGAGGAAACTCTGGAGGAAGGGGGCGCAGAAAAGGAAGTCACCCAAGAAATAACAGAACCAGCTAGGGTTCTTGTCCCGAAGCAGCCAGAGCAAAGAAACAAAGAAGCACCCCAGAGAAAAAATCAGAAAATTAATCCAGGTCATAGTCCAGGCCGCAGCGAATAGTCTGTTGTTCCCTCTAAGGAAATTGAGGAAATTAAGAAATTACGGGAAGAGCAACAAAGACTACTGAATGTAATAGTTCATCTTCGACAACAAATCAGGAGTTTGAAAGCAAGGAAAAGGGTAAAAAGGACTTCGCGAAGGAAACACGCAATTACTCCAGCAAAACCCCTCAAGAGAAAGGATCGGAGGACCAGAGTCCACCCTGCTGTTCAAAACCCTGTCGAAAAGCAGGCTGCTATTCCAAATGTTTATGGATTTAAGACCTCTGTGGTTTATTATTTTCAACTTAGTCACCGGAGAATCCACAGTAAGAACCATTTTCCGCCAACGTTTCGAATCCCAACCGGGATCCATCATCAGGACAACTTGAATGCTTTGATAGAAGAAGAGCAGACTTTTAGGGTTTAAATAGAAATGAGGAGGGAAAAGAAGGGAAGGGAAGGTCGGCTCTCAATTTTTGAGAAGTCGGCTCCCTCATGATTTAATTGATTAATTAATTTTAATTTTTAATTTTTTAATTAGTTTTTTTTTTTTAATTGAAATGATTATTATGACTTTAATTATTATTATCAATATAATAATTAGTAATAAGTACTATTAATTATATATTATTATTGAAATTAGTTAAAATGATTATAATTATTTTAAATTCTTATTATTTATTTAATATAATAATTAATTATATCATTTTTTATTAATATAATAATTAATTATTAGTATAATGATTAATATGAAAATTAATTATATTAATATAGTAATTAATTATATTAATTATTTATTATTAATTATATTAATTATTATTAATTATTATTAGTTAATATAATTGATTATTATTAATTAATATAATTAATTATTATTAATTAATATAATTAATTACTATATTAATATAATTGATTATTATATTAATTAATATATAAATTAATATAATTATAATTATAATTAAAATAATATAATTAATTATTATATTAATTATTATTAATTAATATGATTAATTATTATTAATTATTATTAATATAATAATTAATTATATTGATTATTATTGACTATTAATAAATTTTATAATTGTTTGAAAGAATAAATATTTAATGATTATTATTATTATATTAAAATAGATATTTTTATAATATGAAATTAATAAGGATGATTAAATTAAAAACCTAATTAATTAATATTGTAAATGTTGTTGAGAAGCAGACTGCTATTCAAATTAAAAAGGAACAGCATGATATATTGACCTGTGATAAGGAAATTCAGACAGAGGCACCACCCTCGGGAGTGATAAAGGTCATGAACGCAAGAAAATGCAATAGGAAAATTCAGGTAAAACTCCCAGTCTCCACCACCGCATGGGAAAGAGATCCAAGAACGGTAACCCTATGGGAGGGTTTGACGCAAGCTCAGCAAGCAACATAAAATCTCATAGAGCAAATGGTCCCTCGAGAAAGGTATGAAGAGCTACAACAACAGCTTAGGAATGTCAATCTATCCGAAGGCCAAGCCTTTGAAGGGTGGCGAAGGGAAGAAGAAAAAGTCACGAAGGTAACTCGTAGGTTAGATATAGTTATCAAGCAGATGGATACCTTATGTTCTTTGTACAATGACGTCCTAGCATGTAGAGCCCCTGCTAAGAATTATGCCTTGTTTTTAATGGAACGATATTTGCAATTGAAAATAAAGGCTGTTAAAGCAGGTTCTCCCATACAAATTAATACCATCGATGATTTTATAAACTGCTGTAAGCACTATGGGGTAAAAGTTCAAAGACTACTGTGTGAGTTTTATTTACATAACCTTGTATTAGACCAGGAGACCGAGCTGAACCCTGGCCCTTTTGTTGGGGATATCCAATTACAGGCATTTATTTCATTTGGGGTTAATCAAATTAAATGGCTTAAAGCCTATAATGCTTTCCAAAGGCAGGAAAACGAATTAGATTTGTGGGTAAGAGCTAAGCCTAGGAATCCAGTACAGTTGTGGAGAGAACGTAGGAACCTCATGAAGACTCCAGGTGTAATGGAAGCATTAGGACCCATTCACACAGCAATCAATCAGCAAGTAATAGAATACGTTTTCACTATTAAAGACCTTGCCATTGATGCGGCTAAATTTTGATATCAGATCTCTAATCCGAATATCCAACTCAGGGAGCCATTTAAGTATGAAAATTTTAAGTTAGCCGCCAACTGCTTGCACCTCTATGGCGAAGTCATTTTGAGGGCAGGGCCATCCTGGTTAGAATATAGGTTCCGGAGTCCAATTATTTTGCACCCTGCACTTGGGTACCAAGACCTGTATGAGATGCTTGAGGGTCAGACAGGCCATTTCTTTGAACACCTAGTTATGCATCATGGCTGTAGACCTCCACATGAGATTCCATCTCCTGCCTACTCTCTCATTGCCTTACATGTCAACTACAATGTTTTCATGAGGGCATGAAAAAGGGTAAGCAGGGGGGTGTGTGGAGTACTAAAGAAGGTATGTTTTTGGTAATTATTTCAACATATTTTCATTAGAACTTACAAACCTTTTGCATCATGAACTAGGAAAACGATAAGGGATTGTAATAAAACTTGTAAGATTAATGTGCAAAACAAAAACACTGACAATTGTCATTCTCTTATGCAGGAAGACGGAAAAACGAAAAGCTATCATTCCAAAGGAGAGGAAAAGGAAGGGTTAACCGCTTTCCCTTTGACGAGGAATCGTATGCAAACAAGGCAAAACAAATCAAAGCGAATCATCCCTAGAAAGGAAGTGGAGATATCGGCTCGGCGCAAGAAAGAAAAGAGATAACTAAGGACTAACGGTTCGGCGAATCGCTCAAGATCCCTTGATCCTGAGGGATCGTTGCTTTAACTATTTTTTGCACCTTGACATCTCCGCCTTCACCATTATAAAAGGGGCATCACTGTTAGCTCGGGGGGTCTATCGAGTCCTTATGTTTTATGTAATTTCTCTAAAGATTGAAACTTTGATCATCGAGTCTCATTGAGAACTGATCTACTATAATTCCATTTTATGCATTAATACAAACTCGGTTGCTATTTCATCTCTAAGGCTGGAATAAATTCAAGCGGTGTACCCCTGGAGGCTAAGTGCCCAACCCTGGAGGACACTTGCTCCTGTACTATTACATTTGGTTTATGCATGGTTTTCTTATCAGCGTTATTTGGTAATCTGATATGTTTTGTTAGTTTACATCACATGCTCTGTTATGTTTGATTTGTTAAAGTTTCTAAAGACAGAACTATTGCATTAACTTGGAAACGTATCACTGTTCTTTTAAGTGTTGATATAATACTGTCGGTCTTTACAGAATATTGTTGTTGTTCAATTATAGAGCCTCTGTGCTGTGCACTTATTCATTGATATTACGGAATTCATCTTAGCAGTTATGTTCTTTGCGATTGTTGGATCTATAGACATTGTTGTTCCATTCTGAAACACGGTCGTAATCTTTTATAACTAAGATTGATCACTAGTTTACCAAGATCAGGTTACTATTAAGGTGTGTCGTGTGCATATATGGTTTTCAAAGCGTTGTTCTATAATTCATCATTAATCAGTGTTGTTCCATTTTGGTGTGTTGTTCAATTCGTCCTTAAGAGTGAAGGATTTCCATTTGATTCTTGTAGGTCACGATTCGTGCATTTGATCTTGTAGACTAAGGTGTTACTGCTTGTTAGACTTAGTTGTTGTTACAGTTTCTTGTTTGTTGTTCCATTTTAGATTTGTTGTTCTATTTTCTATTTTTGTTGTTCCATTTCTTATCTGCTGTTCCCTTTCTTGTCAATTGTTATTTTGGTGTGAAGAATGATCTAAGGTTGTAGTGAGCATTAACATTTACTGTCTGGCTCCCAGGTCCACGATCTGTTCTCTGATTTACTTTAGTTTCGTTAGTTTACAAAGGGATGAGTTACTGCTACTGAACCCTTGACTGATAAATTGCTTAGTTTTCTGAATGTGTAGTTTAATCTTTTGAGGTAGTTTGCTGTAAACAAGCATCCATTTACTCTTGCATTTTTAAGCACTGTACTACTAGCATTACTATGGAAAATGATAGCCTCAGACTGAGACACTCTTTGGAATAAAAAAACGTTCCTGGATCGACAAACTAGGGTGAGGTAATTAGAGGTGAAAGAGACCCTTTTTATAGCTCAACAATTGGTACGGAGGCCAAACCTAAGTATGCAACGCTTGGCGACTACTGGGATGATGCAATGGTGGATAAGGTTGCTGAGTTACTCCGCGAGTACCAAGACTTATTTCTAACCAAGATCACAGACTTAAAGGTGATCGTTGGCAATTTAGGGATGATGAAGATCACCTTTAAACCCGACCCGAAGCCAGTTAAGCAGAGGCCTTACTACTTGAATCCGAAATACAAGGAAAAGGTCCGCATCGTGCAGGAAAAGAAGTAGAAGGGCTAGATAAGAATATGTGTGGACCTTAGGAAATTGAATGACGCATGTGTGCACAACCCATTACGAATTCCATTCACAAATGAAGTATTGGAAAATGTCAGTAGAAAAGAAGCATATTATTTTACTTATGGGTTCTCAGGTTACAACCAAATCAAAATCACACCGGAAGACAGGAGCAAGACCACCTTCGCAACTGAGTGGGGTTTCTTTCAATACACCGTTATGCCATTTGGATTGAAGAATGCGCCAGCCATCTTTCTATGCATGGTTGTTGCAGCATTCAAAGAATATATCCACAAATTCTTAGAGGTCTATTTGGATGATTGAACTGTATTTGGATTGGTTAAGCACCATGTAGCGAGATTACGTTTGATGCTGGATACTTGCCGACGAAACCAAATCGCGTTGAACCTCAAGAAGTGTACATTCCTTGTTCCCTTCGGGAACCTGTTGAGACACATTGTCTACAGACAGGGACTGATGGTAGAACCCACGAAGATTGCAGTGATTCTGAATTTGGAAGCACCAGGAAGTGTTAAACAACTGCGCGCTACCCTGGGACATACGGGGTACTATAGGACGTTCATCAGAATCTATGCCTAGATCACTGCGCCAATGGAGAAACTATTGTAAAAGGATGTCACATTCTGCTAGAATGATGATTGCATGAAGAGCCTAGATGTACTAAAAGAAAAATTGGCCTCTGCGCCAATCCTGGTCTTCGCAAAATGGGATGTGGAGTTTCATGTCCATGTTGACGCGTCGTGTATAGCACTAGGAGCGGTACTAACACGGGAGCATGGAGAGAGCTTGGATCACCCTATCGCATTTGCAAGTCGTAGGTTTTCTAAAGTAGAAAAGAACTACTCCACAACTGAATGAGAGGGATTGTTTATGGTGTACGAGCTGCAAAAATATCGGCACTATTTGCTAGGAGGACACGTCAAGATGTATACAGATCACTCCACGCTGAATACTTGGTCAATAAGACTGTGTTAGGGGGCCACATATGCAAGTGGCTCTTATTATTCAAAGAATATGATTTTGAGGTCGTTGTGAAGCCTAGACGCCTGAACATGAGACCCGATCACTTGTCGCACATTGAGACAAGAGAGGAACCTACTAGTTTGGAGGAAGGATTACCTCACGCACATCTCTTTGTTGTGCGCATAGTGGATGGAAACTTTGAAGACATAATCCACTTTTTGATGATGGGAACTGCACCAAAATAATACTCTATCCAACAAAAGAAGGAACTGGTGGTGCACGTGACAGATTTTTCTGTCATTGCGGGGCACCTATATAAGATGGGCAATGATGAGATATTGCGAAAGTATGTACTTGAATTCGAACGAAGTCAGATCCTCATGGAAGAACATGGGGGAACTGCAGGAGGACACTATGCAGGACAAGCAATTGTGCAAAAGATTCTTCGCATAGGGTTGTGCTGGCCAACACTTCATCAGGATTCAAAAGCACACTGTAAGGCTTGTGATATATTTCAAAGAACAGGGAAACTATCACGGAGGGACGAGATGCCTTTGAATCCGCAAATGACGCTGCAACCCCTTGAAAAGTGGGAAATCGACTTTGTAGGACCTATCAGACCTCAAGGAAAGATGGCGTGAGATACATTATCACCATGACAAAGTACCTAACTTGTTGGGCAGAAGTGCAGCCGATCAAAGACTGCACGACTGCCACGGCTGCAAAGTTTTTGTTTGAACACATGTTGACTCGATTTGGATGTCCAAAAATCTTGATGAGTGATCACAATACACATTTCTTGAATGAAACCATAAGCGTGCTAACAGAAGAGCTTCATGTGTATCATCAGAAAAGCACACCATATCATCCACAAGCCAATGGGAAAGTAAAAGCATTTAAGAAAATACTAGAAACTATGTTGACCAAAGTATGCAACACACAACGGAGTGATTGGGACCTGCACGTACCCATAGTACTATGGGCTTATAGGACAACGTGTAAGAAACTGATGAGCCAGACACGTTTCTGGTTGGTTTATGGTGTGGAAGCTATCATTCCAATGGAGTATGTTGTGCCTAGTGTGCACATAGAAGCGCTCACAGGTATGACGAACTGTGAATCTCTGGAAGAGTGGCTCGTGCAATTGGAAGAACTTGAAGAGGAATGGTTCTTGGCTGGCTTCCATCAGCAAGTACAAAAGCAGTGCGAGAGGGCCTGACATGATCACCATATTAAGTTGTACACCTTCAAGGTAAATGATTTAGTGTTGTTGTATGACAATAAGTTTGATAAATTCCTAGGAAAGTTCAAAATGCATTGGTTGGGACCGTACGTGGTTAAGGAGGTCACAGATGGAGGCATGGTACAACTGGTAAAGCTAAATGGAGAGCCTTTCCCAGGAAAAGTGAATGGAAGCCGATTGAATCCCTACATGGGTGGCCTGGCTATCTGACTAGCCAGTAGATGCATAGTCTTCGTGCTCCAAGTAGCCAGACGAAGGCACGTGACTATAAAAAAATGTATGGGACACAGGAACAGATGCAAGGAAGTAGTTCCAACATCGCGGTCTCGGAACAACGCATATAGGAAATCCAGCAGGTAGCCACTCAATGCATTGTTGACCTTGCAGCGGTTCGGACAAAGTTGAAGGGACTCCGCACGAAGATCTCCGTGTCGATAGAGTGACTTGAGGGCGAGTCACAATGTTTGTGTTGGGGGCCCGTTGGGCATGGAATCCCCCCAAGGCATGTTTTGGGGCTTGAAGGCCAAGTTTTGACCAAGTCCTTTGTAAAAGCCCCGTGAATTGTGGGCGCAGAGTGCGAAGTCATAATAGAGTCACAAGGTTGTCCGCCCTTGTTTTTGTAATATAATGTTGGCTTGATAGACCTACCCACAGTCCGCGGACCATGGGATTGTATAAAAAGAGCAAGGATATAAGTGTAGAAGAGAGGATAGCTAATAGAAAAGAAGCATGATGAGGCTAGGAGATTGAGTCAAAGTGTAAAGTGTGTCCTTGGGTCATAAAGTAGGAGAAGGCTCTGCAGCTGAGTGCACAGAGGCCTAGTAGACTATAGCTAATTGCGCAGACCCTTGCAGATGAGTGCGGAGGATAGGTCAAGTCTGTAACCACTAGAAGAATTAATAAAGAGAAGTTTACTATATTTCTATGTATCATTTCCTGTTTAATGCATTATTTGGTATAAATTACAAATGTACTATTTATTTGTTGCGCAAAATTATATGTGTGTGTTGTATAAATAAATATAAGACAAGCCTTCTATTTACATGAAGATAACTAACTGATATAGGAACATAAGTAAGATCTTAGGTGTGACTTAGGGGAATAGCGCAGAGCACTGCTCCAATTGCGCAGAAGCCCCTCAGCCCCTAGCAGGGCTATGCAATGGCAAGTATATCAGAGCAGGGAAGGGTGCAAAGTAACCTGCATGAAGGGACTAACTGTTGGACCGAATCAAACCTCAGACATCTCAAGGGTGTAGAAAATTGGTTCCATCACCCCCCCCATACTACTTCAGGTGAGACCTCAATCCACGCTTTGTGGACTGTTGCTGAAAGGGCTAGTAGTATAGGGATTTGCTTGGCTAATTAAATTCGAACCTAGGTCAGGCCCCAACAAGCCAACACTTGGCTATATGCTAACTTCGGGATCTAGGCGTACAGCTCAGTAGGGAAAGATATGAAGAAAATTTCAGGGATCTTTGTGTACAGGTAGCAGTCTAACCACTCTTATTTTGATAGTCACGGATTCCTATTCTCCTGCGTTGCGAACTCGTGAATTCTCCTGTCCAACCAACCTTCAATTTCTTTCTTAGTTGGATTCCAATGATACGAAATCAGACATCTCTATACAGATTCTGCTCCCGACAATGGAACCATTTGTTGTCTTGTTGGGGCCTGACCCAGGTTCGGAGTTAATTAGCCAAACAAATCCCTGTACTACTGGCCCTTTTGACAACAATCCGCAGAGCACGAGCTAATGTCTCACCTAAAGCAGTATGGGGGGGATGTTGGAACCAGGTTTCCACACCCTTGAGATGTTTGAGGGGTAGATTTAGTCCAACTGTGAATACCTTCACACAGGTTACTTCACGCACTTCCCTGACCTGCAAGGCCTTCGTGCCCTATTATATTTGCCTTCATGCAGCCCTAACCAGGGGCTATGGGGCTTTCACACTGCTGGAGCAGCGATCTGTACTATTTTCCCAAGTCACACTGTGGATCTTACTTATCTTCCTATAACAGTTAGTTATCTTTGCATAAACAACTACCTTATATCATATTCACTTACTCAGCACATTTATATAATTCCGCGCAATAAATAAACAGTAAACTTGCAATTCATGCCCAATATAATTCAATGCACAAAACAAGAAAACATACATAGAAATATTGTAAAACTTCTCTTTATTAATGCTTCCAATGGTTACAGACTCAATTTTCCTTGTGCACTCACCTGCAAGGGTCCGCGCACTCAGCTGCGAACTACTAGGCCTTTGCGCACTCAGCTGCAGAGCCTTCTATAGAGCATAAATGACCAACCAACATCGTGGCGTATGGGGTCATTTATCAACTGGCTAAAATCCATTAGACTTAACCCAGCCATTAGAGGGAGCATGGGGGTTGTCGGAACGATTCCTGGAACTGTTCCACTTGGTGTGACTACTAGGATAGAACTAGAGCTAACACCAGGTTGGGTTCCTGCACTAGTTTTGGCTCTAGATATGGTGATGATATGTGGTGAAGGAGGTTCAAAATTAGATGAGGAATCAGATGGACCAGGAGAAGAGTCAGTATGAGGACTCGGATGGCTATGAACTTGAACCCGACGGGGAGGGGTAATATGTCCAAGTGAAAAATGGGGGTGAAGGCCTAATAGTCTCCATGACAAACACCTTGGTGGTGCAATGGTGGTATGACACACGTGACACAGAAATGGTGAAGGGAGATCAACAATATGCATTTTTCTCAATGAGGGGAGATAAATTTATTATTTTAAGTCTTGGCTTGGTGATGTAAACTAAGCCCCCTTTTCTTAAGGTGTTCTTGTGTGTGCAAGTGTATTTATTGATTAAGCCCAGATCATGTTTGTAAAAAAGGAAAAAGTTTACTGAAAATAAACTAAAATTAAAAACTGAAAATGAATAGAAAAACATTTAACTAAACCCCACCCAAACTAGGTTTGCAAACACTGTGCTGGCAAGTGGCTAAATTGATGGAAAACACACTAAATAGGTCAAGGGATCTAATTTTCGGTGTGACTGGGATCAAATGACACTAGGCCGTTGGAAAGTGGTGCAACAACAACACAAAACTCGATAGGAAGATTGTTGCAAAAAAATAGGAAGATGGGTGAAACACCTAGGGCAACTGATGGGACCCTAAGGCCAATGACCAAGCAAGTTTTAATATGAAACTATGGATGGAGACAACCTATCTTTATAGATCTAAAACATAAGTTGACAGATCTGGGAAATATGGCTGAAAGTGCTACAGAAACTCAGACTACTCACTCAGCTAAACTCCTCCTATAAAGGTGGAAGTGTACTAGAAGCCATAGAGGGCTAAATTCCACTTTAACGAGTAAATTAGAGTAGATCAAGGCCTAAGTGGGATGAAAAAAAGGTCAAAAAACCAAGAAGATAGCCTTGGCAAAACCCAAAAATAGATCTAATAAAAACCTGGAAACCCTAAAATCACAGTTACTAACGTGTTTTTAGGTGGGATCGCACTTTTTGCGCTGAAAGGTGCGCTCTGGACTCCAGATCACACTTTTTGGGTTAAAAGTTGTGATTTCTACTCCTTGATTCTCGATCGGCAAATCTCAAAAAAAATTGTTGTCTTTGTCGCAGCTGGTTCCTGTGACCTGTGGAAAAAACCAGAAAACTTGCGGAAGTCATAAATTTAACAGATCTAGGGTTAAAGAACTAGGAAACATTGAGAGACTGCCAAAAAAAAAACAACAACAACAACAACCCTAAGCTGAAAACTGAAGGTCGCCTAGGTTTCTAGATCTGAAGTATAAAACCAGTGGAGTCACCAATTTTGTTGTAGTGTATTCTTCTCAAAGATTTACGAAAAGAACCCACTTAATATTGTCGATGACAAACAATCTCAACAATATAAATGGCTACTAAACATTGTTGATTTGCACCAACTGATAGAAACAAAACCTGCCAAATTCATGATCTATGCCACAATAATAGTTAAACAACAAAAAGAAACAATAATAACTCCAATCATCCAATGGAAGCTAGACATACAAAGAATATATTTTTGTATAACACCTATGAAGGGAACAAATAAATGTTACGAGCCCCCCTCTATAGGATGGGTTCTTGGCTATCCTCAAACATTTTCAGCCTTTTGATAGAGTCTCTCTCCTCTATAATGTGAAAACCCAACAAAAATATGGTGTGCAACAAAGAAAATAATCAGAGTTACAATAGTGAGTGCAACAATGAAAATAATCAAAAGTGAATAATGAGTGCAAAACCCTTCTATTTATAACAAAATATTGAGTTATCCTCGAATAATGAACAATAATAAAATATTATTAACCCCTTTCTTAGAATAACCACTTTCAATATTTTATTATATTTGGTTCAGAGGGAAAGAGAATTTAAACTTTTATTTGGAAATAATAAATAAATAAATGATTCATTTATCATCTCAAGAAATTGGTTAAGGAATAATAAACAAATAATGATTTATTTAATTATTCTTCATGGGTTTAATTATAAATTACTCAAAAAAGGTGGTTTATTAATCAATTTCTCAAAATGAAAGCAATTTTACTAAGGTAAAATTGAATTTACATGGTGTACTTCGATCCATCTAGTAAACTAGGCTAGATGATCAATTTTTTGGTGATAACATGGGGGGCTGGTTCTAGAGGATTTGATCAATTAGGTCATCTTCATCAGGGTACCTCCCTCTTATAATAGTATCTTGGGTACATATTGGGTAGGATGTGGTATGGTACACTTTATCTTTCTCTTCCTCTTCCAACCATAAGGGCAAGTAATGCTCTAAGGATGGTTGAGTAGGAGGATACATGACCAACTGTTTGGACAAATGCCCATTCTTAATGGTCATTTTCCCAGCCCTGTAACTTATGTAAGCATTAGTAGTGGCTAGCCATGGGCTTCCAAGGATGAGAGGATAACCATTGAATTTCGTCTTCATATGGAGAACTAAGAAGTCATCAGGGTACTCCCAAAAATCAATAGACACCATCACATCCTCAACAACTCCCTCAGAAGTTATTGTGGATCTGTCTGCAAGGTGCATAATGTTGTGGTATTCCTCAATGATCCTTGGAGATTCAGTTTGAGCATGGTCTCCTTAGTCATCACATTGATGGAAAACCTAAGATAAATCATGGTGTAGGGGATGATGATGCCATCAATCTACACATCTACCACAGGACTCCCAGGGTGTATATACTTTAGGCAAATTACTGTCCCCAACATTAAGTCAAACAACACTCCAATGACATTAATGGTAGGGGTGTCTTTATTTATCCTCCCAATATGTTTCAAGCATTTCTCCTTGATTAGCTTGTTTTATATGGGGACATCCTTAATGACTTGGACGAGTGGTATTTTAACACACAAGTTTTCAATTCTCTGATATTTTCAGTGTCTTATGGGGTGTGCTGACTAGAATGGATCAATATTTCAACAAAAGGAGGTTGACTGGCTTTAGTAACGCTCTCTTCCTTCTCCTCTTCAAGCTCCTCAGGTGTAGATGGTGGTTGGTTATTTGGAAGCATTCTTCCATAACTAAGGTTGATTTCTTAAATTTCCACAGCATAGGCATGGTAGGATGTCTCTCCACTATAGACCTGTTGTGCCTCGTTGTTATTTTGGTTTAGATTTTGTTGAGCAAGCATTTGAGGTTGCTTAGGTGGAATAGGATTAAGGAGATGTCAATGAGATGGAGGTGCGAGTAGTAAGGTTAGAGATTCATTGAATGGGTACCTCCACCCCTATGATGGGGTAATCCACCAAAAGTTGTGGGAAAGAATATGGTTGAAATGATTGATTGGTAGATTAGGAATGGTATTGAGGTGCATAAGACCAGGGAGAAGGTGTGGACCATGAAGGATGAGCAAGAGGAGACTAAGGGGGAATAGATGCATTCTTATTGGGATTGTAATATGAATAGGATGCCCCTTGCATGCCCTGTTGGTATGGTCGAGGTCCTTGAGGGCTCCTTTGGTTGATATAAAAAATTTGTACAGCTACACCTTTAGTTCTTTGATATACAACTTTCAATCCAGGCAAAGAAGGGCACTTATATTTGGAGTGGGTTTCCTCATAGACCAAGTAGACCTCTATAAAAGTCAATGAACATTCATTTCATGGGTGCCTTTTGGTGCATCTATGGCAAAAGATAGCTAATGCTCTCTTTACTTCCTGCTGCTTCATCTCGATCTACATGGTGTCCATTTGCAAAGGAAGGGTATGCAACATTTTACTTGTAAATTCCTCCAACATGTTTCCAATTTCACTCTTGATAGATGTGTTGGAGGAGGGTGAATTGGCCAAAGCTTGTCTAGTCGTACCCTTCTTCATGGAAGCCCTAGAATGATTTTTGAAAGTTTTCTTGATATCATCATAAGGTAACTGATATATTTCCCCTCCAGACATCATGTTTAGAATTTCTAGGATATATTCCCTGATCCCTCAAAGGAGGACTAACTTGAGTGATTAAGGATTAAGGGTGCATCTGGCCCTTTTGTAGCTGAGTTGGAACCTTTCCTCATAATATTCCAAGGATTTAGCATGTCCTAAGGTCATTTTGAATCTTTATTCTTTGGTGTCCTTGGACCTATAGTAGTCCCTATACTTGTTAATAAGGATTGGTGCATTTGAGCCCAGGTAGTGATGTTGTCCCCAGGTAAATCCATGAACTAGCATAAGGTTGCATCCTTAAGGGTGGATAGGAAAAACTTCAACTTATGGTCATCAAAGGTATAATCATAAGTTCCGTAGATGACAAAAAACTCAAACAAAAAGGTATCAGGGTCTTCTGAGGTTAAGCCATGGAAATGAGGAAGGGCAGAGGGGATTATGTTTTTCATCCTAGCATCTCCATTAGTCTCTTTGATGGGAATAGCAAATTCATTTCTATTTTCAGCCATGTTGTAAGTGTGTGGAATGGTTTCTTCTTCTTCCTCCCCAATAGGCTCTTTAAATATCTTTGGTTTTTCACCTAATGGGTCCTCTAGCTCCCCTGCAATCAAAGAGGGAAGCTTGACTGTCTGATGGTGTGGGAGTATTTGGCAAGAATTTCCCTAAATTGTCTCTACTCCTATGAGGCATGAAATATTTTTTTCCTTTTATGCGTTTTTCAATTAATTACGAAATAGAAAGGAAGAAAAAATTGCAATTATTTACTGAATGAAAAATAGAAAGAAAGAAGAAATTGTAACTATCTACTGAATGCAAAATAGAAAGAAAAACATAAATTACGTCAACCTAGACACCTCCCTGACAATGGTGCCAAAAAGTGATGAGCCTCAATATTGCAACAAGGATTTTGCAACTCCTAGGGCTACCAACTTTACTTTATCAACATGGGGTTTCATACAAACTTGGAGGTGACAGTGCTATATGCACAGCAGATGCAACGTTCTACTCATGTCACTTCTCAACTGGGGCGATAGACAACTAAGGTTTCAAACCAGTCTTTTATTGACTAGAAGAAGTCTGACTAATGGTGGTGAATGTAAATCTAGTTATAATACAATAAAGTAAATGCTTTCCTATTTAGAAAATGAAAGTTAATGAATGGAAAATGACATGAATCATCTAGCTAGGAAATGATACAAATTACTTGCAGAATAGAACTAAGATAACCTTGAATTTTATCATCTAGATATTTACACTAATTGGAAATGGGAAGTTGTTCTATCATCTTATGATTCATATATGCATGCACTAACTATCTCATGTTGCATTTGCAGAAAAAGAGTTTTTTAATTTCTAAATTCAGAAATGTAAATGATATGTTATGATATATAGCCTTGCAAGGGGGAAGGGCATGGAAGAGTTGGTCTTAGGTGGCACTTATAGCCATGGAATCCAAGATGAGGGCCTAACCTATACTCAAACGAGCATTTTTTATAAAAACAGGGTCAAACAAGTTGCTATAGGAGATTGTGTAGCTGCTTCAGGAACTGCTACACCATGTCCTAGTTTGCTACAGGATGGCCTAGTTTCTACAGGAAATTAGCTGAAAGCTTTATGAGGGAAAGAATAGTGGAATAAGGTTTTGGAGAGATGTATTGTTATAGCACCATTTATCACCCTTGGTTTTTGTGATGCTTGGTTTATGGCCTAGGGAAACCCCTCCTTCTAGAATTGGTCCAAATATATTAAAAGCAGTGTTTTATTCCCTATACACTACTTTTCCTTGAGATAAAAGCGTGTACACATGGGTTAGTCAATACCCAACCTGCATATATGTGTTAAAACACTTAAAAAAATTAAATCTTGTTGAATTGAGACTTCTGTGATCCATAACAGTTATAAGAAGAGCTTCGGCGTAAATCACATAAAGAAAGACTTTTGTCGATGCGTTTCGAACCAGCAAGTGTGGCTCATCGTCAGGACAAGTTGAAGAAACAGATCCAGCTTTGCGTGTTAAATAGTCTGAGCAGGGCCTCCAACAACTATCTAGATCAATGGCTAGCTTTGACTTAGGGATAGTCAAAAATTCAAATTGATTATTTAAAGGAAGATAGTTAATGACCATACCTATATATAAATATATAATTATATAAATGAAGGGGTTTACGTTATTAATTAGTTAAACATGTATAATTTAATAATTAAAATTTTTTATTAAATGGGAATTAGTTAAAATAAAGACCTAACTATTCTATAAATAAGGTGAATGTAAGATGATAGTTAAATAAAATAAATAATAATCATAAAAATCCGTAATTAAATAAATAATAATAATATATACTCATTAATAGATAAATAAATAAATATATAAAACTAATAATAATAATAATAATAATATATATAAATTAGTTACCAAAGAAATAATAAAATAAATAATAATAAGAAAATAAAAAAATGATAATAATACTAATATATATTCGTTAATAAATAAATAAATAATAATAATAATAATATATATTCGTTAATAGATAAATAAATTAATTAATTAAAATATATATAAAAAATAATATAAAATAAATAAATAAATAATAATAAAAATAAGTAAATAAATATTAGTTATGATAATAAATACCAATATCAAGTTCATGGTTTTTACCTATTGATTACCTCTTATTTCCTATGGCCCAACTGTTTCCCAACTAAAAAACTAATTGGGAGAAGTATAAATAGACTTCTATGGGAAGTCCTTAAGGAGGAGAAGAGATAGGGTTATTATACTGATATTATCCCTAACTGAGTCTGATGAATCCCTGTGCCTCATGCACTTCCCCCAAGCCTCAGGAAACCCTTGTTTCCTTGATTATAGATATTCTCCCTCTTGCTTGAGATATCATGGTGTTGGTTATGGAAGAAGATTGTTGAAGGCTGGGATAGGACGAATCTATTGGCATTATGATACAGGTATTGTCCTTGATGGCAACTCACTTAGATGAAAGATCAAATTATAGCAGGTAAACAACAAAGAATTACATATCACTCTTCACAGAATGAAGAAAGAGAGGTATACGCAGGTTCATTATTGACCAAGCTGCGTATACACGCAGGTTCACTGCATACAAGTCACGTATACGTATACACGCACTTTTGCAGAAGGAAAAGCATGTATACCTTGGCAGACTAAGTTTTTGCTCTGAAGTATTTGGTCCATGGTATTTTGATCCATGGTTTTGGTCCAAGGTATCTGGTCTGAGGTATTGACCCTAGGTATTTGGTCCAAGGTATTGGTCCTAAGTGGTTTTGGTCCATGGTATTGAGAAATGCCTAAAACTATAAAAGGAGGAGAAGATCATTAGGCAAAGGTGTGCAAGTATCGAATATCTGATGAAGTGTGAGATCTAGTATGCAGGTTATTGGGTTATGGTGCGTTGTTGGATTTGAACCAAGGATGAACCTTATCGGATGATGAGGGATCAGATCTAATGATGGATTAGGATATTAAGGCGTAAAATAAACTATAATTATGTGTTTTTGCTCATGCATATTCTATATATGAATACTGATGCATATATTATTCTGTAAATGATATGATCTTGGTATAACTAAAGCCTGGAATAGTTGCAAAACTCTGAATTTATATTTACAGATGTATACGCTGGTTGGCTTTGAGAAAAGTGCATGTACATGCAAGTTCGACACATGGAAGTAGCGTATACCTTATAAAATATGTTTCAGTAGTTTCTCTTTATTGTTGCAGAGTTCTAGGTTCTGGTTACTGTATTCTAGTAATAGTATTCTGAATGATCAGATTGATGGGTTGTATAAGTGAATGATTGATTCAGTTGTGGTTGGTTCAAAAGGTGATTGGTTGATGTAGATGTATTTGATGATTCAATGATTTTTTTGATGGATCCAGTCTGAAAATTTATGAAACGTGGTCCCTGGAGGGAGAGTGGAGGTCATAGCCTTCTATAGGTCGACGCCTACATACTAGCAAACATATCCGTGAGTACAAGAGCTAGGGGGTAGTAGGTCCCTTCCAGGAGAAGCTGGAAAATGAGGGAAGGTTGTAATCTTCTGTAGGTAGAAGCCTGCGTGCTGGTATAAGTCTGCGCCAGTAGAAAAATTGTAAATAGATTTTCATATTATTAAAAGAAGACAGAGATGACAGCAGCAAGTAGTTTTCACCCACATTGGGTTTCCACCTTATATCATGGTGTTCATGTGTGTTGCTTATGTGTGATTCTTTATTATTCTTTTATTGCACTGTCTAATGAATTCCTGATATACTAGTTAAAGTTCAATGCATGTTAAATTGGGTAAATCAAAAGTTCACTGCATATAGACTCGTTGCCTTAAGTACAGTCGCGTATACACACTAGTTCACTTAGCTAAAGTAGTGTATACAAATCTATTCTGAAAATTAAATTATTGATCTGATAATACTGATTCACCCCCCCTCTCAGTATTATTTCCAACAATTGGTTTCAGAGTAGGTCCTTTAGAAGAAGCTTGATTGCTTGAAGGAAGATCCATCATCATGAGTAATCAAGAAAGCAGGGGATCCATCAGATTGCCAATCTTTGATGGGAGAAACTTTGTTTATTGGAAGATAAGAACCATAACCTATCTTCAATCACTTGGAACAGATCTCTGGGAAATCTTGGAAGGAGGATATACATTTCCATTAGCAATTCCTACAAATACAGCAGGTAAAAAGCAATATGAAACCAATGCCAAGGTTTTCAATACATTATTGGGAAGTCTGACACAATTAGAGTTTGTCAAAGTTATGCAGCTCAAATCGGTCAAAGAATATGGGAAAAAATCATTCTAAGCTACGAAGGAGACTCTCAGGTAAAACGTGCTAAACTGCAAACTCTCATAATTCAATATGAAACTCTTAAGATGCAGAATGATGAAAGTATAGCTAGTTACTTCTTACATTTAGATGATGTTATTAATTGCATGAAGAATTTGGATGTAGAGATAAAGGAAGTTACCTTAGTTGAGAAATTTTTAAGATCCTTTTCTGCTAAATTTGAATCAAAAGTATCTGCCATAGAAGAAAAATAGGATCTATAGACTACTACTATGACACAGCTTCACAGAATCTTAACTGCTTTTGAGATGAAACAAGTATATCCATTAGATATAAGAGAAGCCGCATTTAAAGCTTCAGCAAAAGGAAAAGAAGAACTCAATGAATCAGGACATATTTAAGAAGAAGAAGATGAAGTAAACTTTGTCAAGAAGCTTTAACGGGGTTCTAGAAGATTCAGAGGTAAACTACCTTTCAAATGTTTTGCCTATGGTAGAGTCGGTCATTATGCTGCCAAATGTCCTCATAAAGATAAATATGATAAAGGGAAGGAATCTACAAAATGTAATAGAAAACAAAGTGTAAGTAAAGAGAGCTACTATACTCATGAAGACAACGATGGTTTATCAAATAGTGATGAAGATGAAAATAGTAACGACTATAGACTTCTAATGGCTTATGAATATGATAATTTTTGGGATGCTTTAGATGAAGATGACCTTTATGAAGAAATCTCTAAACTCAAAATTTGTTTAGAAGAAAAGAATATGATTATAGATACCTTGACATACCAACTTGCTAAAAGAGAAAAACACAATGAAAAACTAGAATGTAAAATTGTGGATCTAAGAAAGGATATTGAGAAAACAAAAGCTCTAAATCTTAGATTTACTAAAGGATCAAAAACCTTAAATGAAATTATCAAAGTGCAGCATTCTCCTTTGATAAAGACAGGTATTGGATATACTAAAGAAGCATATCAATCACAGAAGCTGTCAACCTCCACTAAAAGCTATCTTGATGCAGCAAAGAATAGTGAACAATATGACAATCATCAGCAAAGGAATAAAGCAAATCATCAGGTAAATCAGGCTCAATTTAGTTCAAAGATGAACAGAAGCCACAACCAACCTCAGGTAAATCATACTCAATTTGCTTCAAAGATGAATATCAATAGAAACTACATTCACCAGGTCAATAGATTTGATAATCACAGGAACTTCTTTAATGTTCAATGTTTTTCATGTCATAACTTTGGACACAACGCTGCTCAATGTGTTGCTTACAAGACCATCATGAATAGAGAAGCACGAAATCAAACGAATGTGACAAGGATCAAGAAAAGTTCCTACAATAACTTTTCTCTTCCTGAAAATGAAATAGAATGCTCAATTTGTAACAACTTTGGCCATGAAGAATATGAATGCAGGAGTAAATTTCGGCAAAAGGATCAAACTCCATTAAATCCAAAAATATGCATAAAGAAATAACCACAAACAAAAAGATGTGGTATAGCCTTGTATGCAGAAGGACAAGAAAATTAGTGGTACATCAACAGTGGATGCTCAAAACACATGACAGGTGACAAATAAAAACTTCACTCATATAATGCCTTAGAAAAGTAAAAGAATGTCTCATTTGGAAACAACACTCCTGCTGTCATAAAAGGTAAAGGCTCTTTTTTCTTGAAAGAAAAGGTTAAAGCTGGGAATGTTATGTATGTTGATTTTCTAAAGCATAACCTGTTGAGTGTCAGTCAAATGTGTGATCAAAGAAATGAAGTGGTATTCTGATCAAACAGATGCATTGTTCATGAGCTTGATACAAGAGAAATCGTGATCAAAGGTACAAGAACTCCAAACAACTTATACATACTCAAAGGAGGACAAAAACGGTGCTATCTAAGCAAAAATGATGAAAACTGACTATGACACAGAAGATTGGGGCATCTAAGATTTTCTCAAATAAGAAAGCATCCAGATTCTAGGTTGTTCATGATCTTCCTGATATCAGCATTCCTGAAAATACAATATGAAAATCATGTCAACTCAGTAAGAAAACAATATCTCACTTCATCGAAAAGGAAGGATCAACTAGTAAGCCTCTTGAACTTGTTCATACTAATTTATGTGGACCATCAAGGAAAAAGTCACCTCGTGGAGAAGAATAATTTATATTGTTCATTGATGATTTTTCCAGAATGTGTTGGATAGGTCTTCTAAAGCATAAATATGAAGCATTTGAAAAGTTCAAAGCCTTCAAAGCTTTGGTTGAAAATGAATCAGATCGCAAAATCAAATGCCTCAGATCTTATCGAGGAGGGGAATTTACCTCGGATGAATTCTTTGACTTTTGTGAACAACGTGGAATAAAATGGCAGTTCTCCACCACAATGACTCCTTAGCAAAATGGAGTGGTAGATAGGATGAACATAACTGTTCAACAAATGGCTCGAGATATGCTAGATGAATCTAGAACTCCTACAACTTTCTAGGGTGAAGCTGCATTCACCGCAGTCACTATTCTCAACCAAGCAAATGTTCAGGTAAATAGCACTCAAACTCCACGTGAACTTTGGTATGATAAGAATCCTACTGTAAAATACTTCAAAGTTTTTGGAAGCAAATGTTACATCAAAAGGACTGATGAAAAACTTGGTAAGTTTGAACCCAGAGTAGATGAAGGTATTCTTCTTGGCTACTCTTCCCAAAGTAAAGGATACAAATGTTATAATAAAATACTTGGGAAAATTATTGAAAGTATTTATGTTGTGGTTGATGAAGCATGCAAAAATCCAAAACAGATAAAAACCAAAGATTATGGCAATGAAGAAGATGAGGGTCATTTTCCCACATCAAATCACACTGATTCTGAAGAAGAAACCAATGAAGCACTAGAAGAAGAGATAACGGTAGAAGAAAAGAATCCATCCAGATATGTTTAGAAAAATCATCCGGAAACACAAATTTTAGGGGAAAAAGGGGCAGGTGTGCAGAAAAGAAGAACTATTGTAGAAGCTTCATGCTATCTAGCATTACTATCTTCCACTGAACCTCAAAATGTAAATGAAACATGCAAATTTGAATGCTAGGTCAAGGCCATGGATGAAGAACTTGAGCAAATTGAAAAGAATAATACTTGGAATTAGTCCTGAAACCTCATGATAAGAATATCATAGGAACTAAAGGGATATTCAAAAACAAGTTGAACGAAAATGGAGAAGTTATTAGAAACAAGACCAGACTTGTTTGTAAAGGATATGCTCAACAAGAAGGTATAGATTTTGAAGAAACTTTTGCACCTGTTGCTAGACTTGAAGCCATAAGGATGTTTCTTGCTCTTTCTAGTTTTCAGAAATTCAAAGTATACCAAATGGATGTAAATATTCCTTTCTTAATGGAGACTTAGAAGAAGAAGTCTATATTGAACAACTAGAAGGATTCACTCTTGGAAATGATGCAAAACTTGTATGTGTCGAGCCGTAAAAAGGCTCTTTTTCACCTCTAATTACCTCACATTAACTTGTCAATCCAGGAACAATTTGTTATCTCAAAGAGTGTACTTAGTTTGAGGCTGTCATTTGTCAGAGTAATGCTAGTAGTATAGTGCTCAAGAAAATACAAGAGTAAACGGATTCTTGAAAGCCAATCTACTTACAGCAAAATACTTTGAAGCCTAAATCATGCACTTGGAAAACTAAGCAATGTATCAGTCAAGGGTCTAGTAACGATAACTCATCCATTTGGAAACTGATGTAACCAAAAGTAATCAAGGAAAAGATCGTCAATCTGGGGACTAGACAGCAAATGCCAATGCCCACTACAGTTTCAGATCATTCTACACACCAAAGAAACCAGTAGCTCAAATAACAGGAAATGGAACAACAATTAAGAAATAGAACAACAACTAGAAAATATAACAGCAACTAAATCTAATGAACAACATCACCCTAATCTATGACTTTATCCTATACAAATCAAATATCAATCTTTACTCAAAGGATAAATCAGACAACAAATAGAAATGGAACGAAAACCAATGAAATATAGAACAACGCATAGTACCAATTATAGATACATGGTGCCGAAATAAATAATACACCCAGCACACAGAAATATTAAGAAAAACAGTAATCTGGGTCCTGATACCGCAAGTATTGATCCTGGTTAGAAAGGGTAATGATCGCAATTCATAATGGAACATCAATGTCAATTGAACAGCAATCGTATGAAGTATAAACCATAGACGAATACAGTAATACCAACTTAAGAAGGTTACAGCTTGGTTACTCTGCAATTAAATAGCAATAGCATTATGTAAAGAATAGTGATATTACATTAATGACTTTAAAGGAACATCAATATGTTATAAGATCAGAATGCACGATATAACTTTCCTGTTGCAGAGAACAATATATAAAATATAACAGAGTTGCGATATAAGATAACAAAACACACCAGATTATCGATTCAAGCGAATAATACAAACCACACATGAACTAAAGATAATGATACAGGAGCAAGTGTTCCACTAAGGCCGGGCCCTTAGCCTCCAGGGATACACCGCTTGAAGTTATTCCAGAATCACAGATGGAACAGCAACCAGATGCATATTAAAGCATAAAAACAGAGTTACAGCAGATCACTTCTCAATGAGAGTCAATGATCAAAGTTTTAGATGCAGAGAAAAGTGACATGACAAATTAACAGTCTCCCCCCTGGGCTAGAAATGTTGCCCCTACTTATAATAGCTGAAGCAGAGATACCAAGGATGCAAAAATAGTTAAAGCAGCGATCCCTCAGGATCAAAGGATCCTGAGGGATTCGCCAAGCTGTTAATCCTTCAGTTATCCGGTCATCTTCCTACGCCGATTCGATATCTCCTTTTCCTTTCCTTGGCTGAGATGTTTTAATTTAGATCACCTCGTTTGCATATGGTTCCCCGCCAAAGGGACAGCGGTTAGCTTGGCCCTGTCTTTTTCCTTGGAGCGGCAATCTTTAGTTTTTTCCTTTTCCTGCATAAGAAATAGCAATTATTAGCGTTTTCAGGTTACATATAAATCTTCATATATTTGTCATGATTTCCCATTGTCTACCTAGTTCATGATGCAAAGATGTTACGAGTTCTAAAGAAAAGATGACAAAATAGTCAATGAAAACATACCTTCTCCAATACTCCACACACCCCCCTGCTTACCCTTTTTCATGCCCTCATGAAAACATTGTAGTTGACATGTAAGGCAGTGAGAGAGTAGGCTGGAGATGGGATCTCATGTGGTGGCCTACAGCCATGATGTCTAACTAGGTGTTCAAAAAGATGGCCTGTCTGACACTCAGGCATCTCATACAGGACTCGGTATCTAGGTGCAGGGTGCCAAATAATTGGACTTCGAAACCTATATCCTAACCAAGATGGCCCTGCCCTCACGATAATTTCGCCATAGAGGTTCAAACAATCAGTGGCTAACTTAAAGTTCTCGTAATTAAATGGTTCCCTGAGTTGGATGTTCGAATTAGAGGTCTGATATCGAAATTTAGCAGCTGCAATGGCAAGGTCCTTAATGGTAAAGAAGTATTCTATCCCTTGTCGATTGGTTGCTATATGAATGGGTTTTAACGCATCAATCATGCCCGGAGTCCTCATAAGGCTCCTGTGTTTGTTCCATAACTGTAATGGATCTCTAGGCTCAGCTCTTACCCATAAGTCTAATCCGTTTTCTTGTCTTTGGAAGGCATTATAGGTTTTAAGCCATTTGATTTGATTAAGTCCAAATGAAATAAATTCCTATAGTTGGATATCCCCAACGAAAGGGCCGGGGTTCTGCTCTGTGTCTTGGTCTAGCACAAGGTTATGCAGATAGAATTCACACAGTAATCTTTGAACCTTCACTCCATAATGCTTACAACAATTTATAAAATCATCAATGGTATTAATTTGGATAGGGGCTCCTGCTTTGACAGCCTTAATTTTCAATTGCAAATATCGTTCCATTAAAAACAAGGCATAATTCTTGGCAGGGGCTCTACATGCTAGGACGTCAGTGTACAAAGAGCATAAGGTATCCATCTGTCTGATAACTACATCTAATCTATGAGTTACCTTTGCAACTTTTTCTTGTTCTTTTCGCCATCCTTCAAAGGCTTGGCTTTCGGATAAATTGACACTCCTCAGCTATTGTTGTAATTCTTCATATTTTTCTCGAGAAATCATTTGGTCCGTGAGTTTTTCAACTGCTTGTTGCGCTTGCATCAAACCCTCTCGTAGGGTTACTATCCTCGGATCGCTATCCCATGCAGTAGTGGCTAGTGGAATATTTACCTGAATCTTCCTATTGCGTCATCTTGTGTTCATAGTCTGCATCCTTTCAGAGGGCTGTGCCTCTGTCTAAACTTCCTTGTCACAGGCCAATATATTGTCTGTTTGTACTTCAATATGAGCAATGGTGGAATGATGTTCCTTTTGCTTTTGAACAACAGTTTTCTCTTTAACAAGAGTTTGAACATCAGACTATTCTTTGACGGCGGTTTGAACAGTAGACCATTCGTCGACAGCAATTTGAACATCAGAATGTTCTTCGACAGCAATTTGAACAGCAGAATAAAGAGGGGTCTTTCGAATATTCTTCTTGGGGTGCCTCACCGGATTAGTTACGTGTCTTTCCCCTGAAGTTCTTCTTGCTTTCTTTCTCATTCTCAAAACCTTGATTTGCTGTCGAAGTCGAGCTATCACATTTAGCAACCTTTTCTGTTCTTTTCGTAATCCTTTGATTTCTTTTGCTTCCTTAGAAGGAACGGCTATATTTTTACTTGGGCCTGGACTGTTATCTTGTCCACTTCCCTGGTTTTCCTCCTAGGGTGCTTCTTCGGTGTTTTGTTTAGGCTGCTTAGGAGTAGAAACCATAACTGGCTCTGTCACTTCCTAGGTAACTTCCTTGTCCACCCCTTCTTCTTCATGCAACTCTTTTGGTGTAGTCTGACTAGGAGCAGATTGTTCCCCTCCCATATCTTCATCATTTTCTTCTCTTGTCATACTTGCAAAATGGTTCTCTTTATTTTCTTCCCCATCGTGTAGTTCCTCGGGTGCATTTTTATCCTGAGCAGAATGCTCTTTCGGTTCTTCCTCAGTCTAGAGGCCTGGCGGGCTGAGAGGCTGGCCATATTCGCCCATATTGGCCAAAATTTTGGCCAATTCATCCTCTTGCAATGGATTTTGCAGTGGACTCTCTTCACGTTGTTCTGCCTCCGCCTCCACCTGCTCAGGTTGCTCGGTCTCTTCCTCTGTCTCTCCTTCCTCATTTCCTTCTGCTTCTTTCTCATTCTCTTCTCCTTCCAATTGTGGGGGTTGCTCATCCCCTGAGTCGTCTATTTCCATAGGCTGGCTGGTACTCCCTTGGGGATTTTCCAACCTTCCTCTAATCTGTGCCAATCTAACTGATTTTCTTCGTTTTGATGGTTTATTTGGTGTACCGTTAGTGTGTTTGCGTTTTGGGGCTGGCGGAGTTGGAGCCCCATCTATTATAGAAATTAGTTCTTCCTAGCTGCTCTATTTCTGAGCCAAACTGTGGCTAACTGTCATCCGTATCATCCCATGGTGACTCACCACCGATTCCACATGTTGTGACTTTTCATGCTTCGGGCAACATCATGCAGTAATTAATTTAAAAATGTAGGCAGGTTCACAGAGCATTTTTCTTTTAATACAGCTAAGAGTTTAAGGTGTCGTGGTCTTACCACGCCTTTCCTGCCTTCGCAGGTGATGTAGCTTTGGATTATCCTCGCCAATTCTACCCACGGTTCTCCTAATGTTACTGGTAGGTCTCCCTTTCCTCTGACTGTCAGGTTCTGGCCTTCATCCTAGAAAATCTCCATGATCTTTTGCAATCTCTCCTTCTTCAGGGTCCATACAGGTCTAGTGGCTGGCAGTCCCGAGACCTCTGTAATTACGTCATCGGTGACTGCTATATGTTTTCCCCTTACTGTGGAGTGATTTTCTTGTAAATTCTACAAGAATTCTATTGCCATGGTCTCGTTGGATTCCTGAATGTGATTAAGATAGACTAACCATCTTGCCCTTGCCAGGATTTCCCGTGCAACATCGGAAACTGTCAATACATGTGGTTCTCTTCGAATTGACCTTCCTCCCATGCTTTAGCTCACTGTAAAAACATAGAAACAGCAATGGAACAGCAAGCTATTCGAACTGTTAGAAACACAGAAGAAAAATAGTAAAATCGCAAGGCTCGTTCAAATCTCCCTAGTTATTGCAGACGGAAATATCTTAGGAATAGCATGCAAATTGAAAAATGAGATACCATTAAGGCTTGCTATTTCCAAGTAAGAGTTTGATGAGTGATATCCTGACACGTATGTCAGCAAATTATGAAGTCAGACCCCCCCCTCGCGCCCCCCACAATGTGATAGGCCATCCTCGGCCGTCAAATGAAGGAGCGGTGGGCCAGTCTATTCTGGTATATGGTCATAAAGGAACAGCGTATGCAACGATGCCATGTTTACAAAACTAGAAGGTTACCGAAATCGAGGTGTATAATCAGATCTCTTAATAAATAAGAAAATGCGGTTACATGATGTGAGGCTGGGAGGATAGGATAGCTAACATGCTCAATGAGTGTAATGCGGTCATTGTCTACTTTTTCCATCATGATTGGTTATAATGAATTTTCATGCATTTAATGGTTCGGGGAAGGGATATGCATAATCTTATTTGACAGATTACCAAGGTATAAGACATAGAAGGGTATTAATGATGACTATTAGTGTATAAGGAATGTGACTTCAATACCATTAATAGAGCTCTGCTACCGACAGGTGTCCATAACCTTGGGAAAGTTGTTTGTTTCACCCATGGAACCATGATCCTTTGTGTATGCATAGGAAGTTCTCTTTAGTGTCAAAATGGATTTCATTATGCTGGCTTGGTAACCAATTAAATCATAATGTCATTCACCAGGAAGGAGTGAAAGATGGGCAGGCCAGCTCGTGATGAGACCTCCTATTCCAAGGACTCTTTATTTTTTCTGATGTGCCTCTTGGACCATATCCCTGGTGTGGTGGCCATAGTGGGAATGCCACTTCACTTTATTCCTTATGATCAGGGTAGGCTAGCTCTTGATGAGACCCCCTATCCTGCATTTGACAATTCAAAATATTCGTCTTTTTTATTTTTATTTTTATAACATGCTTTCCGATTTATACACAAAGGGTGGTTTGGCCCTCCTTAAGAGTAGGAATGGTGGAAGAAGTCTTAACATCTCAATAGAAAAATATAAACCCTTTGTTCTTATTCCATAATTACCAAAGAAGATTATGGGAATTTAAAAAGAACCAGCATGATAAAGATGACCAATCATGTCAATATTAGTAGGGTAGTGACAACAAAAATAATGAATAATTGTGTCCTTCCTTTGTTCCTCGTTATCAATTCACAACAATTTCTTGTAAAAGTAGCAAGTTTATATAATTCTCTGATTTCAGTATGTTCTAGCTTTGTATCCATTGCATGAGTGTATATTTGTGCTCCAAAAGACCTGAAACAAGAGGAACAACAGGGATCTTTAAGCATAAGTAGAAGGAGTACAAGAATGTTGTTGTTTGAAAAAGGAAGAGCAAAGGAATACAAGTGTTGTTCCTTTGAAAAAGGGACAGCAAAAATCGCAAGTGTCGTTCCTTTGAAAAAGGAACAGCAAAAACCGAACATGTCGTTCCTTTAGAAAAGGAATAGCAGAAAACCAAAAGTGTCGTTCCTTTGAAAAAGGAACAGTAGAAATGCAAGTGCTGAAAAAGTGTCGTTCCTTTGGAAAAGGAATAGCAAAAACACAAATGTCGTTCCTTTGGGAAAGGAACAGCAGAAATCAAAAAGTGTCGTTCCTTTGAAAAAGGAACAACAAAAAATCCAAATGTCGTTCCTCTAGAAAATGAACAAAAAAAATCACAAGTGTTGTTCCTTTGGGAAATGAATATCAAAAAAAGTTGAATGTCGTTCCTTTGGAAAAGGAACAACAAAAATCGAAAGTGCTGTTCCCTTAAAAAAGGAATAGCAAAAATCAAACGTATTGTTCCTTTGGAAAAGGAACAGAAAAGACACTCAAACGTTGTTCCTTTGGAAAAGGAACAACAGACCACACAAATATTGTTCCTTTGGAAAAGGAACAACAAAAATTGAAAGTGCTGTTCCTTTAGAAAAGGAACAGCAAAGATCAAAAGTGTTGTTCCTTTGGAAAAGGAACAACAGAACACTCAAATGTTGTTCCTTTGGAAAAGGAACAGAAAAATGAAAAAGAAACGACTGAAACAAAGGTGTTTTTCTTTTGAAAAAGGAACAACAACAAAAATGTTGTCTTTTTAGAAAAGGAACAGAAAAAAATGACAGTGTTGTTTCTTCTGAAAAAAAGGAACAGCAGGAAAAACAATGGAAATACAAAAATATATACAGAACAAAGAAATTATGTACAAAGTATAAAAATGTGAATCACTTAATGAATTACAGGTGAGGAAGATTGCTCTTCCCCTTGTAGAATTTCCATATCGGAGTCGTCGCATAGTTGTTGATAGAAGGATTCTCGAGTAAGCGGTTTGCGGTATAATCGAACTAGGTGGCCATTTAATTTAAAGGTATGTCCAGATCCGTCAATAGTGACTAGAGTTAAGGTGCCATTATCATGTACCTTCTGGATTTCATATGGCCCTAGCCAGCGAGTCTGAAGTTTCCCGAGAAAATCCTAAAACCTGGAATCATATAAGAGTGCCCAGTCTCCTTCGCGGAAGAATTTGTTTTTAATGAGAGCGTCATGCCATTTAGCTTGCTGATGTTGGATTAATGCAGTATGTTGAAGGGCAAAGAGCTTGATTTCATCTAGCTCATTGATCTGTTGTAATCTATTAATCTATGCGTCGTTTAGATCTAGGCCGACTTCTTGTGTTGTTTGCAGTGTTTGGATTTCGAATTCTATGGGAAAAATGGGTTACTTTCCAAACACCAATTGGTATGGTGAATAGCCAGTAGTGCTTCTCCACGTTGTTCTGTAAGCCCACAAGGCTTCTGGTAGTCTTGCAGCCCAATCGCACCTATGTGATTCAATGGTTTTTGTGAGGATTTCTTCTATTATTTTGTTGTTGCTTTCTACTTTACCGTTTGCTTGTGGGTGGTATGGAGTACTAATTTTATGCTGGATATGATAGTTTTTAAGTGTTGCAGCAATCTTGTTACTAGAAAACTGTGGTCCACTGTCTGTAATTATGTCTCTTGGAAGCCCATATCGCAAAAATATATGAAACAGGAATTGTATGACAAAATCCTCTGTAGCTCTCGGTAAGGCTTCTGCTTCCACCCATTTGGTGAGATATTCTGTTGCCACCAGAATATATGATTTCTGATTCGAGGATGGGTTAATTGGACCAACAAAATCAAATGCCCATCACTTGAATGGTTCAATAACCAGTTGTGGGTTCAGGGGCATTTCATCGGCCTGAGCAGGGTGTCCTGCTCTTTGACAACTGTCACAAGCTTGAACGAACTTCTTTGCGTCTTTGAAGATCGTAGGCCAGTAATATCCTGTTTGCAACACCTTATGTCCAGTTCTCTTATTGGCAAAGTGTCCGCCGCATGGTCCGTCGTGACAAGCTTTCAAAATATCAAAAATTTCATCCTCTCGGACACATCTCCTAATGTGCATATCTGCCCCTGTATGGAACAGGTAGCCCCCAATCCAGGAAAATCGAACACTTCTTTGGACAATCTATTTTCGTTCATTGGGGGTTAGATGTTTTCATAATTTACCTACTTCTAAGTAATTAGCAACATCAGCATACCAGGGTGTTTTCACAGTGACAGCAAACAAATGCTCATCTGGGAATTGATCTTCAACTGCTGCTGCATCCACTGGTTTTGGTATTCGCGAGAGAAAGTTAGCTACAGGATTTTCTTTTCTGGGTCTATCCTTGATTGTAATATCAAATTCCTACAATAAAATCATCCATCTAGTTATTCTACGAGTTGTGATTGGTTTATTTGGTAAATATTTTATGGTAGAGTGATCTGTATATAAAATAACAGGATATCTAGTAATGTAATGTCTAAATTTATTGATAGCATGTATTACAGCTAGAAATTTGTTTTTAGTAACAATATAATTTAATTCAACAGGGGATAAATTCTTTCTAATATAATAAATTTCATATGGTTTTTTATCTTCTTCCTGCCCAGGGACTGCTCCAATAGCTGTATCCGAGGCATCTGATGAAATCTGGAATGGTAGTTTCCAATTTGGTCCACGCAGGAATGGAGCTGTGGAGACAAGCTTCTTCAGATCTTTAAAAGCACGGTCACATTTTTCTGTCCAAAGAAAGTCAACATTACCTGTCAGTGCATATAGAGGTGCAGCAATATGTGAATAATGTTCTATAAACCTTCTATAATAACCAGAAAATCCAAGAAAACTACATAGCTCTGTTTGAGTGGTAGGAGTGGGAATTAGCAAAATTATTTGAATTTTGGTTGGGTCTACTTGTATGCCAGCTGCTGAGATATAGTGGCCTAGAATAAGTCCTTCAGTCATCATCATATAGCATTTTTCACGGCTTAAGCAAAGTCTGGTGGCAATGCAGCACTGCAGGACTTTTTCTAGTGTGTCTAATGGTGGATCAAAATCATCTCCGTATGGTGTAAAGTCATCCATGTATACTTCGAGCCCTTCATTTATTAAGTCTAAAAAAAAACTGAGGATAGCTCTTTGAAATGTGGCAGGAGCATTGCATAAGCCAAAAGGTAGAACTTTGTAGGCAAATGTTCCCTAAGGCAAGTAAAAGTAGTTTTGTCTTGGTCTTTAGGGGCAATCTGAATCTGATTGTATCCACTAAAGCCATCTAAGAAAGAAAATAATTTCTTTCCTGCTAAAGTGTCTAATACTTGATCAATCAATGGAAGGGGAAAGTGGTCTTTTTGTGTTGCTTTCTTTAGGTCTCTATAATCACACAAATCCTCCACTTTCCATTCTTCTGTGGTACCACAACAAGTGGAGAGACCCATTTACTATCGGAGATAGGGTAGATGAAGTTAACATCTAAAAGTTTTTGGAGTTTAGCTTTTACAACGTCTTTTAGATGAGGATTAAGTCTCCTTTGTGGTTGGCGAACAGGTCTCGCATCCTTTTCTATATAAATGTGGTGTGTACGTAACTGGGGATCGGTTCCTTTCATATCAAGATAGTCCCATGCAAATGCCTCTTTATGTTTCCTCAATAACTGGATGAGTTTCTTTTCTTGTTCTAAAGTCAGGTTGGCATTAATGTTTAAAGTCTTTCTTGGCTCAATTTCCACAATTTTTCTATTCGAGACAGAGGTAGTAGGTATTGGTTGATCATGCGTATCTTTAAGAAGATCCTCTTCCAATTCATTATCAAATGCCGCTTCTACCATGTGACATTGTATGTGGGATCTGGGTTCAGTTAGGCTAATGAAATTATTAATGGCATCATCTTCTGTTTGGTCTTTGAAATCGAGGGCCTCTTGTATGGTTAATGGAGATCTAATATTTTCTGTAAGGTATGATACAGGGTGCTTGTTAGTTTTTATTATGGTGACACTTGGTTGCGCTGGGGGGTATAAAGCTAGATTCTTAATATTTGTCCCCCTATAAATGGTCATATTTCCTTGTCGACAGCCAATATAAGCATCGGCAGTTGCGAGCCAAGGTCTGCCTAAGATCAACGGATGTCCATCAAGTCGGTTTTTAGGGTTTATTACCAAAAAAACGGCTAGATATTCTGAGGAATCAACAGATACCATAACATCCTATAGTGTGACCTCTGGCCTCACTACAAATCGATCAGCCCAAAATGTCGAGCCGTAAAAAGGGTCCTTTTCACCTCTAATTACCTCACATTAACTTGTCAATCCAGGAATGATTTTTTATCTCAAAGAGTGTACTCAGTTTGAGGTTGTCATTTGTAAGAGTAATGCTAGTAGTATAGTGCTCAAGAAAATACAAGAGTAAACGGATGCTTGAAAGAAAATCTACTTACAACAAAATACTTTGAAGCCTAAATCATGCACTCGAAAAACTAAGCAATGTATCAGTCAAGGGTCCAGTAACAATAACTCATCCCTTTGGAAACTGATGTAACCAAAAGTAATCAAGGAACAGATCGTCAATCTGGGGACTAGACAGCAAATTCCAATGCCCACTACAGCTTCAGATCTTTCTACACATCAAAGCAACCAGTAGCTCAAATAACAGGAAATGGAACAACAATTAAAAAATGGAACAACAACTAGAAAAGCTAACAGCAACTAAATCTGATGAACAACATCACCTTAATCTACGACTTTATCCTATAGAAATCAAATATCAATCTTTACTCAAAGGATAAATTGGATAGCAAATGAAATGGAACAGCAACCAATGAAATATAGAATAGCACATAGTGCCAATTATAGATACATGGTGCTGAAGTAAATAATACACCCAGCACACAGAAATATTAAGAAAAACAGTAATCTGGGTCCTGATACCGCAATTATTGATCCTAGTTAGAAAGGGTAACGATCGCAATTCACAATGGAACAACAATGTCAATTGAACAAAAATCATATTAAGTATAAACCATAGACGAATACAGTAATACGAACTTCAGAAGGTTACAGCTTCGTTACTCTGCAATTAAACAACAATAGCATTCTGTAAAGAATAACGATGTTACATTAATGACTTTAAAGGGATAGCAATACGTTATAAGATCAGATTGCACGATATAACATTTCTGTTGCAGAGAAAAATATATAAAATATAATAGAGTTGTGATATAAGATAACAAAACACACCAGATTACCAATTCAAGCGAATAATACAAACCACACACGAACTAAAGATAATGATACAGGAGCAAGTGTTCCACCAGGGCCGGGCCCTTAGCCTCTAGGGATACACTGCTTGAAGTTATTCCAGAATCACAGATGGAACAACAACCAGATGTATATTAAAGCATAAAAATAGAGTTACAGTGGATCACTTCTCAATGAGAGTCAATGATCAAAGTTTTAGATACAGAGCAAAGTTACATGACAAATTAACAGTCTCCCCCCCGGGCTAGCAATGTTGCCCCTACTTATAACAGCTGAAGCAGAGATACCAAGGATGCAAAAATAGTTAAAGCAGTGATCCCTCAAGATCAAAGGATCCTGAGGGATTTTCCAAGCTATTAATCCTTCAGTTATCTGGTCATCTTCTTACGCCGAGTCGATATCTCCTTTTCCTTTCCTTGGCTGAGATGTTTTAATTTAGATCGCCTCGTTTGCATATGGTTCCCCGCCAAAGGGACAACGGTTAGCTTGGCCCTGTCTTTTTCCTTGGGGTAGAAATCTTTAGTTTTTTCCTTTTTCTGCATAAGAAATAGCAAATATTAGCGTTTTCAGGTTACATATAAATCTTCATAGATTTCTCATGATTTCCCATTGTCTACCTAGTTCATGATGCAAAGATGTTACGAGTTCTAAAGAAAAGATGACAAAATAGTCAATGAAAACATACCTTCTCCAATACTCCACAGTATGCAGACTCAGAAAGGCTCTCTATGGTCTAAAATAGGCTCCAAGGGCCTGGTATTACCGTCTTGATAGATATCTCCACCAACAGGGTTTTTCAAAGTGGTCAGGAGATAGCAATCTATATACAAAGACTGACACTGATAAATTGCTAATAGTTGTTGTTTATGTTGATGATATCGTTTTTGGTAGCAATGAAGAATCCATGAGTCAAAATTTTGCTTTAGTAATGCAACAAGAATTTGAAATGTCCTTACTTGGTGAGCTTACCTATTTGCTCGGTCTACAAGTTCAACAAAACAAAGATGGTATTTTTCTCTCATAAACCAAATATCTCAAACAGATCTTGAAAAAGTACGGCATGGAAGATTCAAAACCAGTATGTACCCCAATGGTAACAGGATGTAGACTTAGCACAAATGATGAATTAGCATCAGTACATCAACCAACTTACAGATCCATAATTGGCAGTCTGCCTTATCTAATAGGTACCCAACCTGACATCATGCATGCAGTGGGAATAGTTGGAAGATTCCAAGCAAATCCAAAGGAATCACATCTTTAGGTAGTCAAAAGGGTTTTCAAATATCTTCAAGGAACACAGAAATTTGGTTTATGGTATCCTAGAGATACAGATCTTACACTTCATGCATATATATATGCAGATTGGGCAGGAAGTGTTGATGACAGAAAAAGAACTAGTGGTGGTGCATTCTATATGGGTTCCAGGTTAGTGTCATGGTTCAGCAAGAAATAAAGTTCAATTACATTATCTACTGTTGAAGAAAAATACATGGCTGCTACATCTTGCTACACACAACTACTTTGGATGATGCAAACCTTCCAAGACATTCAAATCACATGTACTACACCCATCTCCATTCCATGTGATAATACAAGTGCCATCAGTATTTCAAAGAATCCAGTCATGCACTCCAAGACCAACCACATACCCATCAAATATCATTTTCTATGTGAACAAGTGCTTGAACAAAAGGTCAAATTGGAGTATGTTCCCTCCAAAGAACATGTTGCTGATATATTCACTAAACCACTGCCCAGAGACACATTTGAATATCTCAGACAAAAGCTGGGAGTAGTTGCTACATCATCCTACTATTAAATCCTATTTTCTTTAGAGAAAGGTGGTTATACGTGAGTTGCATGAAGCGTAGTCACGTACATATGCGGGTTTCTATGGGAAAAGTCGCGTATATGTTGGTTTGAAGAAAAGCAGTGGGCCATACTCAAAAAAAAGGGGTCTGCTATGGATCTGTCAATTATCTGCTCTGTGTGATGATGGTTTCAATTTGCTGATAACATCTGGAAATATATTGGTCCTCATAAATTTTTTGATAACTTGGTGTATATCTGATTGATGATGATGCTTTGATATCTCTTACTGACATATACAATGATCAGATTTGACAGTGAACAGGTGAACAGGTTCAGGGGGAGAACATGGTATGCTTCTAATAAAGCAGTGTTGGCATTATGTTTAGAAGTCTTTGGTACATAATGAGTTCTTACTTTATGATGATAGGTTGATACTCACATATATTGATTATCATGGTTGGTGATATGGGATGTTACATAGTGATGATATAATGAAGGTTCTTGTGGAAATATCATGTCGTTCTTGATAAAGATGTCTATGGTGTCTTCACTACATATGATATGATTTTGTGCTACCACCTGGATATATGACATCTGATTAGTTGATTCATGGAAGGTTATGATAAGGGAATGAAGCAAGTTGATTTTGATGAGATCAAGAGGATGAGTTGATATATTCCGACATATTTTGACACAGGTTGATGATATTTTGGGAACTAATGATGGACATATACAGGTTGCTGGTCTAGATGTTATTGACAGATGTTGCTGATGGTGCAGATCATATGATAGTTGTTGATTACTATCATGGTATTGTTTAAGATATTTTGTCTCTGTTATATATGTCATGAATATCTTTTAATGTACAGGTCATGAAAAGACCTAATTTGTAATCCCACTATGCATGGGATGGATGATGTAATGTTTCTTGTTATTTTTATGTATAAACATTTGGTATATCCCCACTTGGTTGGGAGATGGATGTATGTATGAATCATTGGTGATAGGAAGTTCATTGGTGATGTACGTATAGAGTCATGTTATTCTTTTAGAACATCTTTTTGTAGACGTTGCTTGTGCTCAGGGGGAAGATGGACTCGATCATGGGAGCTCAATCAGAACACTTCAACATATCAGAGAATTCAGCATGTACTTAGGGCGAGCATGACCCTTTGCCCTTGATGTCAAAGTGGGAGAGTGACTTGGTGTGGTTGTTGCCATCAAGTCCAAAGGGGGAGATTGTTCGCATTATGATACAAGTATTGTTGTTGATGGAAAATCACTCAGATGAAAGATCAAAGTATAGTAGGTAAACAGCAAAGAATTACAGATCAGTCTTACAGAATGAAGAAAGAGAGGTATATGCAGGTTCACCATTGACCAAGTTGCGTATACACGAAGGTTCACTATATACAAGTCGCGTATACATACACACGTACTTTCATAGAAGGAAAAGTGCATATACCTTGGAAAACTAAGTTTTTTGTCCATCTTATATTGATCCATGGTATTGGTCCAAGGTATCTGGTCTGAGGTATTGACCCCATGTATTTGGTCCAAGGTATTGGTCCTAAGTGGTTTTGGTCCATGGTATTGAGAAAGGCCTAAAACTATAAAAGGAGGAGAAGATCATCAGGCCAAGGTGTGCAAGTATCGAATATCTGATGAAGTGTGAGATCTAGTATGTAGGTTATTGGGTTATGGTGCATTGCTGGATCTGAACCAAGGATGAACCTTATCGGATGATGAGGGATCAGATCTAATGATGGATTGGGATCTTAAGGTGTAAAATAAACTATCATTATGTGTTTTTGCTCATCTATATATTCTATATCTGAATACTGATGCATATATTATTCTATAAAAGATATGATCTAGGTATAACTAGAGTCTGGAATAGCAGCAGAACTCTGAATTTATATTTGCAGATGTATACACTGGTTGGCTTTGAGAAAAGTGTGTGTACACGCAGGTTCGACACATGGAAGTAGTGTATACCTTATAAAATATGTTTCAATTGTTTCTCTTTACTGTTGCAGAGTTCTAGGTTTTGGTTTGGGTTCTGGTTACTGTATTCTGGTGATAGTATTCTGAATGATCAGATTGATGGGTTGTCTAAGTGAATGATTGATTTGGCTATGGTTGGTTCAAAAGGTGATTGGTTGATGTAGATATATTTGATGATTGAATGATGTTGTTGATGGATCCAGTCTGAAAATTTATGAAACGTGGTCCCTGGAGGAAGAGAGAAGGTCATAGCCTTCTGTAGGTTGGCGCCTACATACTAGCAAACATATCAACTAGTACAAGAGCTAGGGGGTTGTAGCTCCCTTCCAGGAGAAGCTAGAAAATGAGAGAAGGTTGTAACCTTCTACAGGTAGAACCATGCGTGCTGGTATAAGTTTGCACCAGTACAAAAATTGTAAACATATTTTCTTATTATTAAAAGAAGACAGAGACGACAGCAGCAGGTGGTTTTCACCCACATTGAGTTTCCACCTTATATCATGGTGTTCTTGTGTGTTGCTTATGTGTGATGCTTTATTCTACTTTTATTGCACTATCTAATGAATTCTTGATATACTAGTTAATTAGTTCAATGCATGATAAATTGGGTAAATCAAAAGTTCTCTACATATACACTGGTTGCCTTAAGTACAGTTGCATATACATGCTAGTTCACTTAGCTGAAGTAGCATATACAAATCTATTTTGAAAATTAAATTATTGATATGATAATACTAATTCACCCCCCTCTTAGTATTATTTCCAACAGAATCCGGAGGACGGTTCCACTTGGAGCTAGAAGAATAAGACTCAGGTGAATTCTCTCCATGTTATTTATAACTTCCTACAATAAAAGAAATGTTGTCTTGTTTCCTAAAATAACTTTGTTTATGCATCAAATCATGTGGTAATTCATGTATGAATGTTATTTTGATGTATAACTGATCATTAGCTTATATGATATAAAGTTAAATTTCGTGAGTATGATTTACCTCTATAATGCTATGTATGTTCGAATTGAAGGATTTTCAGGTCTAAAGAACATCGGGAGTTGCAGAGGGTCTGAACCCTGATGGAAATCTTGGTATAGTTGCTCTTATGTATTTTGTTTATATAAGCATTTTTCCTATGTTTTATGAGTGTTTCTTGTTGTAGTCTGCTTCTGCTCTATTGGGGTTCTAACCTAAAGCCCTAGGGTACTTATTCCCGTAACAGAATTGGTGACTCCACTAGGGATAACAATCGTTTTATTCCTAGTTTAGGTTGTTCAGTGTCAATCAGGGCTCAGTCTTTGGTTTGCTTGCTATTAGAGTCTTATTTGGTCTACTAGAGTCTCAGACCTTAAGTCTGATCTTTTTTATCTAGCTTTATTTTTTATTTTTCTTGCAAAGCTTTGTATACACACTTTACTATATTTACCGTAGCGTACGCATGATTGTTTCTGTGAATTAAACCCATGTATACGTGAGTTTACTTTAACGGAAGTGCATGTACGTGCCTCTATGCTTGAACACAGTCACGTATACCATTTCTTGCATTGTTTTTTCAAATCTCTCTACCCAGAAATATTTGTTGCATGGTCTACTTAGTCTCTAAGTGGTCAATTTTTGTCTGAAGAATTTCTTTATTCTGCAAGCTTACTGTTTCGAATTCTCTTCCTCATTGAAAATATTTGGCTTAGGTTTTCTTTTTTAGCAAGTTTGTAATTAGTGTTTTGGCACACAGGATTTCATTCAGAAGTTCTTGATTGTTCTGGTCCTCCAGAACAGGAGATTGTTTTCAATCTAAGTGTCAAGCTCGCTTTTTGGTCTAATGCTTTGTTTTCTGCCATTTTTTTGCCTTATAGCTTTTCTTACCTTTTGAAACTCTTTTTGAAGAATTTGAAAGTATTTTTTTCCTGGATTCTTGGTCAGTTTTTCAAGCTCTTTGCTTCTATTTGGGTCATTTAAGTACAAGTTGAAGCCTTTTTTCTCAAGTTTTCATTCATTTTTGAGTTTGTAACTTGCAAGGACTCCTTGTACTCTTCTTTCGATCCTTGAGTTTTAGTGGCATTTAGAGTGATTTCAAAAGGTTGTTTTGGTTGTTTCTTGAAAAAGAAAATATCTCAAAAAAACGTTGTTTTTGTTTTCTTTTGCCAAGTTTGATTTTGGTTTCTTTTGATTTTTGAAAGTGAATTGTGATCTTTTGCGATTTGTCCTTCTTGTTTGGAGAGAATTTTGTATTCAAAATTTGTATCCTCTTCAATACTTAAGTTGGCTCATTAATAGTTATAAACAATTTCTTTCATTTTTTTAGAGTGATTTAGGATCTTGCATCTTCATTACACCTTGCATTAGGGTAGTTTGCATTGTTAAAGCATTAGTAGTCTTTTTAGTTTTTGCATGTGTGAAGTGTGTTTCAAGAAAAGAAAAGAAAAAGTATTTTTCTTTATAGAAGTTTTGTAGAACCCAAGTAGATATCTCTTTTCATCGAAGAACAAATGATTGCATTCATGTAGTTAGTTTTTCATTGATTTCTTTTGTGTCATACAAACACCATTGGTTTCACTTCAATCTATGCCCTTGACTTAAAAGAACAACGATTAAATTCAAGTGCTTAATTAAAATAAATTAGAACTTTCGTATTGTCATAAGAATACACCAACAAGTTTAGGTTTATTGGGGCTTTGAATTAGGCGAGAGGAGAGTTAAATCTCCAAGGCCTCTCTAAATTACAAAACATAGAAGTTTGATTAATGAGTCAAATCCAATAGCGTTAGGGAGACCAGGAAAGATCCATGGCTGTAAGTAAAGTACAATGGTTAGTGAAGATAAGGATGAGAGATACTCCCTCTCTTACATGTCAGATCCTACCTCATGGCTGTTCCACCCAGCTTCTGATACGAGTTGGTGACCATAGTTGCCTATCCTAGGAACCACACAGGTGGCTGCGGAGGGGAATCCCGTGGCACTTGAGGTTGAATTTGTATCATGTTCAGCAGTACTTTTAGAGGACACTCTTGCGAAGCTTGGAGGCTTGCACTAGCAAAGGGTGTTGTCTGGAGGTCAACGTAACTACCTCTGATACCTTGGCTAGTAGGCCTAGGGCATAATTACCCCAGTCTATTTTCAAAAGGCACTTGTTATTAACTTTCTTGTATTTTGTTGTCTGGTCCTAATCACCTAGAGTGGAAATACTTGAGATTTGTTTTATTTCTAATATCTTTAGGGACATTTTAGTGATTGTTCTATGCTCCTAGTCGGCCTAGCTTTATAATTTTTGAGTCTTTAAGAAGATCTTTTAAATAATTCAAAGTGGATGACCGACTGTTATAGACATTTTTGTGCCTTACAGCATTGAGCATGAAATGTCCATAATCTAAGGGATCCAAAACCCTAAACATGTTGTTCCTACCCCTAGAGGAACAAGGCTAACAAACCACAGCAATTCACAGAAGTTCTCCACCAGAAACTGCTCAAAAACAAGTCAATTCAGGATCAATTCAGTGGCTCCACTAGCTGTTTGTGCTGAATGTCAAAGCCAACATTGGCTACCTGCGCTGAATGTCAAAGGGAACACTGGCTACCTGCGCTGAGCGAGAGTTGACATGTGGCAAGTTCATTCCACGAGGTGTCAAAGCCCAGGAAGCTTCCAAAATCGTCCTCAATGACACTTGCCTCAGAGAATTCGACTGGTGATGAGTAAGAGGTTCCAAATCTCCAAGTGGAAGCAAGAACCTCCAAGTGGAATCAAGAACTGACAGAGGGAGAGGACACTAGTCAGATCTCAAGCTGACTCATCCTCTCTCCAAACATCTATATATGGATCTCTCTTCCATGAGATCTAGAGGCTGGAATTTTGTTATTGCAAAGAATTGCTGTTGGTTTGAGATTGGAATCATTGGGTGCTTAATGCTTTGAAGGGGGTGAAGATAGGAATTCCATTTGCTGGGAAGGAGATGTTGGATTGGAGCCCTCTGGGTTGTATCTGTTCCTGAACCTTGTTATTCATCAATAAATCTATCTTGGTTTCTCCTATATACTGATGTATTTTTTATGTATGATTGCATTAGTATGTTTAGTTTATTTCTAATCCTGAACTAGTTATGAATATGAATCCATGTCTTGTGTAGTGTTCTCTTCTTGTGATCTTGCAGAAACCTCTTGAAGCTGGGTGAGCGAGAAGGCAAGTAGCTGGGAAATCTCCAAGAGAAGAGAAACCGGATTGAAGGACAAACGGAAGACACCGGTTAGTCCATCCATCTCTCTTCATTCTTAATTCATAAAGGAAGAATACTAGAATAGCTGTCTCTGTTTGTTGCTAAGGCACTGTCACACCTTAGGTGGATAGGATCGTCCTGCATAGGCATTTTTCCCCACAACAAATTGGCGACTTCGCCGGGGAGATTTATTTAGTCATTTTATTTGTGTTTCTATCCTTGTTTGTTTCATAGACTCGATAGCAACAATCGAACTGCATCTGCTATTCCCAGATGCAAAGTAGACAGTTGTTGCTTTGATCCAATCACTGGACTTGTCTATGATCTGAACAATGGACTCACAAATGATTTGATGATCCTTTGTGATAGATCTTAGTACTCCCTCAAAGCATCCCTTTGATTACACCTTGCTTGTTGCTTTGATTTGGCCTAAAACAGTAGATTAAATAGCAATCTGTGACCCAGAACCCAGTGAGAAACAAGAGTTTCTCCTTCAGCGCAGACCCAGTGAAGGGATTCTACATTTCAATGCAGGTCCCGTGAAGGCTACCTGCGCTGAATGTCAAAACCCCTGTGTTGAGGTTGCGCTGAACCAGTTTGGCCTTGTGCAACTGGGGTTCTCTGCTCTGTTTTGCCTTGTTTTGATCTCTGATTTTTGCAGCCTGTAACCAGCATAGGTACCAGTCTGATAACTCCTTTTCTCTGCTTAGATTTCGCCTCCTTTTGTACAAAAAGACTGTGAGTGTTTTTATGTGTTTGTGGCATCATTTACAGTTTTCCTTTGCATGAGTGAAATAATCATCCTGTAGCCCTTGATTCAGATTTTTTTATTGTGATCTTAGGAGAGAGTTCATTGGCTGTTTACAGTTGATTATACATTTGCTTTTGCTTATTGGTTTGAGTTTGTCTCTTTTAAGTGTCGAAACAAGTATTCATTTCGAAAATCGTTAAGTGTTGTAATCTCTTCTACCCTCTCTGATTTCGAAAAAGTAAACTTGTTTGTACTTGTCATTTAAAAGCAAATTCAAAGTTGTACAAGAAGCTTTCTGTGTAGGCATCAATACTAAGAAAGCGGAAAACAAACACCTGCATTGTGCATTTGCATTTTGATAGTTTGCATGTTTGATTTAGGAAAAGTGCATTAGAGTGTGTTGATTGCTCTTTGAGAAAAGATGGTGTCTTTCTTTTCCCTTAGTAGCTAGGATTTTCAAAGTTGAAAAGATATAAAGCTTGCTTATCATCTTTAGACTGCATTTAGTAATTGTATCATACATCCCGTGGTGAACCTCAAAAGGCAAACTTCTAAAAAGATCAACCTAAAATAAATTGAATGAACTTAACAACACTTTGCAACATAACGCACAACATAGAGGTCTAGGCTAGAGACGTGTTCCGGCGTCGTAAAGCCTGGTGACTGTCGATCTTGTTGATGGTGGATGATTCCTCCTGAGGGATGATAGCGCCAGTACGGATTGTGCTCCCACGTACCGTCACGTATATATTGGGAAACCCCTATAGGCATAAAACCTTTATCCTTAGGAAGCCGTGTCGGCCGCCCTACTGATCGCAATGCACTGAACACAGCATTCAGGAAGATCGACTGCCCGTACCCTAAAAAGTATTCTGCGGTTTTGAGAAAAGTTTGGCACACCCTCTGCCTAGAACTCCAGAGCAGTTCCTTTTGGCCTTTTTCAGACTCTATAACGGAAAAAGTCCATCCGAGCATTTGTCACTTCGGGCTCGTTAAAACATCGAAGGAGACTAGAGTCATCTTTAGCTTTTTCTCGACTCTTTAAAATTGAAAAAGCAAGTTGTGTCTAAAGCGTCGTTAAAATTTATTTTAAACAGAACAATCACCCTTTATTCCTGCGTTGATCTTTAGGTTGAAAAAATGGAGCACACCAACCAAGGAATTCCCCTTGGTGGAAATCCTAGTCCCTTCTCCTCTTGGGGAGATGTTGGTGAACCCCATATGGCCACATTGTCGCTTCCAGGACTGACAATTGGCCTGCCGGTCTGGCTCTTTTCAACCAATGTCGTTCAGAACACCACTATTCCTGAATAGTCGAGTCAACAATTAGACCAGACCAGAGTTGCCCACCAGCCTTCCACTTCATCTAATTCTTCCTCTCCTCCTTCCTTTTCGCTTGACGGAACTGGTAAAACAAAAAACCAAGTTCCTAAAGAGAAGAAGGAAAAGAAGAAGAAAGAGAAGAAGAAGAAGGAGCCAAAAGCGACTGGGGGCAAACAAGTGTCGTCTGACAAAAATCCACACACAGCACTGACTGGGCCTAAATCGCCATGTGTCATATGCAAGGGAGACCACTTCCACAGAGATTGTCCCTGCATCCCTTGGATACTAAGGGACTGGTCTCCCCGTTTGCACAATTCGGTAGCGTCGACCTCTGATAGCCATGTTGACAGCTCACCGTCGACTAGTGAAAGTGAAGTCCCAGGACAGAGAGGGAAAGCTAGATTTCCCTGCAAACTGTGTGAAGGCGACCACGCCATTCACCGTTGTCCCTTCTTAGACGAGGCTAAAAGAGTTTTGGAAGATCGCCCGATTTTACGAGTGCAACTTCCTCCTTGATATCAAAAACTCCTGCCAAGTCCTTTGCTAGTTGAAAACCCAGCTAGCCCACCCAGGTGGTCAGCCGAAGCACCTATCATTGAAGATGAACCATCTGAATCCATACCTGACGAAAGTCAAAAGGTTGAGGCGACAGTTGACCCGGTTTTGCCTTCAGAGGCTCTATCTTCGAATGATACCATCACAGAGGAGAATAAAGACGACACCGTCCAAATTCTCTTCATCAACACTGACTCCGACGAACACGGGAGCAATGCACCCATTCCTTTATCGCAGGAAGGAAGTTCGTCAGAGCGATATCCGGCCGTCTATTCGGTCCCACCACCAAGCAACCTAGTTGTCTCGTTCGACTGGAACCAACTAGGCAGACCCCGGTTGCCAGCAAGCATACCATTCAGAATTATCGTTCAAATATATAGAATGGTAATGGCTGGCACTATCATTGATGAGGGGGCATCTGTGAGTATCCTTTCCTCTATTTCTTGGAAAGCGCTTGGTTCGCCAGCACTTTTGCCTGAAATGAGAAATCTATCAGGCTTTGATAAAGGAACTAGTCGACCTTTAGGGATCCTCCCCAATGTGCCCATAACATTGAAAGGGAAGACCGTTCAAATGAATGTGATGGTCGTTCAAGGACCCTTGGATTATAACCTACTCCTTGGACGAGACTATATATATTGCATGGGAGCCATCGTCTCCTCACTCTTTAGAGTAATGTGTTTTCCGCACGAAGGAAGAATGGTCAAGCTCGTGGACCAACTTTCATTTCCCGGATCACGCATCGCAAATAGTCATGTACCATCCCTAAATGGTCTATTCACGCAAGAAGTGTCTCAACCCATGGTCCGTCCTCCTGATGACGCCGAGTAATCCGGGAGGATATGACTGGAACCCAGGGGGCATGCGTCCTGGTCTGCTTCGGCAGGAAAACTTTGGGTATAGGGTAGGTTTCCGCGGGAGAATATGACTAGTCTGTACCCCGCCCATGCTGGAAGAGGGTTATTCTAGAATAAGATTCTTTTGTCAAAGTTATGTGAGTTGGCGGGCATCGTCGGCCACCTTCGTCTATTTCGGTAGACATTGCCGAGGAAGTGTTTTGTTTGAAAGATTAACGAGACAATCTTTGGGTAACCTGAAAGAGGTAAGCCTCTCTCGTTAAAACAATTGTTTTGACGGAAAAGAAGTAGAGGTAACCTTGAAATCGTACTTTATACCTGGGGGCATGCAAACCTTTTGGAGTGCAAGCAAAGAGCGGTTATTTATCTATTTTTTGGGTTAGCCGTTTCCTAACTTGCATAAAGAAAGGATGCGGGGCATAGCTTTGTAAGATGAAGCTCCATAAAAAATAGAATCTTAATGAGACACTCTTATCATATGACTGGGTAATCGAGCAGTTTTAGCACACAGTTCATGCTCGTTAAAAAATAAACGCAAGATCCGAGCAGTTTTAGCACATAGTTCATGCTCGTTAAAAAATAAACATAAGATCGAGCAAATGTTTCCACCCGCGTTTAAAATCGTTAAAAAATGAACTATCCCAGTAAATAACCATTGTGAATGTAATATCATCAGCCATTAAAGCCTTGGTCGTGTTTGCCCGTCACCTCCACTTTTCCATTGGCCGATCGTTCACCTCCATCTGATTGTTTACCCATTTTCAGGAACAGCTGCGAAGAGTGATTTCACCTAGCCATCCTTGTGACACTGCCATGATTGGAAAATTCCAACCTGTAGCTGGAATCAGCTGCTAACCCTGTTTATCACTCGTTCCTCAAAAGACGAGTCTTCTTTAAGCTCTTTTCATCTGACTCGTAAAATATGAAAAGATTACCGAGTCCTTGGCCTTCCAGCTCGTTAAAGGGACAGAAAGTGCTATCCCTCCTCTAGATTTTAATCTTTTTGGACTTGAGGGATTATTGCACAAAAAGATCGAGCGCTTGTTTTATTCAGCTCGTTAAAACTATCGAAAACTCATCCCTTCTGTATTGTTTTATACTTTTTCGGACCTAAGGGATTAGATGACGAAAAAGGACTTTTGGAGTTAACTTTATGTACCTTTTCAGACTCTCTAAAAATGAAAAGGACCGAGTTATCCTTGTCGTTAGACTCGTTAAAATCATTAAATAGAGACAAACTTGTCTTTAGACGAGAACGAGTTTCACTATCGCTAGGCTCGTTAAAACATAGCGATGGGCTTGCCCGAAGGGTAGGTTATAGAACAAGCATATGTTATCCTCCTCAAGCTTGACAAAAATAAAGAGGTACTGGTCAGCAATGACTGGGGAAAAATTGGGAGAAACTCAAGAAAACTTTGATGGTAGCAAGTCGCTCTTGAACATGACACTTTTCCTCCGTACCACAATCGGGTTGGGTTGTTTCATTCACCGGTCACATCCATGGTCTCGCCGTACCATCCATATTTGGGGTAATGCTACCGATCCATCGCATCCGTGTCGCCATATGTTCAAGAGAAGTCGTTCAGAAGAGTCAACCGTGTCCCATCCACTGCCATACATTATCCTTCATCCTTTCATGACTGCCACCCTGAATCGTATGTCACAGATCGTTTTCACCTCCATTAAAATCATTAGCTCCATTCCGTGTCACTGATGTGGGATTCATTAAGGCCCTCCTTTGACGGATCGCTTCTTGTCGACATCAGCTCATTATCCAAGAAGTTGATCTAGGAACAACCCCTTCAGTACTTTGAAGCTTGCATGCCTCAATGGCAAGTTTCTCACTTCCGGCGACAGGTATACATCAACGACCTTCGACCGAAAGATTTTGCGTGGTGTTCGATGCCAAGTCCTTTATTCACACCACGTGAATTGTACTACGGTACCTTGAGGGTCATTATCATTATCGGTGATTCCTCTCGCGCTTGTTAACGGTTTACCTCATTGATCGGTAATCAAGTGATGTCTTTCCATGTTCGACTTCAGAACATTTCTCACATGGATTGACTTGTACTTAGAGTGAAGATCGAACGAGTTTGAAGACCCCGGATCTAGTTTCATCCATCCGGGCTTCGATATATATTCAGGAAAGATAAAGACATTGACATGTACATCATTGCAGCAGATAATCATCCTACTCAAAGGATGATAATTTCATCAAAATTATCAGTCTACCATCAGACGATTGTCTGTTCTATGTACAGAAAATGAATTTATAAAGCTGAGCATGGGAATGCCCGCCTTAGCTAGATCATGAAAAGCAGTATGAAAAATAATGTATTATATTGTATCTTATTACAGGTCTCCTCCCAGCATTGGATGAACTTCGGATCCCCCTGATAAAGCATTTCACCCGATAAACGGCCTCATACTTTAGGGGGCAACTGTTATAGAAATTTTTGTGCCTTACAGCATTGAGCATGAAATGTCCATAATCTAAGGGATCCAAAACCCTAAACATGTTGTTCCTACCCCTAGAGGAACAAGGCTAACAAACCACAGCAATTCACAGAAGTTCTCCACCAGAAACTGCTCAAAAACAAGTCAATTCAGGATCTATTCAGTGGCTCCACTAGCTGTTTGCGCTGAATGTCAAAGCCAACACTGGCTACCCGCGCTGAATGTCAAAGGCAACACTGGCTACCTGCGTTGAGCGAGAGTTGACATGTGGCAAGTTCATTCCACGAGGTGTCAAAGCCCAGGAAGCTTCCAAAATCTTCCTCAATGACACTTGCCTCAGAGAATTCGACTGGTGATGAGTAAGAGGTTCCAAATCTCCAAGTGGAAGCAAGAACCTCCAAGTGGAATCAAGAACTGACAGAGGGAGAGGACACTAGTCAGATCTCAAGCTGACTCATCCTCTCTCCAAACATCTATATATGGATCTCTCCTCCATGAGATCTAGAGGCTGGAATTTTGTTATTGCAAAGAATTGCTGTTGGTTTGAGATTAGAATCATTGGGTGCTTAATGCTTTGAAGGGGGTGAAGATAGGAATTCCATTTGCTAGGAAGGAGATGCTGGATTGGAGCCCTCTAGGTTGTATCTCTTCCTGAACCTTGTTATTCATCAATAAAGCTATCTTGGTTTCTCCTATATACTGATGTTTTTTTTATGTATGATTTCATTAGTATGTTTAGTTTATTTCTAATCCTGAACTAGTTATGAATATGAATCCATGTCTTGTGTAGTGTTCTCTTCTTGTGATCTTGCAGAAACTTCTTGAAGCTGGGCGAGCGAGAAGGCAAGTAGCTGGGAACTCTCCAAGAGAAGAGAAACCGGATCGAAGGACAAACGGAAGACACCGGTTAGTCCATCCATCTCTCTTCATTCTTAATTCATAAAGGAAGAATACTAGAATAGCTGTCTCTGTTTGTTGCTAAGGCACTGTCACACCTTAGGTGGATAGGATCGTCCTGCATAGGCATTTTTCCCCACAACACCGACCATCTCGATGATCCAGGAGACTTCATGGGCTATGACCTATGAGTCCAGATCCTTCTCCTAGATAGCGTAAGAGTGATTTTGCCACTGGTTTCCAAACAGTGGCAGCAGGCACATCAGAGATTGATCCTCCGCTTGGGGGCATTAGTTAACAAGATAGACCTAGTACTAGTACAGAGTTAGAGAGGAACACACCAGTTCTTTCTCAAGTACTCTTCCAATCAAAAGATAGTATTGAAGTAGAAGAGGTTTTAGAGTCGTTTGCAGCTCCGAATTCTCCTCTCCCTCCTAACCATCCAAATGTTTTGTTATACGTTGGAACTCTGACTCACAGGCCTTCGAGCCCAGGTTTACATACATCTATTCCTTCGATGACCACTATTGGAAGCATGGCATCTATGATGAGTGTTGCGAGCATGTAGACTCCCATATTTGTACAAGGGGGAGGAACTATTTCCATCCCTTCTAATACTCCCAGCACGACTATATTTGGGTCTACTTCCATTCTGTCAATGAGTGGAAGTTCTCAAGCTACTGCATCCAGTTTTGGATTCTTCCCTTTTGGAATGTCATCTCAAGGTATTCCTTCAGTTCCTTTGAACATACCATTGACCACCTCTACATCCATGATGAGTGGATCAACTTCTTTTCAGGGTTTCCCATTTGGAAGTGGTCATATACCACATTCCAATCCGACAGTAGGGTCAATGGCTTCTCCTTTTACAAGTTAAGGTAGTAATCCCTTCTAGAGTTGGACAAACCCTACGGTTAGTGGGATAGGAGATGGGAATAAATTTTTCAGCCAACAAGGGAATGTTCCATATTATTCGGTTAATTCATTTCAAAATTTTCCACCCTTTGCTAATGCATGGAACTCTTATCAGGGGCTGTCAGCTCCTTTCAATACTTCGTTAGGGGGTAACTTCACAGGTTACAAAGGATTTTTGGCAGGAGTTGGTCAAAATCCAAATTTTGCTGGACCATAAGGATCACCTTTTGGTTTAGTTGGCTCTACATGTTACTTCGGGCAACCTAGTGCCTTTCAAAATGCAAGTCATTCTTTTCAAACCTTTGGGAACCCCCCCTGCTCTGGATGGAATTCCCAATGTCCCCCACGACTTCCTTTTCTGGCCACACTTAATTTACCAGACTTAACTAAATTGATGAATGATCCAATTAGGTACAATCCAGCTTGGCCTCCGGTCCAACTAAACTTCCCTCAGATATTCCAAAGTTCGAAGGGAAGAGTGGTGAAGACCCGGGAGACCATGTGACCACATTTCACTTATGGTGCTAAACCAACTCCTTGATAGATGATTTGATCAAGTTGAGGTTATTTCAGCACACCCTAACCGGAAATGTGGCCAAATGGTATATAGAGTTGCTAGGGGGCACCTATACTTCTTTCGCTGATTTGGCTAATATTTTCTTGAACCATTTTTAGTTTCCTATCTGCTAAGAAGCCGTAAATGAACTTCTGGCCAACTTTCAACAACACACAATAACTCACATTTCAAATCACATCCAGGAATGGAGAAGGAGAAAAAGGATTATCAAACCAAAATTCCACTAGAGTTCCTTCTCGAATGGTTTCTGAAATCATTACAACCTAAGATCTCAAAGGATGTTTCTCTTTCCTGTGTTTATTCGAAAGAGAAGGCTATTTTTCGAGCCCAACAATTAGAACTGATATATTCTTAGTCTAGGACTCTTCATAAAATCCTACCTAATGCACCTAGATCTAAGGTTGATTAAGCCAAACTGAAGCCAGGCCCTCATGCCGATAGTATAGCTGGATCAATTAATGCAAATACAGTGAACCTTTTGAACCAATTGCAGCAGTTGTCTCTACAAACTACTTCTTCTAACCAAGCAGCACCATCTACAACTACACCTTCCAAACCTACCTCTATAAACGCTGTCTGGGCTTCTAACCCCAAAGGAAATCAACAATCTTATGGGAAGAGGAAGGGACTAGGTAAGAAGAGGAACCAGGAGGGGAAGGGAAATGTGAACAAACCCGACAACAGTGCTAGTGAGGGTAGAAAAGAGTCCACGAAAAAGGTTAAGTTTCCATGCAAGTTATGCAATGGATATCATTTGACTCATCACTGCCCTAAGATACAAGATTCTCAGTCCTTGTTAGTGCAAGAAGGGTCCTCTAGCTCCCAAGTTGTTCTAACTAACCCTTTTCCCCAAGGGCAGCAATTACTTGCTAGCGCAAACTCGAACGCTGGTACCGCCACAGGGGGCAACCAGAAAGGGGAAAATTCCTCAAATGTTTATATGATGAACTCGCATGTTGACATTGCTACACGAGTACGCGATTATGGTGAAATGGAAACATATAAGGCTAAATCTGTTCCCAAAACCACAGACCCACTTCATATTGAGCGACCCTCTGCTGAGTCTATACCTCAGATACTGAAAGGTACCACAAAGCACTCGACTATTAAACCTAATGCTAGGGCAGCCCAGAACTACTCGATTGTAGAAGATCTGGCTCAAAGTCCTTATGCTATGTCTACTTTGGAGGTAGTCCAGTCGTGTCCTACTCAGAGAAGTGCTTTGCTTTCTACAATCGATGCAGTAGATCCAAAGAATTCTTTAGTGCTCACTTTTGATATGCTTAATGTCAAAAAGGGACTTCCTCACCATATGGATTTCCAGATAAAGTCCACTTACCGAAAAACCAATATTTTTCGGACAATTATAGATGAGGGAGATTCCACATGTGTAATGTCTATGTCATGTTGGACGGCCATTGGATCTCCTTCAACTGTTCTGTCACCGACTCTCTTGACAACATTTGATGGAAATTCTCATAGGCCACACGAAATTATCCCGGCCTTTCCCATATGTGTTGGGGGAAAGGTCGTAAATATTGAGGTGGAAATCGTTAATGCCAACTTGGATTATAACCTCCTCTTAGGACAGAATTGGATTTACGAGATGTATCCCATAGTTTCATCTTTATTCCACATCCTTTGTTTTCCTCATGAGGGAAGAATTGTTAAAATTAATCAGTTAGATTATTCTCTAGCCAACTCCCACGCAATTTTAGATTCTACCAATCCATTGGTGGATAATCCCTGTCAACCTACTGAGAATTTAGGAGTTGGGATGTACTCTTTTTTAATGGGTATATTTGACCTTCCTCCTCCTACAGCTAGAATCAATGCAATTTCATCCTCTAGGGGGCCTTCACGGAAGGATTTTTTTTCGAATTCATTATTTTTCAGACCCTTGGACCTTACCTTCATCTACCACCACATTAGATGGAGGGCAGGTTGGTGGAGTGGCATTTCCCATGTCTGCAACAGAACTTAGCTATCAATCTATCATTAACTCTACAGACCACCATCCCACTCCTTTTTCTCAAGAGGAGTTAGATGGTGATGTGGCTCCATCTTGGACCCTCAACTCTACTTCTACTCTCGATTGCTTAGGTACAGTTTTACCATCTAAAGAAGCAATTTTGGAGGCAATGATGGATGTGGATCGACCATGGGAAGATTTACATCATCATTCATATTTTCTTCCTCCATTGCATGAAGTTGAATCCAGATTCTCCAATCTACTTACTAGCAATGTTTGTACAGTTTCAGACCCTTTGGCTCTAGCACAATTATCTGCCGAAAGTAATATGTCGGTTATCTCAAGAACTGTACCTATAAACATCCCTACTAATCCTAACTTTATAGAAAATGTCTTCATTGGAGCCAATCGTTCCACTGAAGAAATTCAAATTTAAACTGACCTCTTTAAAGAGTTTCGAGATGTGTTCACTTGGTCTTATGAGGAAATGCGTGGAATTGATCCATCTATAGTCCAACATGAGATCAATACGTACGAAAATGCCAAACCTATTCATTAGAATCTTCTATTGGTCAATCCTCGGAACGCAGTAGCTATTAAAGCTGAAGTTGAAAAACTGCTTAAGGCGGGTTTCATATACCCCATTCATCTAACAGAGTGGGTTTCCAAAGCAGTCCCGGTAGATAAAAAGAAAGGAATGATCCGAGTATGCATCGACTTTATGGATTTGAATAAAGCTTGTCCAAAAGAAAATCACTCCACACCTTTTATTGATCAAATTTTTGATGAATGTGTGGGTAATGAAATATTTTCGTTCATGGACGAATTCTCTGGTTACAATAAAATTATTATCCATCCAAAGGACCAGCACAAGACAACCTTTATTTGTCCCTAGAGCATGTTTGCATACAAGAAGATGCCTTTTGGGCTTAAAAATGCTGGAGCTACATTTCAGTGGGCCATGTCTTATGCTTTCCATGACATCAAACATGTTATCGAAGCAGACTTGGATGACTTACCTGCTTGTTCTCGAAAGAAAATCGATCATCCTAACCACCTTCAGTTAGTTTTTGAGAGAAGTTGTTTTTAGGATTCATCGTATCGACTGAAGGGATTCGAGTCGATACTTTCAAGGTTGAGCCAATAATTCAGTTGCCTCCCCAGTCTTCCATTCGTCAACTTCAAAGTCTCCAAGGAAAGGCAAATTTCTTGAAAAGATTTATAGCAAATTACACTGAGATTACCAAAGGATTTATGCATTTGCTTAAGAAAGGAGTTCCATTTTTATGGGATGACTTTGTACAATGACCTTTTGATGCCTTGAAACAGGCATTAATTTATTGTCCATTGTTGAGTCCACCGGATTATGGCAGAGATTTCCTTTGTATCTCGATGTGGAAAAATCAACCATAGGTATGGTTCTGGTTCAAGAGGATGATGCTCTCAGTGAGCGTGTAATCTACTACTTGAGTCGAGGCTTAGTAGGACCTAAGCTATGCTATTCTCCTATCGAGAAACTGGCCTTGGCAGCGATCCATGCTCTCGAGTGGCTTTGTCATTATATTCTGCTATGCAAAATGTTTGTCTTAGCGACTGTCAATACTTTTCAGTTTGTCCTCAATAGGTGAGTGATTGGGGGAAAATATAATCCATGGATTGTTATTTTGCAAGAATTTGATCTCGATTTCTTGTCAACCAAATCTAAGAAGTCATTAGTTTTTACAGAATTCATTTCCGAGCTGCCTTGTGAGGAAGCCATTGTTTATGAGGAAAATTTCCACAACGAACATTTATTCCTCATTTCTTCACAAGATCCCTGGTACGGAGATATCATTATATATCTCCAAACTTCAAAGTTCCCACCTACTTCCTCCAAGGATAAGCGTCGAAAGTTATTTCACCTTGCCAAAAACTATGTTATCATTAGTGATACATTATATCGCATAGGGGTTGATTCAATCCTTAGGTGTTGCTTAACTTTGGAAGAAGCAGAGTTTGTACTTAATGATTACCACAATGGAGCTTTTGGTGGTCATCTATCAAGGTTTGCAATAGCCTAGAAAATTTTGTGTGCTGACTAGTTTTGGCCTTCAATTTTCAAAGATTGTATTGAAGTGGTCAAATGTTGCCACCCTTGTCAAATTTATACTCAAAAAATGCGCGCGCATCCAGCTCCACTTTTTCCTGTTATCACTGTCAGTCCATTTACGAAGTGGGGCATTGACTTCACTACTTGTAATCCACCTTCGATGTTAAATCACAAATACATCATTGTGGTTGTAGACTACTTTGCGAAGTGGGATTAGGCCATGCCTACTTAAAAAAATGATAGTGAAACAACAACCTTGTTTCTATTCAATCAGGTTATTTCACAATTTGGTATCCCAAGAGAGATTGTCATTGACCATGGCAATCACTTCCAGAATCAACTGATGACTGAATTAGCTCTCAAGTTGGGCTTCCGGCAGGAGCACTCATCTCTGTATTATCCTTAGGCCAATAGGCAAGCCAAGGTTGTGAATAAGTCCCTCAAGACTATCCTGAAAAGGAAAATTGACAAAAATCACTCCAATTGGCACATCATATTGTACCCGTACATTGGGCATACCGAACCTTAGTGAAGACTGCTACCAGTTTTACTCCATTTTAATTAGTTTACGGGACGAAATCTGTTTTTCCTATCGAATGTGAAATTATGTCCCTTAAGCTAGTTGTAGAACTTCTTTCAGAGACGTTTAGTCTTGAAGAATGCCTCGTTCATTTGGAACATCTCAATGAGTACCGTCGAGATGACTCCATAATAAACGAGGCCCATAAGAAGAGGGTTAAAACTCAATATGTTAAAGTTTTCCGTCCTCAGGTTTTTTCTGAAGGCGACCTTGTCTTAGTCTATGACCAAGACAAAGACGCCCTGGGGGAAGGAAAATTCAAGTCTATGTGGTATGGTCCCTTTGTAGTCAAGCGATTTTTGGGGAAAGGGGCATACAAATTAATCAATTTTGAAGGGAACAAGCTGGCGGAGCCTTGAAATGGGTTCTACCTTAAAAAGTATTTTTCTTAGGTTCTGACCGAGTAATTTCTTGTTTGTATATATTGTATTTTTGTACATATTTGTCTGGGATTTTGTGATAGCGACATTTTTTGATCTACTTTGGAAGGTGTTGATGGATGATTTGATATATTTTGGATTCGCCGATTGTGCTAGTCGAAACACTCGGAATCTTGCTCCGCAACTTGGGTGATTTATTATCCATCTAGCTAGTTGATGGTGTCAAGGAGAGTATGTATTGGTCCTGCTTCAAATAGCATTTCTAAATATAATACCGTTATTAATTTACTATCTGAAGAAATTTCTTATGGGATTGATTTGTTGGTAGTTTATCTAGACTCACAACTGGTAGTGTCACAATTAAATAACATTTATTGGGTTCACGATCCTTATTTATATTGCCAATTTTTTAGGTGAGAATGTTGCAACGATCATTTCCTTATATTAGATATGTTCACATTCCATGATCTTAGAATTCATTAGTAGACTCTATTACTAATCAAGCATTAAATTAGCATATTAATCATTCATCAAATTAAACAAACATCAAAAAATTTGAATCTGTATATATATCATCAAATCGCTTGTGTATATATAAAGTGTTCAAAACATAATATACAAAATTGGGATGAAATACCCATAATCATGTGCAGTCGGTCTATCGACCTAGCTCAGGATGAGCGACTAAAAAGTTAACTACTGCATTGGCTACATGCTGAAGTATGCGAACCCAGTCCTATGGTACCCCTACCATGTGGCGCTGCATCTCCTCAGGTAGATCCTCTATGGCTATCATAGGTACCTGGTGAGTTAGTCTCACCAAGTTTCTTTGAAGTACATATAGGACTCTCTCTGTCTCTGCTATTGCTTCTTCGGAACCTCTTCTACGATGCCTGTGCCTTGGAAATCCATCTGGTCTCGCTGGACCCACATCTGGAACATGGTCATTTTGTTAGTATTTTCTCTCATAAAAAATATTTCTAAGTTCATTTCATATTTAAAAAAGAAAAAAACCTTAAAAAATTACAAAAACTTAAAAAATTGTTACCTATGTATCCCCATGTTGCGTTTAGTGGCAACACCAAGTCTGGATCTCCTTAGAAATCCATACTAGCATACAGGTAGTCTTCGACTACAATGATATGTTTATCCCACCAGGCAAAAAACTGATCATCGAAAGTTGTCGTAGGCACGTCCTCGCCTCCAAGGTGTTTCATCAAGTTAGCCCATCTACCCATCTGATGATCTCAAGGGCTGCTGATGGAGACAAACACTTTGGGACGTAGCCCAGGTACCTTCTCGAAGAAGAATGGGCATAAGATAGCCCCATATCCAAAGTTGTTTGTCTGACCCTTCTGAATAGAGGTCAATTGGCTCTTCATGTTGGTCAGAAGAGGTGTGCACCAGTCGAAAACCATGATAAAGAATTCCACTGCCAGGCTCATGGACACTCGTGAAGCCTAGTGTAGTGAAGCTGATCCATTTACCCTTGTAATGGTAAATAGTAGAATCCTCAGAGATAAACTTTCCACGTGTTTGATTGGAATCTGACTTCCAATCTTCTTCGGGTGTCCAAGATAGTATATGTACATAGTCTTTTACTGAAAGACTACTTCTTTTCTTGCCAGTTGAATGCATGACCTCCCCTCTTTGGGAGAGACCTATAATAAAGTAGATGTCTTCAACCTCAATCCATAGAGGCATCTGGTCTATCATGAAGGCATCATCCTCTGCACTCCAGTAGTGGATCAGAAATTCAAGCAGGCATGTGTTGGCTTTCATGTTTGACATTTTGAAGAATTTCAATAAGCCATGCCCTATCAATGCATCTAGTGCATTTTGATCATTCATTACCTCATTGTCAATTGTGGTGTGCTCTCTTTCTCTCCATGTAATGGTCATCTTGAAAAAATTTGAGTTTCAACTGTTAGTTTTTCTGTTTAAACTTTAACTCGCATACACGTGGGTTCCATTTACACACAGACACGTGTAGGGCTATCGTATACGTGGATTGATCACATCCAACCCGTGTGTATGCAGAGTTGGATTTTTGGGCATAAATTCCCACTGTCAAAAATTTATGAAAACTTATAAAAACTATCACAAAACATTACAAACATGATTTGAGGGTTACCTGATAAATTTGGTGCGATTTGAATGGTACAATTGTTCAGAGGCAAGTTTTCTCCTTTTTGATCCACATCTCTTTGATCCAAACAGAAATAAAAAAAACTGTGAGTCCAAAAGTCATTATATAACTTTGAAATTTCAAAATATTTTTTCAAAAATTGATTTTTGTCTCATGGATTTTTTGACCTGTGGGCTTGGATTGTTGAGAATGGGTTATTTTTCAAGATATTTTGGAGACTTCTTCAAGATGTTATTTTGGTCCCATGACCGTTGATCCATCATGGCAGGTTTTTTCACTCACTGGCATATAGGTTAGGGAAAACCATTTTTTCCATTGCATCTTGCATACTAGCCTCCGTTTAGCGATACATTAGCCATAGGGTCGACCCCATTGTGTCTTGGTTAGAAAACCATGTTCACTCGACAATTTTTAATATCATGATGTGATGGTAGAGCCATCCTTTACATGGGCATCTTAGTTAGAACCTCGCTGACATTGGTTGCCCATGCTGCTATACGTAGTAGGATCGGGAGTCCTCTTTAGTCCCACCATGACTTGTGCATTGAAGACACATTCTCTTTTCTTCTGCGTTGATTTCTAGCCTTGTACCCTAGAGGCTCCTTTGTGTTGAGTTGTACTACTGCATTGCGTTTTGACTATTCGCACCTTTTAGCCTTGAGCCGACTTCACTTGGACTCATGTTTAAGCCACTTATTTGACCATGTCTTCTGCAACATCAACTATGCAATCACTTAGCTTCTGCAACTTGACGCATCCTTTGACCCATGGAAAGAATGTCCCTTTGAGTATCCTTGACCAGTTTCGCCTCTGTGCGTCGAGCATAGGAATGTCCCCATCCCAGGAACTATATCATCTGCTTCTCTGACGCTCGTTCTTTCGACTGTACTATAGCATTCTTTTATTCTTTTTCCATCTTAAAGAAAAAGACAAAAAAATTATATATTCCAAAAATAGTGGGAATGGGACAACATTTCCATACTTTGTTGGCAACTAGAGTCAATCATGTTGCCCTTGAACAAAGCACTCAATAGAACGTCTCTCCTCCATTTTGGGGGGAATTTAATTTGACTTAGGTACACCTTAACCTTGTTATTGAGTCAGTACTCCTCCGATTGGTTACCTCTTCCAATCATATGGAGAGTCTTCTCGTGCCTCCTACATGATGAACTTATACAGAGTTGTCATATGCTTCCATATAGTCATCATTGAGTCATGCTTTTGTTCAAGAGAAGTAAGCCTGAGTCGACCTCTCTGCGGTGTCCCTTGACCTAATTTTCAGTCGGCCATCCTTGGTTGTCAGTGTCATGTTTATCATCACATTAGTTATATTGGTCCTTTGCTTGTGTCAGTTTGATAAGTTCTCCATTTACTTCTTACTGGCGGGTCTTGTCCTTATCGATGACGACATATTGCTCTGAGGGCAAGCCTAGAGCCACACCCTAGCCCTATTTTCATTATTGATAGGTCACCTAGTGCTCAACATCGATCAGTATCATAGGTCTTTGACTGAGTGGTTTCCCTTGTGTTCGACATCAGCATTCATTATCACATATTGGGATTCATGGAGTGCCTTGGTTTCCATTTGACCCTATTGGTGGATCCCTCACCTCTGTGTTAGCTTTCATAATTGGTTGGTTCAAAGGGGTTCTATCGTGCGCTAGCTACATTTTGTGTATGCCAGAAACATGCTTCGATTGGGATACTACATCTTTTTCATTTGATTCCTTCCACATTGTTGGCCTACGGATTACACTTGCACTAGATTGATGAAGGATGCCTTAATGCCTTCCTTATAGCAGATCTTTTCCTATCGACTACAGCTCATTTGCTCTAGGAAAAAGGTCTAGATTCCATTTGGTAGTACCTTAGAGTTTTCAGTCATCAGCGGCAGATTCCTTCACTATCGACAATGGGGAAACCATCATTGTCCCCTGATTGGTAGATTCTTCCAAGTGTTCAACTTCAACTCATTTATTCACACTTGTAAGATTGTACTGGGTACCTTGACTCTCATTCTCATTATCGGTGAGTAGTATCGCGTTTGTTAACGGTAGACATCAATGACTGGTAATCAAACGATTTCTCATGTGGTCGACCTCAGATCATTTATTTCCATTGTGTAGAAATGTGCCATGGCAGTCGGTGAAGACCTCGGGTTGCATCATCATGTCTTGGTTCACTTGTCAATTTCTCCTGTTGTTCCTAGTTGACACCATCCACTGTATATGTTGCAGTTCTTCATAGCAACATCTTATATGCTGGCATTCGAATTGCGATGTAGTATCATTTTTTTGCATCATGTTCATTTGGTACTATTGGGATCAGTTTTTGACATCAGTGATTAGCTTCAACTTTTAGCTTCATTGATCATCTTCTTATAAGTGATATTCAGACATGTACTTTTTCGATCACGATCAGATGATCCATTATGCACTTTCAGTTCTTTGTACTTGTATACGTATTGGATCTGCTTGTACTTGATATGCAGACATGCTTTACCTTTTCTGAGCATGGATATGCTAGCCTTAGACAACATTTTCTTTCAGATCTCTTTTTGATGGCTTTGCAAGTTGAATTATGGTGAAGTCCTTCTCAGTTTCGACAAGATTCTTTCCATACACTTAATACATTTCGGCTATCCTGTACCCCTTCTGACCTCATATATTAGGGGGCATCTATTATAGCACCATTTGCCACCCTTGGTATTTGTGATGCTTGGTTTATGGCCTAGGGAAACCCCTCCTTCCAGACTTGGTCTAAATATATTAAAAATAGTGGTTTATTCCTTGTACACTACTTTTACCTGAGATAAAAGTGTGTACACATGGGTTAGTCAATACCCAACCCACATATATGTTTTAAAACACTTAAAAAAAATAATTTTCCTTAATTATGGGTGGAGTTCACGGTTTTTACCTATTGATTACCTCCTATTGCCCATGGCCCAACTGTTTCCCAACTTAAAAAATAATTGGGAGAAGTAAAATAGACTTCTATGGGAAGGCCTTAAGGAGGAGAAGAGATAGAGTTATTATACTAAGATTACCGTTGACTGAGTCTGATGAATCCCTGTGCCTCATGCACTTCCCCAAGCTTTAGGAAACCCTTGTTTCCTTGATTATATGTATTCTCCCTCTTGCTTCAGATATCATGGTGTTGGTTATGGAAGAAGACTGTTGAAGGCTGGGATAGGACGAATCCATAGGACAAATCTACTTGGAGCTGGAAGAAGAAGACTCATGTGAATTCTCTCCATGTTATTTATAGCTTACTGCAATAAAAGAAACGTTGTCGTGTTTCCAAAAATAACTTTGTTTATGCATAAAATCATGTTGTAATTCATGTATGAATGTTATTTTGATGTATAACTGATCATTAGCTTATATTATATAAAATCAAATTTTGTGAATATGTTTTACCTCTATACTACTATGTATGTTTGAATTGAATGATTTTCAGGTCTGAAGAACATGAGGATTTGTAGATGGTTTGAACCCTGCAGCACCTACTCGAACGAAGGAAATCCGGGTACGGTCGTTGTTGCGTAGTTTTTTTATATAAGCATTTTTCTTGAGTTGTATGAGTGTTTCTTGTTGTAGTTTGCTTCTGCTCCGTTGGGGTTCTAACCCAAAGCCCTCGGGTACTTATTCCTGTAACATGTATGACAATGAGAGATAGTGTAAGGAAGGTGCACATTGCCCAAGTCTAATCCCAACACTCTAGGGAGGTTGGATTTTCCCAAGGTGGTTGTTCACATTGCCCGCAAAACAGAGATTCAGACTATGGTCTCTTATGCCTTGGTAAAAGGTGGAGAAGACTTAGGTGAAGCTGGTTGGATGATTTCCTCCCTGTAGATAAACAATACCTGCAAAAAAACTTGTTTTTCTCTTCATTTATGCATCTCTACATATCAACATGGGAAAGATGAATTGAATTTGAGAAAGTTGATCTATCTATTTCTAATGACTAGATCTATGAAATGGAATGCCTTTTTAAGCTATAGAAAAATCAAGAAACAAAATAACAACTGTAGCTGCTTCCAGGAAATCATAAACAATGATATATTTGAAACTGAACCCTAAGTTATGCAATGACCAAAAGACAACTATGTTTTTTGGACTGTGAGAACGGGAACCTCTAATCATGATCCTATGACGAAGACGAGGAAGAGGCCACTGTCACAATATTTTCTGGAGTACTTTCCTTCACTGCTACACCACTGACATACTTCTTCAAACTAATGTAAACAACATTTGACAATCATTCAAATACTTGTTAAGCTAAACAAAACACAAATAATCTCATCAACTAATTATCATCTTAATCTATGAATAAAGATACAAAGAGAGGAACTTTTGTTGCTAGGGTTGGGCCCTATCCCAAGAGCTACAGCCCTTTGAGTCAACTCACTGCTGGATCAAGGTTGAATTTCTCATTATCATCAAAATGTAAAATACAACATACTAAATAACAGTCACATTGTTTCAGCTCAAATTGCTCTAGCCTACATCAAAAAATTGAATCCTAATGAGTTGCTTGGCTCTCTTATTTATAAAAACTAAATCTACCAATAGATTCCTAAAAAATAGGGAGGCTTGGCTCCCTCACTCGAGAATAACTTGTCTTTCATTGTCATTGGTCCAGCTGCCAATGAACTTAGCATGCTTGGTTACTAGTAACTTTGAGCTGATGAGATATGGTGGAGGAATCTTTGAATTATTTGAGGGGTAAAGGAGGGAGGCCAATCTCCTAAAATCTCTCTTGGTTTTCCACCCCAAGTTCCTTCACTTAAATTATCCCAAAAATGCTCCAATTCCTATATTTAATACATATTATGCCACATGGTATAGCAACTCACCTATACCCTTCTCACTAAGCAATATATTACAAAATATGTAAATAAATGTGAGAAAAGTCAACTTTAATAAGTTGGAGAGTGGCGTTGTGAGCCATATAGTTTACCTATTGATGAGCCTCATTAAGAACCATGTCTAATTTTTTCATCATTCCTTTATTCTTTCCCACTACGCATTATAATCCCCTGAGCTATCATTATCTATTAGATTTTGTGTGCCTTCCACAAACCTTATTTGTTTCCCTCAATATTATATTTTTAGGACTATTTTTAGTATGTAACTATTTTGGAGATTATTTTGTAAACTCTATTATGAAATGTGACCTATGGAAATCTGGCTATCGAATTTCAATTTTCACAACACAACTTTTAGAGCCTTAAATTATTGAGATTTTCTTCCCTGCACATTGAAGGATCATATTTTATTGTTTCTATAAGAACTATGTCACATTATAAAAGTATATTTTATCTTCCTTATATGTCTGCCTTTATGACCTTGCTAATGCACCTCTAGATTGTAGTTCTCATAATACATTTTTTCCTCTCCCATTTATTAGGCTATCATAGTTTAGACTTGTTTCCTAAAAGTTTCCTCCTATTCTAAGAATTATAAATGATGAAACACCACATTCTCTTTGACAATTCATTTTGTTGTTAAATCTTCTTGTTATGTATAATAGAGTATAGGGCTTCTCACTCTTTCCATCCCTATCAATTTTTCTGAAGCGTTTGTATTTTATACATCAGATTGGATATTGGAATTTTTTTTTTTGCCATAAGAATATACATCTTAGTCTTAATTTTAGTTTGTCTCTATTGCCACTCCTTTTCATAAGTCTTAAGAATATATGAATATAAAGGTAAAATTTATCTTCCAAGACTTAAGATGGCATTTTTGGTTAATGAGTTTTGAGCATCAAATAGCCTCACAGTGCACAAGAGATCTTATTCTTCTTCCTTTATCACAACTTATTTTTTATTTTAAGTTTGTGAGACATGGGGTCCAGGTGTAACTCTGAACTTCGTAGGTCTCCAAATTCACTCCATGTATTGGGAGGATTGCCTTGGTCATGTGTACTACAAGGCATGCTTTAAATCATCTCCTCTACTACCAGGTGAATGTTAAAATCTTGTTAGTTATCTCTGCATGCCTTGAATAGAGGATAATTCTAACGTGTACCTTCATATCTTCCAATTATATCTTTAAAAAATGGCTCATTTAATTTTGGAGGTATATTTTCTATTATTTCAATTCAATTGTCTTTCCTTGGAATCTTCATCCATCATGCTTTCTTTCTGAATAAAATCTGTGAACAATGTGTTGGATTCTACTTCTATCCAAATGTCTTATTCCCCTTCCATTTTTTTCTCTGTAGATGTCTTATTTCCTTATCATTCAATATGCACCTTTCCTCCCCTCTTCTAGAGCTTCTATTGTATCCAAAAAATCTTTCTTCCCTTAATTGCCAGTTGAGACATTTTTAATGTTCAGTAATACTTCTGCATTTAAGTTGAATTTCTCTACCAAGCTTCTTGTTCCTCCACCCAGTTATTGATATCTTATTTATTTAAATTCACTTCCTCAATCACAATTGTTTTTCTTATTCCATCCACTCTTGTCACTTCCTAAGTGTCACTTACGAGTGCCATGTAATTCCATTTAAATTCATCATTTTGGTTTGAGTATGTTTTTCTTTTGATTTTTTATTGTTCTCTATTTTATGCATTTATCTTCCTCATCCATTTTACTTTCTAAATTTAACATTGTTAACTTTTAAATTGTTCATTTGGCTCTGAGTTTCTTTTCATGTTTGATTGTTCTCTATTTTATGCTTTTATTTTCCTCCTCCATTTCACTTTCTAGTTTTAGCTCCTGGTTTTTGGACCTTATCTACAGATTTGATCTGTAAAAATTAGGTCTATGGCCTATCCTTTAACAAGAAATGATACTCCACAGAATGAAATTAAAATTAAGTGTTTGCAATTAAAAGTAGGTTGAGAATATGTTCAACTGCTATATATTAAAGTTGCAATTCCTTCATGTCTAATATCCAACCCTGACTTTTGAGATTGGAGAGGATGTGATGGCACCTATAATTCATTTTTATCCATAAATGATCTCTGTGACTTTGGGTATTTCCTCAACATCATCTTCTTATCAGCCTCAAAATATGGTATGTGTTTGGATTCTACGTTCTCAAGCTTCCCACAAGTCTAATTTCATGGGAAGAATGCAACCAAACAATTTTGAAGACAGTGATTCTTAGAATATCCTCAATCCCATGAGATTAGAAAGTAACCATTCATGTTTATGCATCATCGTAGAAAATTATTAGCACCCAATAAAAAAGGTGGGTAACAACTTGCTCAAGTTGTGCATGTGTGCTCTTCTTGGAAGCACTGAGAACCTTGGAATCTCGTCAAAACTAGTGACAATCAAAATTATTAAGCCAATGTAACCACCTCATTATCTCCATTGTGCAGTGTCCTCTTCCTCTGTACCTGATCATTACCTAGAACATAGAGATGCTAACATTTAGATTCTTGCATCCTAGTCTCTCCCTTACTAGGTTTCTATCCTTATTAGAAAGTTTTCCATGCTCTATAGTGGCATATTAGAATCAACACAAAGTTGGTATCATTTTTAGAGTAGAATTACTTTTATTTCATCAAGGAGTATAATTTGTTCCAATGTCACTTCAGGCCTCTACCACAGATTGTCCAAGCCCTCTTGTTTCAAAGGCTTCCCCATCCCTTCCTTACAAGGTATAGATCTTAAATTATGCTGACCACAAATCCTTCCCATTTTACGACCTCTAGAAAATTTGTTGTCTTCTCCTTTCAGTTCTTGTTTGCTTCAAATTTGTGATATAGCTTCAAGAAATCCAAGATCAATGGATGATCTTTTAACTGAGAGGGTTTGAGGAGCTCATGGGATTCATTTTAATTGCCTTTAATAATAGACATAGTGCCGATGGTTATAGGTTTTAGGGTAGACATCTTGTCAAAATCAAAACACCCCATAACTTTCTGCCTACAAATTTTGTTGGAATCATATAATTTTCCACCATTCACACTGTCTTCTTAGTTAGGCCACCGAGATTCCTTTCTCTATGTATCCTTTCATTGAGACATTAACTTCCATGAAAACGTTGCAAGAGAAAAAAATATTCTCTCTTTCAATTTTTATTATAACCCCCATACTGGGGAGGATCATCAAATTTACTGTGATATGAAATCATATTTTTAAAACTAGAAACATATCCTACTTGCCTTAGGATATTTCTCAAATTCTGAGCACATATCTAGATTGGAAAATACATCATCAGTTTGTATCTCGGAGTTGGTTTCAAAATTGTTTCTGTAATTGTTATCAAACTATATCCTCAATGGTATGCCCCTAGAATCCATCTTTAGACATGTTTCAGTTTTACAGTTAATGAACAAGTTAAACGTTGCAGAATTTAGTTCTACTATGGGATGAGGCTACTCACAAAACATCCATTTAGAGGATTGACCAAGAAAATTCAAATTATTGTGCTTCACAATGTAGGATTATGAAAACTCTTTCTCCTTTTCTTGTGTTCTTGATATTTTGTCATTATCTAAAACTGATAGTTTGTCAAAATAAATTACATATGATCTTCCTTTGTTTTGTTTTAAAAAAACACATCCAGATTGATATCAGGGTTTTTTTTGACACGTTCCTTTTGGAATTACATCGCTTTCCACAATGATGTCCATGTTATTGTTCTTTGATTCTCTATGAAGCTCAATTATGCATTGACAAGCAACCATCCCTTTCCAATTTCTGGGATGCCTCCTCCATCTGTGTCTTTATCAACCTCCTGAAATTCTAGCCTCAGAACTTCTTTTATAATAGCAATAGTGTCAGCCTCTTGAATAATATCATGAGGAAAGCCCTCCATCAATGCTTCTTGGTCTAGATAACAAGGCCTTCCTTCTATAGGGCATTTGGAAAACGCTGATGGGTTTATTCCAATATATGTCCTTCATCTGGAACCATAATTTCCTTCACATTCAAATGACTAGTTTCATTATTTTTATCTGTATTATCATCCCTACAACCTCACAACTCCCATTTTGATCTAGAACATTTTGAGGAATATCGTGGGGCTTCTCTTGCTGCTATCCTGAGAAATTTTCTTCTTTATTCATAAGATGTTACAAGTGGTATCAGAGCTATGGATGAAATAGAAACCTAATGAAAGAATCCCTAAATATAACTTAGACCTATTTTCATCTATGTTGGTTATACCTCTGTTTATGGAACCTTGATAGAAGGAAAGACCGCAATCTAGTCAAATCAATTTTACATTAATGAAGAAAACCTATTCCTAAATTATTAGAGGGCCGAAATTATCCAGTTGATAAACAAAATAAATTCTAGGCCAGTAGAATGCAAACCTATGGAAGGAAATTCTACTATGTTTATGATATGCTTCATTTCTCAACTTCTTGCAATCCCAATTTCACACAACATTCTACAACTCTTTCCATGGAAAAATCAAGTGGGACTATGCGGTCTTCTTTCAGATAAAAAACATGATTAACCATCTATGTCTTCCCATCACAATGCAAGTAAACAATAATATAGTGTATGATTTATACAGAATGCTTTTTTTCTTTGTTACACCAACACATATCTTTATTTGCAACAAAAAGCTATAGCTGGCGCTTTCAACAAAACATATGTGCGTTCACAGTTCAATATGGGTGATACCATGCAATTAATGGGTTGCATATATATATATTTACATTCCCATGCAAATAAAGAGACCCAAATATATGGTTTCAAGTCATTAATTGGTTGGACTAGAGAAAAATAAAAAATATGCCTCATCACTATCCAGAATGCATTTATAACGTATTTTGCAGTGAAACATAGAGATGTTTAAGGAATTTTCTAATGTAAGGTCAAAAATGTGTGATATGGGTAAAATATCATGATACATGGGCCTTATAAAATATCCAATGTGTGGGACCATCATGCCCCTAGCTTGGAATGTTGCACACTCTTGCGCAACTACCCTCCCCTCTAATGTTCCTAATCCTTGTCTTTTTATTCCTTGACAACCTATCTTGCATTTCATCCAATATATTTGGTTCTCCTTGCTGATAAAATCCATTAGAATCCTTTATTATTTTATAGTCCTTGGCTTCTTGGTATTTATTAATTTCATTTGACAGTATGAGTAATAGTGGAGGGTTATATCTCAAGCCAATATAATGCACTCCCAAATTTTTCATTAACCTCTTGTAAAGCGGTGTTCTAGAGATGGTACTATGTAATTTAATCGGTGAATGGAGCTCTCTAATCTACAAGCTCTAAGGAATGGCTTGTCATATTATTTGGAAACCCTATGTAGCTTCATCTCATAATAGTCACAGCATATCCTCAAAGTGTAAAATGACTTTCTATTTCCTTCGCTTCCAAATTTGTCCCACCTATTGGTCTTCTGTGAAGATATTATGTGCTATAATGATGGTTTGAGGGTTAGGGTCCTCTACCCTACTCCATAGGGGAGAAATCAACTCTTTCCTTGATTTCATCTTCTCTTGTTTGCTCTCATTTTCTCATGCCTTAGCCAAGAGGCTAAGGCCAGGAGTTGGACATATCCCACATTGGGGTTAGTATCCCAAGAGGATGAGTATGAAAATACAAGGTTGTGGAGGTAGAATTCACACATACTTCCTTTGTTATCCATACTGTAACCCCAACAATATGTGATGAAATATCTAGGATTTTGGACATGAAATTCTACTTACTAGTCAAAATGAGAAATATAATACCTACATCATTTCTCTTTCATAAAATTAGAATATGTGCTTGTTGGTTGTCTGCAACTAGTTAGCTTCAACGACAAGTTTTCCATGACTCCCAAAGAAGTTTCCATATTTGAAATCTGGGTGTCTATAACTACTATCACTCCTCTTCGTTGCTCTAATTGTTATTTGAGTTTCCTGTTTTCTTTTTCCAAGTTTTCCCTATTATTTGTCACTTGAATCTTGAGGATCATCATATCCTGTGTAAGTTGGTCTATTTGATTTCCAAATTTTTTACTTCATCTACTCCCTGTTTTATTATAGTCCTCTTCCATTTGTGGGCTTGTCTTAGCCTTCTCTATTTCCAACATGGCATTCTTATTATAGTGTATGGTCCAACAACCTTTAGATTATCTTTTTTTTTCTCTTTTTTCCTTCTTCATGGTGCAATTTTAATTTTTCCCTCTTCCTGTAGCTCTATTCATTCTACAAGATATTGTTTTTCTCCTCTGAGCTTGGGGTTTCCTCTATATTTACTACAATTTGGGAAGATTCCTTCTATTTGGAGATAGACTTGGTCCTAGGCCTATGCTTCATTTAAACTTAAGACTCGTACTTGATTAGTTGTGTCATTCTATTGGCATTAGGGTGTTTCCCCCGTCTCCACTGCTATGGATACAATCTCCTTTTTAGTTACCGTAGATTAATATTCTTTTTTTTTTAGAATATCAAGGGATGGTGGCTACTTCTTCTTTTCATTTATTGATAGTTGTGAGCCCTAGATCTTTTCAGGCTTCTTAGGTCACTGAGAATCACTATTTATCCATATATACGAACCCAATCTATGGAATAGGATGTTCTAAGCTATGAAAGGCATCATAAACAATCAACTTAATAAGCCCATGATCAACCAAAGACTCATGTTACCCGCCTTTCACCTTATCACTCATCTCATTTAATGATTGTAAAAGGAAGTAAAAAATGCTCATTTTTTGAGATGGTTGTAGTGAGATTGGTGTCTAAGTTGATATCGTAGTCTCAACTGATATGGAAATACCACACTAAATCCACCATCATAAGAGATTTATTTCAATATGTGGTATGAAAATTCATTCCATGGAGATGGAAAACTCTTGCTTTTGAATCCATGTGATTCTATTAATTGTCTCCTCATTTACACAAATCCTTAATCCTCTCACTGCGATCACATAATCTCCCCCCTGTAGTTCTAAAAGTTGAGTAAACATTAAGGGCCACATCATAATCATCATAAACGCTTCTCAAAATACCCTAGCCATCTATTTCTCTAAAAAATATTTACAACCCTAATATTATGATAAAATATACCAGGGTTTGTGGGTTCTCTTCCATTAAACCCTGCCGCCATTCTATAGAAGAATACATAGCAAGTTGTTTTTGGAAAGAAAGGGGTTATCCTATTGTTTTATCTTCATTTTTCCTTACATTATAAACTTGATTTTAGCATACTGTACTAATGTTTATGGAAATTATTATAGGAAAGGTTCTAAATTTTGAACAATCAACATATGCATTGAAGCAACAATTGTAGTAGAAGAATTCGAAAAGAAAAAAAAAAATTAAAGAAGAGGGAAAAAAAACCAAATGACTTTCCATTGTTGTGGTTTTCTTCTATTGAGCTTATTGTGCTTCTGTTGATGGTGTTGGACCCACCAACATGTCAGGGGATCTCCCTGGTAAGATGTCCCAAATAGATCTCAGACCATTTGGTGTAGGAGTCCCAGCAGTGGGTTGTATGGTATCATCCTAACCGCGGTTGTGCACAAAAGTAAGTAGGATGTCCTTATTGGTAGCAGGGTGTGTCATGCACACCAAGCCAAGGAAGGTGCATGAATGGTCCTAACACGTGGAAGGTGGTTTGAGTGCGCCCCTTAGAAACCTGTGGAAACACATAGCTTGGAAGGGAACACACGAGAAAATATGCATCACAAACTAGAAGGTAGATGAACAATCAATCCAAAGTGATGGTTAAACCAACATCACATCTTAGTAAGATTCATACATACATATATAGAAAGAGTCTATATATACATGGGTAAGAAAACAAATACATATATCATTAGATTAACCAAGATAACTGAAAAACAATAGCAACATATGCATGAAATGTGATGGCTCGGTGATATTAAGAAGTGAAAGCTCCAGTCATACAGTACAACCATGACTATTCACTAGTCCCCGTAACGGAATGTTACAGTCACTGCCATCTGCTCCTCCAAAGAGATATATTATCCTTGCACTATGTAGAAGTCAAGGCTCGTTACAACACACTCCAAGCTTTCTCTAAGATACTCCTATCGGAAGCTTGGCTGCCCAAAAGCCCTTACAATGAGTTAAGAGGTTATATAAATAGAAAAGGGTTGGGTGACCCTTGGCATTCCCCTTTGTGACTCTTCACCTACCCTCATGACTCTTCAACTACTACATGATTGTTACATTCAACTATCGACACTTGGACTTTCACTTTATAAGATGTTACATACAATCTGCACATGTACCCATGTGAGAGAAAATAGGCTTGAGCGAGCCATGCAAGACATCACTAAGACTCGGATGGCTTTGGGAAGACCAACTCTTCGACATCCTCATGATGATCGACAATGGTGAAATGATGCCAATATTGGTCGTCCATGATGGTGTGTGCGTGCTCAATGGTGACATTCGGCTGAAAGCGAACTCTTACCTCTATTGCATCTAGGTATAATGATATGGCTTCTCTATCCAACTCATCTAATAACATGTACATCATCATCTTGAGTGTAGCTGGACCAGAAACATACTGGTGCATAGTGTCTGCGTTGATCTTCAAGTGTGTGTTGGTGACTATGCACATGAACTTGTCGAAATACATGTTCAGCTCTAGTCAGACTTGGTTCTTATATTTTCCTTGGTAAGTGTGCCAATGGATGGGATCGTATGAGTGCACATAATGATATCCATTCTCTTGAACACTCTTGAATCTGATCGATGGCACTTCTCACCTTGTCTGTTCCGTGCCAACTGCTGAGATGGGTCTATAACCTATATGGACACAGTTTCATCAGTCTGTGCATGTTGCGCCTCTTGTTGTACCTATTCCTACTGCAACTCCTCTCGTCTGTGCATCTCGTGTTCTTCCTTAAGTTGCCATTTCAGAACCTGCAACTCCTTCTCTGTTTATCTCTCTGCCTTCGTGCGATCCTCTTGTTGCACCGTCAACTCATAGCCTTAATATCCAAAGATGCTTTGATCACAAGTGGATCTTCTTGAACTTGCAAATTTTCTCCGCCTCTGTGTTGTCAACAACCTTCTTCTTACATTTGTCACGTACAAGTCTGCTGCCTTTTGTTGTTGCTGATGGTGTTGCTCGCTATGATGCCACTTCCATTTCATCTTTATATCCTTGTCTATGAACAACTTGATGTCTCCATAGATAGGAAAGTTCATAGACACTTGATCGACTTCATCCCCAGTTGCACTCTCAATGACATCCTTTGACTCTGCTTTCTGGGGTTGTTGTACCTGTACTGCTGAGAGGCAGATGAACATCTATGATACCTAGAGACACAACAACACTCGTGGAAAGCAATCTATCAGTTGAAAACCAAAACAAACTGGAGGACTGGCATAAAACATACCTGTATGACTATCTGTGAAGATTGCACAATTTTCACCGAGAGGTTGGGATATTGAATCCCAAAACTATGCAAGGTGCATTTCAGTCTACTGGGAGGTTGACTGACTACTGGAACTACAGAATGCACAGTCCAGCATGGCCTACTATGGACTGAAACTATGCAATGTGCAATTTCATTCAGTAATGACATGCAAACCAACAAACTACATTGTGTAGTTTCTGGGGCCAACAACACACTACCTCCCAGAATTTCACAATCAAAGCCTAGAGGTCAATGTTGGGCCACATTTGTACAATTTCTGGAGGGAAGGAAGATCCTTCACTTCCAAAAATGCTTAATGCTATTTGATCGAGGCAAGGTCTGGGCTAAGGAAACCCAGACCCACCGACGAGCGACTGAAAACATGAGAAGTCTAAATGCATGGTGAAACTGAGAGTAAACAAGAGTGGATGATGATGCATGCAAACAGTAAGTGCAGGATTCAAAAAATGAGAATACATGCATGTGTCTAAACCGGGTCACCACAATGGCGATCGTCGATGCAAAAACAATATCATGCATGTGACAGCAGTGAGATGCAAGTGAAAACTAAAACAATGCTTCTACAAGCTAACATAAATTAAAACGATAGCAAGCACTTGTCGAAATCAAGAAGACAACACTTACCCAAAGTGAAGCACAAAAAGAAACAGAAGTGTAGTGCAAGACATGAGAAACAATCTTACCCTAAAACAACTATGATGAAAGTGCTAAGGACTCATGGATGCGATGTGGGATGTGAAAGCTGCAAGATCAATGTCAGGAATGAGCTATGTAGTTTCCAGTTCATTAGTTTTGATAAGATCGAGGTTATGATGTGCATGCCACAAATATAGGAAAAAGAAACACTTGGCGAGAGGCTTCTAGGCTTCTAAAATGATCTTTGCATGTAACCTCCAGCTACTAAAAATAGATCCCTCAAATATAGGGTTGCCTTTTGTATTCTGTCTTTTTCTATTTCAGGAAAAATCAGCCCATGCATGCAAATCAATTTTGCTCAATTCCAGAGGGAGTCGTCAATCCTAAAGGTACATGCATCGAGCTGTGAGCCTGGGATGAAAATACGTGCAGTTTTGGAGCTGAGCAGAGCTAGTTTTCTATTAGACATTGCACAATTTCTGGGCTGATCAAGTCACTGCCCCCCAGAATTGTGCAATTTCTGGGCTGAGGCCCATCGCTGGGTCAGATTGTGCATTTTTCTGAAGGAGGACTCCCTAACTGTTCTGTCCAATTCTAGGGCCGAGTAGGCTGCCTAGATAATTTGTGAAATTTATGGATGGAAGGCTAGTTCCCGTCCATAATTACGCAATTTTCTGGGGGGGTCTCTCAGCCAGCAAATAGTATAAGTCTGAAATGTCAGTCTGTAGGAGGGAGACAAACAAGCTGACATGCATAGGCCAATAGGCCACTAAAACTTAGCTAAACCATATGTACTTGATATGCAAGACATGATGTTAAGGATGGTTTGTAGGGAGGCTCCAAAATGAAGCTAAGGAAAAATTTTGGAGGGTGGTTGTAGCTACTACAACACTTGCAGACACACTTGTATATCTCCAACTCTTTGGATGGACCTTGTTCATGAAAAGCAAGTCTAACACCTTCGAAAGTATTTTTTAGTTCTTTGATCATCTTGGATTCCACACCTGCTTCATTGTAAGATGTAGCATCCACCATGCTCTTGATCGGTCAGCACACATTCCAAGTCAAACCAACACAGTTGTTTCAATTGGGATGAGGGGTATATTGGTGCACAAGCCATATGATAGTTAGAGTTTAATTTTTCATCTCCGGTGTTTCTCTACTACTAGTAGGCCTAAATAGTACCCCGACGGACCACACAGGAACACAAGCATCACTCCACTACCAACGAGCCTGGTCAATACCTCGACAGAGTTGCTTGTCTCACCTCTCTGTGCAGGAAGCCTTTCTCTTCTTTTTCCTTATTGATTTTCATTTTTTCGAAATTTTTTCACATTTTCATTTTCATAACTATGCATAACACTCATTCATTTCAAAGGCGGAAGAGGGATCCTGACTTATTGAGAGCAGAAGAGGTTGTTCCTTCATAGAAGTAGTTTGTATATACCTTTGACATGCTTGTTAAGGTTCTCCCCCTCACCTTACTCTACTTGACTGAGCTGACAAGGGTTAACCCAAAACAACCGACCAGAGTAGATGATGCTAGTTAGTGTGCAACCGCTATGTTTCCACCAAGGGTCACTTCGATTAGGACATATTTTCCATTGATGTATCATGGACTGAAGACAACAAGTTCTTCTTACAGAGGCATGACGACAAATAACCAAGTATTGATAACTGCACAAGTCCTCTTGTACTTTACCCAGCTTGTTTCAAGAGTCGCACATGGTTTCATGTGAAACTAACCTATGAACGTAAACAAGAAAACAACAACAAAATAAAGAAACAACAGAAAAAATGCATAAGAAAAGTGGTAAGAAAACAAGAAAGAAAACAAACAACATGCAAAGAAAACACTACTCCTACTCCTAAGCTAACGGGGCATCGGTCTACTAATGTAAAGTGATACTTCAAATGTAGCCATCGGCACATTGGCTGACCCATGTTGGTGAAGGCATGGTTCGTGAATAGTACAACTATGCAAACCAGCAAACATGAATGATATAACAGTGAAGTCAAACACACTCTGAGTTTAAATGTGTCCACAGAACATGAGTGCAAGCACATGTCATGCACTTTGTGGATTTTCCATGGTGTTGTGATATACTGTGTGCAAATGTTAAGCATACACATTCTCTTGAAGGTGACATGCAAGAAAACGTGAGAAAGGTAAACCACTTATGTTGCACAAGTGTTAGGTAAATGTGAGAAATCTAGGTGTTTGGTTGACCTTCAGTGCATACAAATGAGTGATGAGGAGCCTTGCGTGTTTTAGCAATTTCCTGATCGGAAGTGAAACCAACCTCAAGACAGTGAGGGCCTGACATAACCATCAACTCAGGCTAAAGTGCCTTGACAGCCTTGGGGGTTTTGACTTCGTCAATAGGTAGATCATCGGAGACCAGTGGCTTAGACAGATTAACAATGAGTGGATCAACATCATGATCAAATGAAGAAGTATAGAGATCACTATTATTGGGAAATCTAGTGTCTGTTCAGAGTTGTTAGTCCCACTAAGACGGGTAGTCATCTTAGAAACAAACAGATTAAAGTCACTTGCTTTTCCTTTACGAGAGAGAGATGAGAAAGAAGCAGAGAGTACCAACCTCAATCTTCCGCTTGGCTCCTTTCTTGTTTCCTTTCCCCTTTGATAGAATCTCGCCACTGCTTCCTTACTTGTCCAGCCTCAAAGAGCACCTGTAGATTCACAACAGTATAATACCATCAAAGCATAGAGATCTTTCACTGTAAAAAATATAGGATCAAATATATATTGACCATACAAATGCATATAACAAACACAATATTCAGAGATACACAAGAATATGGAGGAAAACTCAAATAATTTTATTAGTAAAAGTCGTAGAAGAGAGGATTACAACCACTTGGTCTGACCCAGTGCCATCCTCCCAACTTGAAAGCCCTCTTCACCTCACACAAAGCAAGATCACCCAAAAATGTCTTCAAAGAGAAACCAGCAGCACCTCTTTGCAAATTACCAAATTCCAACCTCTTGGATCTCTTGGATGAGGGATCCATTTATAGATATTTGCAGGGGGGTGAGTCAGCTTCTGCGATTTTGATTAGTGTCATCTCTCTAATAGTTCCTAGTTCCACATGGAGATTTTAGATCTCTTACTTATCCCTGGGCAAACTCAGAGAGGCAAGTGTCAAATGAGTAGTTTCTAGAAGATTCTCTAGGTTTCCACCTAGCAAACTGCTTGTGCCATTTGTCTTCTCTCGCTCATCGCACCCTATAGAAGGGATTTCCAGTATGCATCACACTTTTGGCATGTGGTAGCTGAGATGCATCTCACCTTTAGCACTCGGCAGTATGTATGGTCCTACTTTGACCAGTTCTGAGTAGCTTTTCATGGAGAACTTCTGGGAGATTATTTAATCAGCTGACCTTTCCCCTTTAGGGTATGAAACAACACATTTAGGGACTTAGAAGCCCTTGGTTTATGGACATATGTGATTGGGGTTACAGTTCCCAAATATGTCTGTAACAGTTTCCCCCTAAAGCATGAGGTCATAAATCTTTTGATGTCGAGTGAAATGCTTTATAATGAGGATCCGAGGTTTTTCGCACAGGAAGGTGACCTATAATAAGATACAATACAATACACTATCTTAATAATATTTTCATGATCTAGCTGGGGCGGGCATTCCCATTCTCATCTTGATAAATTCATTTTCATGTACATAGGACAGACAACCGTCTGTGTGTAGACTGATGATTCTAGTAGAGCCATCATCCCTTAGTTTGGATGATTATCTGTGCAGCAATAATGTACATTTGATGTCTTTATTTTCCTTATTATATCGCAACCCGAATGGATGAAACTAGATCAGGGTCTTCAAAACTCATTCACTCTTCACCCGAAAGTACAAGTCGATCCATGTGAAAAATATGTTCTGATGTCGAACATGGAAGGACATCGTCTGATTACCAGCCAATGATGTAAGCTGTTAATAGATGTGAGAGGAATCACTGATGATGATTATGACCCTCAAGGTACTGCAGCACAATTCACGTGGTGTGAATACATGAGTTGATGTCAAACACCACGCAAAATCTTTTAGTCGAAGGCCATTAGTGTAAACTTGTCGCCGGAGGTAAGAAACTTTCCATTGAGGCATGCAAGCTTCAAAGTACTGGAAGGGTTGCCCCTAGGTCAACTTCTTGGATAATGAGTTGATGTCGACAAGAAGTGACCCATCGTAGGAGGGCATTAATGGATCCTACATCTACGACAAGGAACGAAGCAAATGATTTTGTAGAGGTGAAAACGATTTGGTGATACAAGGTTCAGGGTGGTGATCATGAAAGAATGAAGTGTGAAGGTATTGTAGTGGATGAGACATAAGCTGGGTAAGTGAATTCTCTGAGAGACTTCTCTTGAACATATCGGTGACACTGAAATGGATTGGTAGTATAAACCCAAAAGTGGATGGTACAGTGGACCAATGGTGATATGACCAGCGAACGGAATAACCCAACTCGACTCAATCATGGTGATGGAGTGAAAGTGTCATGTTTAAGAGCGACCTGCTACCAATAAAGTTTCTTCAAGTTTTCTTCCCAATTTTCCCCAGTCATTTCTAACCAGTACCTCTTTATTTTTGTCAAGCTTGATGAGGATAACATATGCTTGTTCTATAATTTTCCCTTCGGGCAAACCCATTGCTATGTTCTAACGAGCCTAGCAATAGTGAAACTCGCTCTTGTCTGAATGGACAAGTTTTTCGCTATTGTTTTAACGAGTTTAACTACAAGGATAACTTAGTCCTTTTCAATTTTAGAGAGTCTGAAAAGAGATGAAAAGAAGACTCCAATATTCCTTTTTCGTAATATAATCCCTTAAGTCTAAAAAAGTATAAAACAATGCGAAAGGGATGACTTTTTGATAGTTTTAACAAGCCGAACAAGACAAACGCTCGATCTTTTTGTGTAATAATCCCTCAGGTCCAAAAAGATTAAAATCTAGAGGAGGGATAGCACTTCCAATCACTTTAACGAGCTGGAGAGGCCAATCGCTCGGCAATCTTTTCATATTTTACAAGTCAGATGAAAAGAGCTTAAAGGAGACTCGTTTTTTGAGGAACGAGTGATGTTTTCAGATAGCATCTAGTTCCAGGTAAGGTTTGGAACTTTCCAATCATGACAGTGTAAAAAGGTGGCTAATAGGATCACTCATCACAGCTGTTCCTCAAAAAGGGGTAAACAATCAAATGGAGGTGAATGATCGGCAACAACAGAGTGGAGGTGATGGTAAGAACACGACCAAGGCTCAAAAGCTGATGATAATGCATTCACGATGGCTATTTACCGGAGGTGGGTTCATTTTTTAATGAGCTTGAACTCTGGTGGAACATATGCTCATTGCTAGGTTTAATTTTTAACGAGCTTGAACTTCGCGTAAAACTGCTCGTGCTAGTCGTATAATAAGGATGTCTCATTGATAGGTTCATTTTTTAGGGAGCTTGCACCATTCGAAATTATGCTCCGACTCCTTTTATTATGTAAGCTAGGAATGACCAATCCTATGAGTTTAAAGGGTTAAGAACCTACAAACTAAGAAAATAAATGGTCGTTTTTCACTTTCACGCAAAAAATTTGCATGCCCCCAGGTATAGCAAAGTAGAGTTTCCAATGTTACCCCTCAATTTGCAGACAAAACACTTGCTCTATCGGGAAAGGCCTACCTTTTTAGGTTACCCTTCAATTTGTAGACAAAACATTCATTCTATCAGGAAAGGCCTACCTTCTAACAGAGGTATCTTATTTTGGTCTATTCCATTTTCCTAAACGGACGGGTGTGTTAGACCAGTCATATATCTTCTGAGGAAACCTAACCTATACCTAAAGTTTTCCTGTTGAAGCAAGCCAGGGTGCATGCCCCCTGGGTTTCAGTCTTGACCACCGAATCACTCGCACCCATCAAGTGGATGGACTGGAGATTGATGAGACATTCCTTGTGAAAAAGGACCTATTAAGTATGGCATTTGACTATTATGTATGTGTGAACCAGGGAATGAAAGCTGGACCACTCTGCCTTCATACGGAAAACACATTACTCGAAAGAATGAGGTGACGATGGCTCCCATGCTATAAATGTAGTCGCGCCCAAGGAGTAGATTGTAATTTAAATGACCATGGACTACCATTACATTCAGATAAACGGTTTTCCTTCTCAAAGTTATAGGCAAACTTGGAAGGATCCCTAATGGCCAACTGGTTCCTTTATCGAATCCTATCAAATTTCGCATCTCAGGCAAAAGAGATGGCGAACCAAGTGCTTTCCAAGCAATTGAGGAAAGGATACTCACAGAAGCCCCTTCATCTATGATGGTACCAACCATGACCATTTTGTAAGTTTGCACTATGATTCGAAATGGTACATTAGATGGTAAACGGGGTCTACCTAGTAGATTCCAATCGAAGGAAATGACTAGGTTGCTTGGAGGTGGGACCGAATAAACGGCCGGATACAACTCCGACGAATTTCCTTCCTACAGTAAAGGAATGGGCAGATTTCCCCCATGTTCATCAGAGTCCGTGTTTACGAAAAGAATTTGAACGGTGTCGTTCTTATTCTCTTCTGTGATTGTATCATCTAAAGGTAAATATTCTGAAGTCAAGATGGGGTCGACTACCGTCTCGATCTGTTGACTTTGGTCCAATGTGGACTCAGAGGGTTTATCTTCAATGGTAGGTGCTTCGACCGACTCCAAAGGTGGGTTAGTTGGATTTTCAACTAGCAATGGATTTGGCAAGAGTTTCTTGTACCCAGGAGGGAGTCGTTGTGGTGATGTAGGACGATTATCCAAGACTCTTTTAGTTTCATCCAAGAAGGGACAACGATGGAGGGCATGATTGCCTTCACACAGTCTGCAGGGAAATTTAGATTTTCCTTTTTGTCCGGTGACTTCACTTTCACTAGTTGATGGTGTACTTTCAACATGATCGTCAGAGGTTGACGACACCGGATTGTGCAAGTGGGGAGACCAGTCCCTTATGATCCATGGGATGCAAGGACAATCTCAGTGATAGTGGTCTCCTTTGTAGATGATACAACGGTGCAGTGTGTGGATTTTCACTAGATGATGTACGGTTGCCCCTTTTTGCCGTTGGCTCCTTCTTCTTCTTCTCCTTCAACTTATTCTTCTTCTTGGTTACTTGGTTTTTAGTTTTACTATCTTTACCAAGTGAAGAGGAAGAAGGGGAGGGAGAGACAAATGAAGTAGAAGGTTGGGGGGAAACTCTGGTATCATCTAGTTGTTGATTTGATTGTTCAGGAATTATGGTGCTTTGAATGACAAAGGTCGAGAAAAGCCATACTGACATGCCAATTGTCAGTCCTGTAAGGGACAATGTGGCCATATGAGGTGCACCAACATCTCCCCAAGAGGAGAAAGGACTAGGAATTCCCCCAGGGGGAAATCCTTGGTTGGTGGACTTCATTTTCTCAACCTAAGACCAACGAGGGAACAGTTACGTTATTCCAATTAAAATAAATTTTAGACGCTTTGACACATCTTGCTTTTTCAATTTTTACGAGTCGAGAAAAAGCTAAAGATGACTCTAGTCGCCTTCGATTTTTAATGAGCTTGAAGTGACAAGCACTCAGATGGACCTTTCCTTTAAGGAGTCTGAAAAGGAATGAAAGAGACTGCTCTGGAAATCTAGATAGAGGGATTACCAAACCAATCGCAAAACTACAGAATACTTTTTACGGTACGGCAGTCAATCTTCCCGAATGTTGTGTTTAATGCATTGCAATCGATAGGGCGGCAGATACGGCTTCCTAAGGATAAAGGATATAGCCTATTATGGTCTCCCAATATATACTCGACAGTACGTGGGAGCAAAAGTCTGTACTAGCACTTGTCGTCTCAAAGTGGAGGAATCACCCAACCTACGGTGAAAGCGACAGTTACCAGGCTTTACGATGCCGGAATACGTCTCTAGCCTAGACTTCTAGATGTTGTGCGTTAGGTTCCAAAGTGTTTTTATGTTCATTAAATTTATTTTACAGTTGATCTTTCTTAAGAAGTTTTGCTTTAAGGTTCACCGCGTGATGTAGATATACAATTCCTAAAATGCAATCTAAGATGCTAAACAGTCATTTAATCTTCCTTTTGCAATGAAAATCCTAGCTACTAAGGAAAGGGAAATGAAATCCTTTCAACATAGAGCAGAGAGCACACACTAGATGCACTGTCCTAAATCAAAATCAACAAGCAGTCTAAATGCAAATGCATGTGCATGTATTTTTTTTCTCTTTCTTAATGTGTGAATGACAAAAAGAATGCTAAATACAAATCTAAATTATTTCTTCTTTCAAAGCGATAGTACTAATGATTTTCTTTTCAAAAAACGACAGGAAGGCAAGACGACACTTTGCGATTTTGAATCGAAAACTGCTTTCGACACTTGAAATACTTATAAATTTAGATCGAATACAAGAGTAACAGTGTAACCGACTATCAAAAAGAGAAGTATTCTTTTCTTTGACTGAAAACAACACTTGCGACACTTCTAAATCAAATTTAAGCTACTATTTTGTAAAAGAGAACTGCAAATGGCACACAATACATAAAAACATTCACAATTCTTTGTACAATAGAGGTTGGATGATGCAAAGAAGGGGGTTTCAATAATGGTCTACTGATCACAGACGGCAAAACTCCTTAATAAAACTAAAGACAGCGAAGAAAAAACCAAAATTTGGAGGCAGGTCTAGTCTTGTCTGATCATCGCACCTGTAACACAGGGAAACAGGGATGCATGCCACCTACTGCACATGGGAGGTGCGATGCATCTAGATTTCCTAAAGGAGAGGGTGCGATAGTTAAGGAACGAGACTTTAACTTGGTTTTTGGTCACAGTTTGTAGTTTAGTTCAGGGATTTAGGCCGAGAAAATGATAGTCAGTAACTACAAAGTATAGGGCTGATCTAATGAGGTTACTCAAGCTACCTCTAGGGCACTTAGGATGTTTGCAAGTCAATTTTTCAGTTCATAAACAAACCTGGCAATTGACTGAAGTAGCGTTGATCTACTTTTCACTTGCATAGCAAATGTAGTTTGAAGGCTAGCTGGCTTGACTTCAGGCTCCGTCTGTGGTTTATGAATCAAACAAATAGAGACAAGAAATCAAACTAATCGCTCCCCAGTGGAGTCGCCATTTTGTTATCGAGAAATCTAGTGTCTATTTAGAGTTTCTAGTCCCACTAAGATGGGTAGCTATCTTAGAAACAAACAGATTAAAGTCACTTGCTTTTTCTTTATGAGAGAGAGAGGATAAAGAAGCAGAGAGTACCAACCTCAGTCTTCCGCTTGGCTCCTTGCTTGTTTCCTTTCCCCTTTGACAGAATCTCGCCACTGCTTCCTTACTTGTCTAGCCTTAAAGAGCACCTGTAGATTCACAGCAGTATAATACCATCAAAGCATAGAGATCTTTCACTGTAAAAAATATAGGATCAGATATATATTGACCATACAAATGCATATAACAAACAAATATTCAAAGATACACAAGGATATGGAGGAAAACTCAAATAGCTTTATTAGTAAAAGTCGTAGAAGAGAGGATTACAACCACTTGGTCTGACCCAGCACCATCCTCCCAGCTTGAAAGCCCTCTTCACCTTACACGAAGTAAGATCACCCAACAATGTCTTCAAAGAGAAACCAACAACACCTCTTTGCAAATTACCAAATTCCAACCTCTTGGATCTCTTGGATGAGGGATCCATTTATAGATATTTGCAGGGGGGCGAGTAAGCTTCTGGGATTTTGATTAGTGTCATCTCTCTGATAGTTCCTGGTTCCACATGGAGATTTTAGATCTCTTACTCATCCCTGGGTGAACTCAGAGAGGCAAGTGTCAAATTAGTAGTTTCTAGAAGATTCTCTGGGTTTCCACCTAGAAAACTGCTTGTGCCATTTGTCTGCTCTCACTCATCGCACCCTATAGAAGGGATTTCCAGTATGCATCGCACTTTTTGCATGTGGCAGGTGAGATGCATCACACCTTTAGCACTGGGTAATCTGTATGGTTCTGCTTTTACCAGTTCTGAGTAGCTTTTCATGGACAACTTCTGGGAGATGATGTAATCAGCTGACCTTGCTCCTTTAGGGTATGAAACAACACTTTTAGGGACTTATAAGCCCTTGGTTTATGGACATATGTGATTGGGGTTGCAGTGCCCAAATATATATATAACAATCACGATATCCATGATCATAAAATTTTGGATGTTCGTTGGCATCCACATGATTTGATGAATGGCACAGAGGGGTAGATGAGAAGCAAGAATGTTCACCCTCTATATTTCTAGAAAAATAAGATGAAAAATAAAGTGGATGTTCAATGAATTATTTTTCCTCTTCGTTGTCATATGATGGACTAACATCTGGTGTGTTCAGCAAATGATCAACAATGGGTGCATCCGTAGATGGAGATACACACATGAAATCAGGGATGGAAGAATCACCAAAGATGTTAGGGAAAAACAAAGAAGGCACGGACATAGGGGAATCATCCTTCGCCATGGGTTGATGTTCAAGCTCCCAGTCATACTCTTCATGAATGAAATTGCATATTGGTTGTGTGAAATCAACTCTTTCAATGGATTGATCCTCATTCACAATAAGTGTAGAATCTGAAACAGAAGAAGATAAGACAGTGAAATCTGGAGGATCACCAAAACATGAAGACAGAGGTTGAGGTAAGAAATGCATTTGACAACCCATTGGATTCACAACCAAGTTTACGCAAAAATTGAGAGAAGTGATTTTGGGAGGATGTGATAGTTGAACGGACGTGTGTGCATGTTCTCCCACATCACTCTATGGTGGTGGAGTTGTTTGATGAGGGGATGGCGGACAGTCACCTGTGCAAACGACTGTGTCCATCTATGACTGCACATCTCCATCACCAAAGTATGTTGAGCGGGGTTTGAACTTCAACTTCTTCTTGGGATTCACAGATTTGGTAAGACAATATTCAAATTTGTCCATGAGATATTGGAATTTCATCTGACTTTTTGTAGCTTCAAACTGCAATACACGAAAGTGGTCCCAAAAATCCATAGGCAATTCTTACGGAGTCTTTCATTGTTTCAACAGCTTTTTGTTAAGAGGTTCTAAATCAAAATGATGGAAAGTAGATTCAATGAGATAATAGAACTAGTCAAGTGAGTACATGCTGCCGGGTGGTGGCCTATGACACCATCATTGTGGGAATTTACGAAGTGTGTGTGCAACAATAGGATAGCCTCTTCATCAAAGAAGTCATCTGCATCATCAAGGAATGCATAGAAGTATTGTAAGTACTCAGGCCAGACCACTTCGCCTTCACCATCATACATGAATTCTAACAAGAAATCAAAAGACTCCCTCATGATGTCGAGAGGTTCGGTGTGCAAAAAACATCCCGGAGGGATGAGTTTGACAATATCCATGATGGATGTGCGAAGATTCAAAACAGGATGAGAGGAAACAACTTGTCATTTGGCCCTCCTTCTAGCACCAAAATGTGGACGATGCTGGACCTACCCACATGTTACAAGATCTCCCTGGTAAGAAGTCTAAACTAGACCTCAGACCATTTGTTGTAGGAGTCCTAGTAGTGGGTCGTACAATATCGCCTTGACCACGGTTGTTTGTAGATGTAATTAGGATTTCCTTGTTGGTAGCAAGGGTGCGACATGGGAAGCAAGCCAAGGAAGGTGCATGAATGGTCCTAACACACCAAAGGTGGGGTGAGTGTGCCCCTTGGAAACTTGTGGAAACAAGTGGCTTGGAAAGGAACACACGAGAAAAGATGCATCACAATCTTGAAGGAAGGTGAACCAACAATCCAAATTGATGGTTAAACCAATATCACATCTTAGTAAGATTCATACATACAAATATAGAAAGAATCTATACATACATGCATAAGAAAACAACTATTATATCATTAAAGTAACCAAGAAAACTGAAATACAGTAACAACATATGCATGAAACGTGCTAGCTCCGTTATATTAAGAAGTGAAATTTCCAGTCATACAGTACAACCATGATCAACCACTACTCCTAATAATGGAACGTTACATTTACTCCCACCAGCTCCTCCAAAGAGATGTACTAGCTCTGCACTATCGAGAAGTCAAGGCTTGTTACAATACACTCCAAGCTTTCTCTAAGATACTGCTATTGGAAGCTTGGCTCCCTAAAAGCCCTTACAATGAGTTATGAGGTTCTATAAATAGCAAAGGGTGGGGTGACCCTTGAAATTCCCCTTTTTGTCTCTTCACCTACCCTCATGATTCTTCAACTTAGATGGTTGTTACATTCAACTATCAACACTTGGACTTTCACTTTACAAGATGTTACATACAATATGCACATGTACCCTTGTGAGACAAAATAGGCTTGAGCAAGCCATCCAAGACATCAATAAGACTCGGATGGTTATGGGAATACCAAGTCTTCGACATCCTCATGATGATCACTGGTGGTGAACTGATGCAAACCTTGGTCATTCATGATGGTGTCTACGTGCTCAATGGTGACATCCTGCTAAAAGAAAAATATTGCCTTCATTACATCCGGGTACACTGATACATCTCCTCTGTCCAGCTCGTCTAATAACATGTGCATCATCGTCTTGAGTGTAGATGGACCATCAACATACTGATGCATAGTGTCTACACTAATCTTCAAGTGTGTGTTGGTGACTATGTGCATCAACTTGTTGAAATACATGTTCAGCTCCAGTCAAACTTGGTTCTTGTCTTCACCTTGTGAGTGTGCCAATGGATGGGATTGCATGCGTGCATAATGACATCCATGCTCTTGAAAACCCTTGCATGAAATCGATGACATTGTTCACCGGGTTTGCTTCATGCCAGCTGTGGGGCTGGGTCTATAGCCTTTATGGGCGTAGTTTCACCAGTCTATGCATGTTTCACCTCCTGGTGTACCTGTTCCTGCTACAACTCCTTCTCTCGTCTGTGCCGCTATTATTCTTCCTTGAGTTTCCACTTCAGCACCTACAAGTCCTTCTCTATTTCTCTCTCTACCATCACATGATCCTCTTGTCGTGTCATCGCCTCATAGCCTCAATCTCCAAAGCTGCTTTCATCACAAGTGGATTTTCTTGAACTTGCAACTTTACTCCACCTTTGTGTTGTCAGCAACCTTCCTCTTGCATTTGTCGTGCTTAGGTCTGATACCTTCTGCTACTCTTGATAGTGCTTCTCGTTGAGATGTTACTTCCATTTCATCTTGATATCCTTGTCTATGAACAACTTGATGTCTCCGTAGATAGGCAAGTTCATAGAGACTTGATCGACTACATCCCTAGTTACGCTCTCAATGGTGTCCTTTAACTCTCCTTTTGGGACTGTTGTACCTGTATTGCTGAGAGGCAGATGAACATCTGTGATAGCTAGAGACATAGCAACACTCATGGTAAGAAATATGTCAGTTGAAAACCAAAACAAACTGGAGGACTAACATGCAACATACCTGTGTGACTGTCTGTGAAGATTGGGTAATTTTCACGGGGAAGTTGGTAGACTAACTACCAAAACTACACAAGGCATAGTTCATGTTGTTGGGAGGCTGATTGACTGCTAGAAATGAGAAAAGAATAGTCCAACCTAGCCTACTGAGGACTACAACTGTGCAATGCACAATTTCAGTCAGTAGTGACATGCAAACCAGCGAACTACATTCCGCAATTTCTAGGGCCAGCAAGGAATTGCCTCCCAGAATTGTGAAATGAAAGCTTGGAGGTTAGCGTTGGGCTAGACCGGAGCAATTTCTAGAGGGAAGGAAGAGCCTTCACTTCCAGAAATACGGAACGCTAGTTGGTCAAGGCAAGGTCCAGGCTAAGGTAACCCAGACCCGCCGACAGGTGACTGAAAACATGAGAAGTCTAAGTGCATGGTGAAACTGAGTGTAAAAAAGAGTCGATTATCATGCATGCAAACACTAAATGCAGGATCCATAAAATGGGAAAACATGCATGTGTGTGAAGTAGGTTGCCGCAACGTTGACCGTTGGTACAAAAACAGTGTCATGCATGCAACAATAGTGAGATGCAAACGAAAACTAAAATGGTTCTTATACAAGCTAACATACTTTAAACAATAGCAAGTGCTCATTGAAATCAAGCAGATAGCGCTTACATAAAGTGAAACACAAAAAGTGATAGAAATGTAACGCAAGACATGAAAAGCAAACTTACCCTAAAATAGCTAAGCTGAAATTTCCGAAGACTCCTGGATGCGATGTGGGATGTCAGAGTTGCAAGATCAATGTGAGGAATGACATTTGCAATGTCTGATTCATAAGTTTTGATAATATCGAGGTTATGACACGCTTGCCACAAATATAGGAAAGAAGTGACACTTGGCGAGAGGCGTCTAAAGTGATCTTTGCGTGTTAACTCCAGCTGCTAAAACTAGATCCCTCAAATCTAGGGATGCCTTTTGCATGCAGTCTTTTGCTATTTTAGGAAAAAGCAGGCCATGCATGCAAATCAGTTAGTCTCGGTTCTAGAGGGAACCGATCAACCATGAAGGTAAATGCATTGGTCTATGAGCCTCGGATGAAAAATTGTGTAGTTTCTTCACTAAGTAGAGTTGGTTGTTTATCAGGAATTTCATAATCGCTGGGTTGAGCAGGTCCATGCTTCCTAGAATTGCACAATTTCTAGGTTGAGGCCCAATGGCGGGTCAAATTGTGCAGTTTTATGAAGGAGGATTGCCTGACTATTCTCCGCAATTCTATAGCCCAACAGGCTTCCCACCTGATTCGCATAATTTTTGGAGGGAAGGCTGGTTCCCCTCCAAAATTGCACAATTTTCTGGGGGAGTCTCTTAGCCAAAAAATAGTCTAAGTCCAGAATGTCGGTCTGCGGGAGGGATACAAACAAGCTGACATGCATAGGCCGACAGGCCACTGAAACTCAACTGAAGCCTATGTACTTGATAGTACAAGACATGCTGCTAAAGATGGTTAGTAGGGAGGCTCCAAAATGAAGCTAAGGAAAAATTTTGGAGGGTGAATGTAGCTGCTACAATAGCTTCCTATCTGGAGTTTCTTGTAGCTAATTACAATCTTATAGTAATTCATGTATCTAATACTACAGAAGGAATTATTCTTCTTGTAGAAAATTCTCGAGGAGAAGTGAAATGGCATGTAGGTGTGGTTGAGAAAAAAGGGTGGTGAAAATGAATTGGATCAACACCAAGAATATAATCATAACATTTAGTCATGTATTTTCTTTAGTTTTCCATTCACTTTATTTAATGATCTCTTTGGTTAAACTCTATTTTTTCTCCTTTATCCTCGATTGGTGATATGGCATTATGTCACCTTTTGGATGAATATAGTTGGTGTCTCATATGAATATGGTATCTCTTTTATAAAATTTCCTCCTATCACTTATTACATGTAAGAGGTGGGCCCCACTTGACTCGATCTAGAGTGTTGATCTCTCCCTTTTTTCTTTTTACATATAAACTTTTATGATAAAAAAAATTGGATACAGTTTTGACCCATATGCAACTAAATGAAATTGTATAAAAATATTTGTAAAGGGAGGAATCAAAGTACAATCATACCTAGAGGTGTTGGATAAGTGAATAATGGTGTAATTTCTACTACTATACAATGTTGCCTTTTATATGTTGAAACGAATGCATGACTACTTGTGAGGGTTCCTATGGAGGTAAAAATGTAGAAGTTGAGGTACTTCAAATTTTCATTTTTTGTTGAGTATGAGTTGTGCCTCTAGAATATTCTATTTAAATCTTAAGTCTTGACTTTGAAAATTTTAATGACTTGTAGCTTTTCCTCAATCTTGTAGCCTCCCTGTAGAAATAAAAGGAATGTGTAGATTTTCCTTGTTGGTGAGCATTTAAGTGGAAATTTTTCTTTAGTGTATAGGGTTAATGAAAGGTTATTAAAATCAACAAGGATGAAAATGGTATGAAAAGAAAATAACATGAGATGGAAAGGGAAATGAAAACTATTAATGATGAGATAGCTATGGTAATGTATGGAATGGAATGGTTTTTCTATAAGGTGAAAATAAGTACTTTGGTGACCTTGAAATTATTATTATTATTATTTAATTTCTTTATATCCTTGTATTTTATACTAATGTTATTTATTCTTATCTATTTTATTTTTGTCCTATGGCAGCTCTTCAATTACCTTCTAATTTCTTAACAAGTAAATTAGAATCTATGCATGTAATTATCGATCCCATGTTCATTTGGAACTTGTGAATTAGTAATATAATCTATTAAATGCTAAAGAAATTGTAGTATTAATTAATTAATTAATAACAGAGTGTTGGTGGTATTTTTTTCATGTGTATCTTAATGTGCATTATAGATAATAGCTAGGCTTTGTGCTTACAATTCTAACATTTTTTTATTGGCTACATTTCAGGATATTTATTATTGATCATTGTATTTTGACATCTTGAATTAATTAATAACGAGAAACACTCCCAATTAGTTTTCTAGGCCCCATACACAAAAGCATTCAAGCATGTAACCCATTAGTCATAAGTGCATCATATATACTCATTGTTTTTTACTTTTGGCATGCAAATCATTCTTTCAAAGGTACATTTTCATGCTATCACAACATATTTACATGGTTCACAAGGTGAGAAATCAATTTTTGGTGTAATTCCAAATTTTATGTTTGATAATTCTAGGTCATTTATAGGATATAAATGTCTTCAAAGTTACACTTATAATTGAGTATCTTATATGTAATTATTTTTCTCTCCGCCCACTTTTCTAACTTTCATAACGGTTAGGTAGGGATCTGCAACTCTGATGTTATTTTGCTTGTTTAGTAAAATATTTGCGAAGACTTTACAAAGTTTTATAATTGATTGAAAGTTATAGAATTTACAATTTATAAAGTTTCAAGGTCTCATTTTTTAAATGATAATTCTTTAAAGGGTGCTACATCAAGGGAAGAGCACCTACTTTACAAGCGGAAGGTTGGTGGTTCAATTCCATCGTGCTCTAATATTCATATGGAATGGTGATGATCATGTTTTGGTGATGAGGGCTCTTTTGACCATTACCAATGAGATTATGGTGACATTTTTCGATCGTCACCAAATCATGAAATGGTGATGGTCACTATCTATCATTATAATTATTATTCATTACGGACCTTGAATTTTAGCACAACACTTTGGTGACGCTCAATTTTGGGTGACAGAGGCTCTTTTTCAGTGACAGTAACTATCCATCATTATAATCATTGTTCGTGATGGACCTTGAATGTCACCACAAAACCTATACTTTTGGTGATGCCACCTTTGGTGACGTTCAGGTTTTTGGTGACAGAGGCTAAGGTTCATCACTATTACTCATATGAAATGGTGACGATCACTATCCATCATTATAAATCATTATTGGTGATGGACCTCGAATGTCACCACAACACCTATAGTTTTGGCAGTGCCACCTTTGCTGACATTTAGCTTTTGGTAACGGAGGCTCTTTTCACCATCACCGATGAGCTTATGGTTACATTTTTTACCCTCACCAATGTCCTTTTTTCTTGTAATGTATATCACCCAATATTATTTGTAACTAATCTACTTGAAAAACTATTGTTATTATCAGTACACACTATGCTTCAGTTTATGATATTGTCATAATGGGATGATTTGTAGATTCCCATGAAACCCAAACCAAGATGAAAAACATATTTTAAAGTAATCATCCTATGATATATGTTACCTACAAAATAATTTTTAGTAAATCCAACTAGAAGATCATAATGTTAGTGATGGAGTATAATATGACATATCTCATTGTTCCATCAATATATGTAAGAATCATTTTTCTTTCTTTCTAGTCTAAGTCTCTCAGTGACTTCATGAACCTGAAAATCATATTGATGCCATACATAATATATAGTCTAGTGGTAGTAAGATACATAATAGTACCAACCAATATGCTAAATAGGGTTGGATATAACGTTGGATCATTTATCTACCTTGCTAAGATTTGTTCTTATTGTAATTTAAGTTGGTGTTGGTTTTCAATTCATCATCTTAAACCTATTTATCACATCCATGGAATGCCTTTCTTGAAACATAGAAGTGCCTTAATCTAATTGAATGACTTCTACACCAAGAGAGAATCTCATTAACCAAAAATCAATCATTTCAAACTCTTACTTCATAGATGATTTAAACATGTATACTAATAGATTCCCTATGAAGATCATATCATCAACATAAAAACAAATAATTGGATTTTTTCCTTGCTCATTCACATCTATATACAATGTAAGCTCATTTCTTCTTATGTTGAATCTATTTTTGATCAAATATGAACTAGCGTTGTTATACCAAGCTTTGAGGGCTTGTTTTAGTCCATAAAGATATTTCTTCAAACTGTGTACCTTATTTTCAGAACCTTTTATCACATATCCTAGTGGTTGTCCCACATATACTTCTTCATAAAAAAATTCATTCAAGAATGTTGGTTTTACATCCATATAATAAAATTTCTACATGTTTTGAGTTGTTATGGCTAAGTATTAATGGTTCTGGATGTTGCTAACATACAAGGGGTCTCCCCGATGTGAAGTTACAATTATACCTCACATCGTTTGGAGTAGGATCACCATCTAGTTATTAGGCTTGGCCACTATACAAGTCATATTAGAGTTATGCTTGGATATAAAACACACAAAAGAGATCATACACATAAATTTGGGGTAGAAAGTATGTAAACTTTGTGAGACACCAAATGTAAAGTGTAAGGGGAGCTTCCAAAACAATAAAATTAGAGATGAACCTCTAATAGAAAAGTATTAGTACTATCCTAAGAGAGACACGCAAGAGAAAATGGAAGAGAATCATTGATTAACCTACAAATTAGTTCACAAGGTAACAATGATCATGTAAACACATAAAAACACCCGTTGAACAAGGTTCATATCTAAAGAAAAAAAATATTTCATTATCTTTACTTGCTTAGCATAAACATATACTGCAAACATTTAAGAATAGTTTTACAACATTCACGATAAATGTATGAAAGAGTGTTGCCTCCAAGAGCTTCTGATAATTAAATGAAATATTCAAGTACACTGCTACATTTATGAAACACTAACCCCAATAGTGTAACATGAAGCTACCATTTGCTTCTACAATGAATGATCTTCTTCCCTATGCACCACTAGAGAAGCGAAGGCAAATTCTCTCAATTTCCAACCCCTTTTCTTGAGTTATGAGGGCTTATTTATAACAAATGATAATGACCCTTGATCCTCCTCATCACTCTCTGACTTCTACAACTTATGGACTTATATGTGACTCTTCATATTCCACATGTGTCTCTTGGAATTATTTTCCATTGAATTTATTATTCATAAAAGACAAATTACATACAAAATGGGGGCTATATAAGACAAATCTACAATAAGACAAAACTTCCACATGTTGGAGGAAAATAAAAATCTATGGCTTGAGAGTGAAGCTCATTAGTGATATAGGAATTCCATGCTCTAAACTCTACTTCAATAATTTTGATCATTCTTGGTAGATCTGCAACATATCGCATATTCACCTCGAGTGGATCTGACAATATAGATTTGGAGTTTAATTGTATATTACTCAACAAAATGGATAACTTCATGTGAATTTCGATTGGCCTAATTGCATATTGTATAATAACATTCTTGGTCACCTCCAAGACTTCTTGATTTTTTTCTCGTCTGACTTGTTCAATCAACTCTTTTACCTCCCGCATAACTACATCCTTACTCCTTACTTCTCCAAGTGAACCTACAAAAGGTAATGCATGTTTCCATGCCAAGGACTCTAAGCTACTATGCAATCAAAGATAAGCAACTATGGTGTTTTTCACATGTTCACTAAGGTGGGGTAGTTCTAGGTATGTAGCCTCAACTGTGCTCTATCCACCTCAACTTCTAACCTCTCTTTCTTGACCAACCACTTGGGATGTTAAGATATTTGATGCCCCAATTCTGCATCAGATCAATGGTTGTGCATGTAACCTTTAGAACCTTCAATATTTCTTGAGACCCTTTTTGAATTTTGACCACAGGAACCATCACTTCGTGCAAGAGAACTATCTCATTATACAACTGTATCATGGTTTCTTCAATCGGCTTCAATTATTCAAGTATGTCCAACTGTAGATATGTTGTGCTGATACTAGTAGAAGGAAATTGTTGATTTTTTGCGATGAGATGGTCAACCTCCTATTTTGTGGCAGCTAATGCCTTTGGAAAATTTTCATTCTAACTCAAGTAATACAATGTGTTATCCTGTGCTGTTGTCGCAAAGGCCACATTTGCTGCAATTACTGCTTGAGGATTCCTCCTGGTGTTGGATGTTATCACCCTTTTCATGGCTACAACATGAATAGGGTCATTGGGAAAATACCTTCACCTCCCCCACACAATTCTCTTATTTATTTGGTAGAAGGTAAAGTTGGATGTATCCATAACCCTCTCATCAAGTGGAGGAAAAATTCCCATCTCGCTAAATGGGAGATAGTCGCTAGTGAGAGGAGGTTCTAACTCAGTGCAATGCTCATCTATAATTGGCTTAATGTCTTCCTCCTCCTCTAGTTTTTCTTCCATGTCATGGGCCATCTATTATTCCTCCATTTTCTATGCGGCTTCTTCCTCTTGTGTTTTCTTCATCTCCTCTTCCTGTAACCGCTTTTGTTGTTCCTCTTCTTCTGTTATTTTCATTTCTTCCTCTTCTTTCTTCTTTTGCAAGATTTCTTCCTATTGTTTCCTATGTAGCTCCTATGCTTTTCTCTTCTCCATTTCTTCCTTCTTCTTCAACAAATCATCTTACCTCTTCTTCTCTTATTCCTCTTTTTATTTTCACTCCTCCTCTTACTGCCTTTCTTCCTCTGACCTTTTCTTCTCCTCTTCCCTTTGCTTTTGTTCTTACTCTACCTCTATTGCACCTTTGCATAATGGATCAACCTTGAATTTTTTGTTGCTTCCTACTACTAGATCATGTTTTAGCTTCTTCTTTGACATTGTAGTGTTAACTTGGGAAGTCACTTCCTATTGAATCCCCTCCATGTGTACATTTGGTACATGTAGAACATGGGAGGGTCCTTCCTTATCTCTTGGCCTATTCTTTCTCAATGCATTGTACTATTTTTTTATTTTCTCATCTTCTGGATTGCTCAAAGGTACATATGCCCATATGTGTCATACCTTAGGACAATGTTACCTGTAAACATTTCTAGAGTCATATCTATGAAAACCCATTACTCCAAAATGAATATGCCTAAGTTCTTCAATTTCAGCTTCAGCCACCTTAAGGCTCTTAAGCTCATAGAGTTCAATTCGTAAAGGAAAAGAGGGACAAGGAGACTTCCTATTCCTTTGAATTTATGTAGACAACCCATTATTCAACTGATAGGCGACCTCCAGCAAGACTACCTTATTGGTTACATAACTCGGCATAAGGTGAGGGGTATTGTAGCACCCAAAAACGCTAATGTATGTTTCCTGTGGTAAAGAAAACTGATATGAAACCTCATAGATCTCCTCCTTCACTTGACCCGTCATGTAGGGAGGTTTTGTTTCAAAGATAATCTTATACCAAATTGCAAAGAAATACTCATCCAGCTTTGTTTATACTCCTCAAAACTAACTTCTCACAATAGTCTGCAATAAAAATAGACAAGAAAATTCTCTTGAGGGGTCCATTTCCATTTCATTCATGTAAACTCATAATGGGCACAGATTCCATCCATCAAATAAGTAGACATATAAAACCCTCATGATTTTTTGACTTGTAAATTTGTTTTGGCATGTTGTATATTAAGTTTCAATGTGATTCATGAGAGAGGATGTCAGCCTAGTTGAAGACTTTTCCTGTAAAAACAACTAGGTTGAGTAAATACACCTAATTCTCCTCAAAATATTTTGCATTCTTTCACCCATGCAATCTATAGCACATGACCATGATTTACTGATAAACCTTTGTCAAATATTTAGTCCTATAAACAACACTTTTCCCTTAGCACATCTTTGCAGGCTCTTGCCACCAAGACTTGAGGACTTCCTTAGTATTAAGGTTTTCCAAAGTCATGTAGAATCATGTATTCAAATATTTCTTAGGAGTTACCATCTTTTAATAGGAATGAAAATCATGTGGATGGTAGGTGGAAATCACCTTTCCGCTTTCATTGCTAAGGACTAGATTCTTTCTATCCATATGTAACAATATCCATTTGATAGCTTCTACATAAGAAAATAGTGGGAATCTGCATGCCACTCTATGCATTTTGAACCTCCTAATGTTTATGTACACTTCCCTATATTCCAAGTCTTCTAGCCATTCCTTTTTCATAAAGGCATCTTTTATATCCCGCCTGAGACTTTGAAATATTTGTCAATGAAACATTGTGTGTTTGATGGGATGGGAACAATTAGTTAGAACATTCCATTGCCTCCTCGATACTATTCTTTGAAGTTTCTTTGATTTAGCTTGGTGAGTGTTAGGAGGCATCGTCTCAGAAAAAGATGAAAGACAAATATATTTTTTATCTATAACACCTGCAAGTGGAAAATCACTCATGGTGAAAAGAAATTAGTTCCTCAATATCCCCGAACTAAAATACCTTAGCTATCACATGAAAACTATGAGAATTATAATGATTAAGGAAAGATCTAGGTATGTTGGGAGCACAATCCTATCAAGGATGAGACAAGGTGGCTTGACTAACCATTAAAAGTGTGCACTACACTAGGGCAAGGAAGAGGGAACAATTTGGGATCACAGTTCACAAACAAAGCTCGACTTGAGCTTAGAACTATGCCATGTGCACTTATGACAGAGAGAGAGTTTTTTAGGAACAAGTCAAATCAGCAAGGGACAAGGAGGCCCACACTGCTTACTCGAAGTGTGTTGTGTACTAAGGAGGCATAGTGATGGTGTAGTTCAAAGTTACTATGGGTAGAGATGCCTCACTATGGATTAAAAGTTATGTATGTGCTTTGGAAGGGAGCCCTTTTCTATTTGGTTCGATTTGAAATCACAAGTGGTGCCTATTTTTCCATAAGTGCACTATGCTCAAATAAAAGCTCAAAAATTTCTAAGTCAAGGTCTACAACAAGTCAATATCACAATAATAGTGATAGAAACAAGCCTCATGTGTTTATAGAACTTATGGTAATCATGACTAGAAGGTGAACGGTCTCGTAATGTGAAGAGTAAGTAGAAACACCACTTGCAACAAAAACATGACACTTGTAGGAGCAAGAATGAATAAAAACAACATTTCATATGCACAAATCATATCAAAATGCCACTAAAGGAACAAAAGAGCCACTAAAAATGACAAAAGAAAACAAAAGTGACAATTTGAAAACTTACCAGGAATTGACGCACTTATGACTAAGAATGAAGAAAAAGTCCTTGCAATGAGAAAATGTGCTCAACCTAGACTGAATAGTAATAGAGAGAATGAATAATGATTTGGGATTCTTATAAATAAAATTTACATGAAAATAAGGATCATGGTTTAGACGCATGCTCGCCACTTTTCGGATAATGAGTGAATTAGTTGAGGGGAGTGGGTCCCTGTTTTCTAGGAGTGCACTTTGCATGCAATCAAGGAAGGGTTCATGTGTGAGAGACTGGAAGTGTGCACTCGATGATGATAAAGAGTGTGAACCTATTGAGAACAAGGAGTGAACACTTTCTATTTATAGGGAGTGTGCAATCACTATGGACAAGGAGTGTGTTAAACTGTGAGACAAAAGTGCACTCAAATAGGAAAAGGAAGTGCACTCAGGCTCAAGATGTTTCAATTTCTTCCAAGAGTGTATCTGTGGTCACTAACTTTAGGAAGTTCACTTTCACTAGGAGAAAAAAATGTTATTTCTTGATTTTATGTGTTGTGCATGTCAAGTGATGAAAATTGGGCTAAGTTAGAGAAAATTAATGCTTCGATATCTCTAGAAAGGCAACACGAGAACTTCCAAAGATGATAATGTGATACTTAGGAAACTTTGACTTAGCAGGAAAAGAAACACTTAGAGATGTAGAAAAGATGGTCGACACTTTGAAAATCATGAACATAATACAAGATGACACAAGGTAGCGTGAAGTAATGGCTCATGAAAACATATGTAGGCTCCAAAATTGAATAAGGAAAAAAAGTGGAGGGTCGTTGTCACAGTGACAACACTAAGACAACCCTAACTATATCTAACCTTCCAACTAGTGTTAACGTCTTGATATAATCCACTTTAGGTTATTGTGAAAATATTTTTTCTTCCAATCTAGTGTTGTAATTTCTAATTTCTCCATTCTCATTGAGCTTTGTTCTGTAAACCCATTTTACACCTATGCAATATTCATCTTCTAATAAATATTTCTATACCATGTATCGTTATTTTCTACAGAATCCATCTTTTCATCCATTTATTTGACTTAATTTTCATCTTTTATTACCACTTAAGAACATCTAAATTGACAATTAAACAATGCAAAATTTTAATTCACATCTAAATCTTCATAGATTTCTCTAAAACTTCTAGTCTTTATTGACGTTAAGGAATCAATTGTAGAATAAATTTCACTACATTATTGAGGTTGAGTTACTTGAAAGAATGACTCATCTTGAATATAATGTCTTGGAGTTATTGTTGGAGTACTTATGAATGATGATTGGGTTTTTGAACCTTGTTTTCATCTTTGAACAACCTATTCCTCTACTTCATCTTCGACTTGAGGTATCACTACTCCAATTGTTATAGGTTTATCAATGCTTCCATCCCTTGCTTCATTTTCTTTAGATTCAACATAGTTGCTAATTACCAATTTTTTTGTTATTGGTTGATACAAATTGTATGTCGTGGAGTGATCATTGTACCCAATAAAAATTTACTTCTCACTTATGTCATCTTGCTTTTTTCTCAACGCCTTAAGAACATGGGCATATCCCACAAAACCAAATACTCCTAAATGTGCTACACTGCAACTCATACCTATCCATGCTTCCTATCGAACTTTGCTCTTCATATTTTTGGTGGGATATCAATTCAAAACATAAACTAAGCAAGCTATTGCTTCTTCCCAAAACTCATTTTATAGATTCTTTTTCTTCAACATGATTCTATCCATATCCATGGTGGTTCTATTCTTCCTTTTAGATGCACAATTTTGTTGTAGTATTTACCTAGTTTTGAACTATATCTTAATCCCATAATTCTTACAAAAGTTATGAAAATATTTTGAATCATCACCACCTCCTCATTCTAATATTAATAATTTAATCCCATGAATACTTAGTTTCTCAACCATTTCCTTCAATTCTCAAAACATATCAAACATTTTATATTTTTTTGCAAGGAAATACACCCAAGTCTTTCTTCTTTAATCATCTATGAAGTTTAGGAAGTAATAACTTCCTCCCAATGACTAGGTTTAAATTGGACCACATAGATCTATACAAACTAGCTCCAAAGGTTAATTTTCACTAAAAGACACTCCCTTGGGAAAATTATCATTGTGTTGATTTGCTAGAATAAAACTCTCACATGAACTAGGTGATTCTTCAATGGGAGGAAACCTTATAACTATCTTGTACTATTGTAATAGTCTAAACTCACCAAGATTTAGTCACCAAACTTGAAATACCATAACCAAAAATCGTCTATGCAAGTGTTTTTTTTGAGAAAATGAGTAATCATGTCTATCACACTTCATGCCAAGGGGATACATCTTATTCTTTGTGATATTTACTATAGAAATCAAAATATCACTTGGAAATTTTTCATATACGAAATAACCATTTCCCTTAAATATTACATTATACCCTTTTTGCGTAAGTTGGCCAACACTAAGAAGATAATGTTTCAAACTTGTAGCATAGTACACATTTAATATATGCCTTTTGTGACCTTGTTTGGTAAGGATGTTAACCATTCGTTTTCCCATAAATTTTAAAACATTTTTTGATCCCAACTTGAATTTAGTTTGTATTGAATTATCCATATCTACAATTATGCTTATGTTTCTTATCATATACTATCTATAATACAAATATCATTAAGTGGATTTTGAGTAGCATTACATGCAATAAATAAAGATTCTTCACACTTCTTAGAAGCGAATCGTGCCTGCTCAAATATGTTTTTTTCTGTATACACCCATGTGCATAATGATGCAACTTATTACACTAAAAGTAATTGATTCTTGACTTTCCATACTTATCATTTGATTATGAACTTATGATTCTACTCCCCTTTGAACTATGAGGATTTTGTTCTAATCCCATTTTTATTTTTGAACCATCTATTTGATTGTTTCTTCTATTCCCCCCCTTCTTCTATTATTAATCATGATCCTTATCTAACTCTTGAGATATAAACCTAAAATTTGAATGTGTTTTCCCAAGATTCACCATTCATGTTTATTCAATATTCTTAGGATGGAAAGTATCCCAACAGTTCATTTACTAATAGATGTGAGAAGTCTTTATAATTTTTAATGTCTATGACTATTATATCAAACTTCATAGGAAATTATCTAAGCATAATATCTACCACTATTTGATCTGAAAGATCTTTACCATTAATATTTAGTTGATTCATACACTAGTCTACAAACTTTGAGTCCTCCTTCTTCAAATTCTCATCATTCATCATCAATTTCTACAACTTAATTGTATTCTGTAGGAATTTACAGGGTAAGTTCCTCAGACAGAACACCAAAGGACACCGCTCACAAACAGATCACAGATCAATACACCAGTATTTTGACATGGTTAAAACCCTCAAAGAGGGAAACAGTCCACGGCCTGAGCCAACGCAGCCACTTCAGGCAATTTATTAATAAAAGAATGAAAATTTACATATGCTTCTCTCATAGATGGATTACCCTACAAATGACCCTCCATGCGCTTTAAATAGAAATCATGGACCAATCAGGTGTTAAGCCACAGATCAAGTGTCGGTAATACCAAGGAGAGAATGAACCGTCGGATCACTACATATCGTGACCGTCGGATTGTAAGTTACAAAATATACATAGTAAAGAAACACACTTTACCTAACTCTATACCTAAATCTATACTAGACCAAGTTGTACTTAAATATTTCCTATGTGTCGGAATATCCTAACATATTCACCTGTGTAACTACATCATAATTAGTCTCTAACATCTCCCACACTATCTTAGAGAAATTTATTGTTGAGATCTTGGGAAATATAGTCTCATCCATGTCATTTTCGATAGAAAGAATAATTTTTTCATCCTTATTTATATTGTTTCTAACTTTATCCTTTTGTAAATATGCCAAATATTGTTCAACCCCTTCATTAATTGGATTTGTATCGATAAGTACTACAAGATTCCAAACATCTTGAAAATGTAACAAGGTATTCATCTTAATTTCCCAAACTTCATATCTTTTTCTTACTATAATCAGAATCGATATCTGAGAAAGACTCTTGCTTAAAGCCATATCTATTTTCATTTTCCAAAAAAGGCATTCTCTTTATAAAAATAAAAAACAAAAACAAAACCCTTTTAATTTTTTTAAATAAAAAACCTTTCCCTTTACGTGTTCATTTTTCAAAAAATATCATAATTAAGTCAAACTTTCATCATGAAAATTATGTTTTCAATGCAAGTGCAACTTTCATTCCTAGATTTAACACTATTTAAAAAAAGGAAACTTTTTGCAAATCCACCCAAGGGAATTTCTATTGAAATTATTCTATTCAAAATTGTATTAATTAACACTTCCTAACAACTATGGTGGCTCGAGATAGTAATTAAGCCACGATGGTGGCTCACAGTAGCAGCTAAGAATATATAGAGATGTGAACTCAGCGTAGATTTTGATTTCTTAAAACCCTCAATAAGCAACGTTAACATAGTGGGTTTCCACATTTAACCGTTAGTGATTAGTGTTGACACAGTGGCTCTACAAACAACAAATATTCTCACCTTAAAGATAGCCTAGTGAATTACTCTAACTCATTGCAGTGCTTCTAGCTCTAGCACACTTAGTTCCTCTGGATCTAATAGCTTGGTTTATCTGGCTTTGATAGCTTGGTTTCTTGCGCTATGATATCAATATGAGTGACAGAGGAGAAAACTATATTACTACAATAACTAAATACTCTTGAATAACTCAGAATAAAACTACATAATAACATACAATATAACATAATAGATTTGTCATTCTTTAACTCTAATTGATTGAATTTCTTGAGGATACATAATTAAATAGACCCAAAAAAACTCATAGAGAATACTCTAGAAATATCATGTAAAATCTTCTAGAAACATATTTAGAACACTGATTATGGATATGCTAATTTTATCTCACGGATGCATGACTAATTGTTCCTACATTTATACTTTACACAAACTACTAAAAACTATCACCTAACTAGGAGTAATTATATCTAACATGTTTTTTTAAGGACTCGTATTCTAAAATATAATAATAAAATTACAATGTTATGCTTGGGACACCACCAATACATGTGTGATAAATACTTTGGCAATTACTGAGAGGGGGCATGGGGGGAGCATGAATCAATAATTGTATCTTTTCAATTAATCAATTCAACTTAATTTAATTTTTATGTATTTTTCTTTTGGAACTAATGGCTTATGTATATGTTCAACTTTTAATTGATTCTTTCATAGGTGACAAAGAGGTAATTTCATACTTAAACTGAATTTAAAAGAATTCACATAAATGAGACATTCAGGTCGTAAGACATGAAGACACTAGATAAAAGTAGAAATGCATAAAGGTATAAAACCTTAAATTTTTGGCTGAAGTGATGTGAAAGAAAGCTCCTACTCTCTTATTACATCAAATTTTCTATAGGCTCCAACCTACAAGATGTTACTACATCAATTCTTTTGTAAGCTTAAACTTGCAAGAAAGCTCCAACTCCCAAAAACGTTTTGTAGGTTACAACCCATAGGAGGCTCCTCAATCAACTACAATAGGTTTGTTATCAAGCTATAACTTGAAAGGAGACTACAATCCCTTAATCAAGTTACAAATAAAATTTGTTGGTTACCTAGTCTTTGTCTATGTTATGTTGCTTATCCTCTTTTTTGTTTCTTATCTTCTCATTTGTTTCTTATCCTCACTACTCGCTTCTTCAAGTCTGCTCTCCTTCTACTACTCTTTCTCCTCCTCTTTTCTCCTTATCAGGCTTGTTCAATAAGTTTCTCATACAAATGCTCAATTCACCGAAAAATTATTTTTCATCCAAAATGACATTTTTTTTTTAAATATTTTTCACGTGTGGTTCACAGACACCTGCGGTCACTGGGTGGCCACTACGTCCACGGAAATATCTGAGCTTGATCAAGGGTATCAAGCCCTGTGGCCAATAGCTAGGCCTAACCCCAAGGGCTTCGGGGAGAATTGACCCTGTGACCTCCCGAACGGTGAGGCACTTATTTGACCAGTTGAGCTAACCCTTGGGGCTTCAAAATGACCTATTTTATATACAAATAGTTGTTAGTTATTTTTATTCCATGTAGGAATTCAAATTGAAGAGTTATCACTCGGTCTTCCATATGTGTTCACATTATTCGTATTCATTTCGAAATCTGAAATCAATTTCAAGAATTTCGTAATATTAATAATATCTAAAATAATATAAGCCAACAATAATGATTGCACTATGTCGCTTTGAAATGTAACTTTAGCATATAATATTCAATGAAAATATCAAGTTCTCTAAACTTGTTCTTCAGAGCTCTCATGTGCCATGTGTTTTATTTTTAATATGTATTGTAACATTAGATAAGCTTCCATTTTATCAACCTCACACACTTTTGTATCAAACTTACATAAATATGTTTTTGCAACAATAGTTAAAATTTCGACATCACATCACTTAATCAACCTTTGCATATCAACCGATCAATAATAGCAATCAACATTGCAATATCAAGCAACATTAACATCAAGAAACCTTAGCACTAAGTGACTTTAACATCAACATAACTCATCAACATGACTCATGGCCATTTGACACCAATGGAAACATTTCCAATATTCTCCCCCTTTGGAATTGACAGTGACACAATGTTCCTCCTCCTTTCTATCCTGAAAAATAAATGAATAAATAAAATAAAATATAAATTATTATCCTTGCTACTTCTTCTTACCTACTCCTTTGACATCAATGACAAGGGATTTGAAGAATTAATAAAATTCTATAGTTGTGTAGAACTTTTTTACTGGGTAAATAAATTTTCCTTTGCTAACCATTGGGAATAGTTTAGGAAATATATAATTACTAGTTTGAAAATTGAATGGTTGTCCTGATTAACAAAATAAAAACTTCCCTCAAAATTTCTTCCTCCTGTAGGTTTCTGAGATCTGTTTTCAAACTTGGGATACTTTTTAACATTGTCAGGACTAATGCTCAAGTGAAAATGAAAAGGCACTCTACCAACCAAATAGAAACCCATAAGCTTTAAGAATTTCATCCAATTAATAAATATACCCATTATTTATGCACATCCAATATAACTTCAGGCAATTAATCAATTAGAAATCTTCTCAAAGAATAAAAGGAGGTTAACACAATTCTTTTCTTGTACAAGCATATGTATGTGTTGTAACAAATTATCACTTTGTTTTTTGAATGTGCCCATTGAAGATGTCCTCGATCGATATTTCACTGGTTGTATATATCTGGAATAGCACCTAACAATGTCATTGATTGACATGATACAATGATTCTAAATCTATTGGCCAAATAGAATACACTCCCAAATTTGTTAAATAACAAGATTCATGCCTAGAATTGCTTGGTTGTAGTAAGATATCACTCAGTACTTTGAGCCAACATAAATATGAATCCTTTTCCAATACAACCAGGCAACAAAACAACCACATAGAGGTAAGCCAAACGCATGGTTGCAAGATATGGTACATACATATTAAATGAAATAGGAACACTAACATCATACATTCACATGGGGATTTATGTTGAACTTTCAAGCAATAGTTCCAACATCCATATCAATAAACCAACAACATGAGAATGTTTCACTTGTACAAGTTCCACAAATTTCATGATACCAGCAACAAAGAAAGTAAACAATTGGGAATAGATATCAATGATCAATGAATCAATTAGTTGTGATATCAATCTATGGGTGCGTCCAACAACTAAATGAACTAACTTGGAGGAAACCCATACATTGGCCTTAGATTCATACGAGTGCTATAGAATCTGATTACTCACACCTATCTATGCTTTCATATTGGATTAAGGTTTCTCAATTATATTTCTTCTGATTGGAAAATTGAATGGTAACACAACATGATCCTGCAATCTACATAGGAAACTCCTTTTAAGAGATTTATCACTATATATTGTGATAATACCACATGATAATATTCCTATACAATAATATTCTCACACAATAATTTGCAGCGCACAACTTTCAAGGTTGAAGTTAGGGAACAAAACCCTAATTCACCAATGGTCTTCATAAACTCCATAAAATGCGCGACACCAAATAATCCAAAAACATAATTCAATGCAATATATATATATATATATATATATATATATATATATATATATATATATATATATATATATATATATATATATATATATATATATATATATATATATATATATATATATATATATATATATATATATATATATCTAACAAACCAATTTAATTCAACGTACAATATATGTTAACATACCATATTTTTATAATGTTTCTCCATATATTAACACAACTGTATATTAAACAATATAATGCGAGTGATCGCAAAGGCCCGATGGTTTTTTTTCAAATATTAGACCATGACAGATGGCAGGAGGAATAATTTTCATGGGCAGGAATGCAATTATTGTCATAGAAAATGCTTATGGAGTGGAACAATCTCTTGAAGAAATGGATTTTCACCGAAGTCTAGGAACATGACAGGTGAGTTGAACCGAATGGAGATGTTGATTTACAAGGGGGTTGATGTAAATGTTGAGGATGCCTCTAGATATGCTCCACTACATTATGCTTCTAGAAATAGTCGTGTTCAAGTTCGCTTCCTACTCTTGAAGAATGGAGCACTAGCTAATAAGAAAATAAGAGGAGGTGAGGTGACCAGTTTACACCATATAATATATGTGACAAGGAATAAATATGTGGAGAAAATGATTATCTTCTCAATATTATGAATCAGTTAAACAATATAACATTGGAGACATGAGTAATAAATGACTGCAGTAAGACAGAACTAAACTGGACTAACTGAAAATGAACTAGGACACTTGGATTGATGGTTTTGACACCTAGTAGGTGGCTAGAGTTAGATTCTCCAACACTCCCCCTTAATGAAAACCACATAGAAATTGAATTAAGATATCTATTGGTCTATGTCTGAGCTAGGCTTACAATTTAAAAAAATTACAATTTCCTTCTCATTTTCTTTTCTTCCAAATCCTATAGCCTCTAAATTGTTTCAACTTTTTATTTTTGTTGTATCCTTCAAACCTTAGTTTCTTCATTTGCTGGTGTAGGTCTTCCATCGTTTCAAGTTTTTTAAGCATGTCTTGGACTTCTTTAAAAAATAGATTATATGTGGGATGACCACATATTATCTTTTGTAGTGTGATTTTGATCATCGATCTACTGTGACATAAGATGACAATAAAATTTTATCTCTTCAAAAATCCAATATCTAAAAATTTCATTGGTGTGTTCACCATGCATGTTGTCTTCAACATTCATATCTGCAGCTTGTATGTAGACCTCATCTAGACATGTTGTTGCAAACCATGCTTCAAGGAACTTTAACTCTTCTTCATAATCATCCTATTTAAATGTAGATTGGAAATCAATGGTAAGTGTAAAAAAATCTACAGAACCACATTGGTTATGTTCCTTCTGTTTTGTAATGAGATATTTCTCCTGTTGTGTTTCTTTCTCTACCTCTTCCTTTCTCTCTGTTTTCTCTTTTTGGGATTCCTTCTTTTCCTCTTCCTTTATCTTTGTCTCTGCCTCCTCCAGTTCTTTACTAACATGTGTTGTTGCAGACAGGTTGTCTTCCACTTGGTTTTCAGACACAAGTGGGATTATCTCACCAAATAACATCATGTCGATATCATGTTTTTGTTGCATCATCTGCAACCATTCATCATTAGGAAACAAATCTCATTAAATTTCACATCAACAAATTAAATTGTTGGATAAACCATAACACTAGCTAGAATCATCAAATTGTCATCAGTAAACTCTATTGCTAGAATCACCAAGTTGTCATCAACAAGATTTGTTGTTGGATTTACCAAATCTTCATGCACTTGTAGTTATGAAAAGTGGGATTCACGATCATTTATGTGCTCCTTCTCTTCTTCTTCTGCAAATTCTTCACATAAATTATCCACTTGTGGCGGAGCACAATGGGATTCGACAAACTTTTCATCTCATTGTAGATCTGCTACTATAGATCCACCTTCATCTTCAACTTCAATGCTCCCCCTTACACCAAAACTGCTCTCAAGGGCATCTGAGGCCTTCTTAGTTGTCTTGGCATCCGAAATGAGGGGAATAATGTTGTCATCTACAAATTCCTTTATGCATTTTAATATGAAGGGATCATTTTTCCTCTTCACTTCCAATTCTTTCAAAAACACTTCATACATGACTAGTTGTTGCTTTGACTTTCTTAGCCTCTTGGATTTTCCCATTGTTAGGCACTGGATCACTTCGACTCAGCGAGAAAATGTACTTCCAGACATAGTAGTTTCCTGGAACAAAAATATATTTTCGATGATTTCCCTGCTACTCAACATTGAAAAAAAATAGGTCTACAAATTTTCACAAAGGCGGCCTTTTCACAAAAGCCCTTATAAAATGCCTTGCAAACTATTTTTCAAATCCTTTGATTTAAAACAAAAATAACACTCTTTTAAACAAAGCGGCACTTCAAAAAAATCTTTAATAAAGCAACCCCTTCTTCTAATTCCCTCTTTTAAGAGGCCTTTAAAAAAACTCCAAAACAATGTCTTTTTAAAAAAAAATTCTTTATGATCTTTTTTTTAAAACAATGTGCTTATGATCCCTTTATTTTAAAACAAAGGCTTTTGAAAATTTTTTTTTTTTTTCTAGTTAAGACTAACCTAAGTACCTACGAGGAATTTGAACCAGTGACCTATCGCAAGGAGTGCCTTAATAGCGCACCCATTCACCGTCATTTCAAAATCCCATGAACACTTTTGAAAAAAACTTTGAGCAACATCAATTTTTTTTTTTTTTAACTCAAAACCATGAATTTTATGCTCATAACCACTCGTATTAATTTGAGTAACCTCCCTCAAAATTTCATGCTCATAACCACAACTCGTATTTCATGCCCTTCTTGAAAATAAATTTGAATATATTATAAAGGAACTTTTATAATATCATGGACAAAGAAACTTCAACAAATGATGAATGGAAATAGAACCTTTTGACTTTTCATGAACGACTTTCCTTTTTAAAATTTGTGTTGCGTGTCGCACCACGTTTGACCTTTGTTGAATTAAAGACTTCAACTCACTTCGTCAGCCCTTTGATTAAAAAAATACGTGTTATTGTTCGCCGTAGTCTTTAACGCAACTTTTTGAAAGCCTTTCCGGCGATTTTTTCCGGTGAAAATCCGGCAGTGATTTATTGAAATCGAAGTTTGATAACTAGTTTCTGCACAATGAAAGCGTCCCAGGGGTTTTTCAGGGTGCTGAATCCGAATATGCAGTTAAAAAACCATTTTAACTGCAACAAATCATGATTTCATCTCAATTTCTTCCGCCGGATTCCGTCACCGGAATCTCAAAAAGTCGCATTATAAACAACTCCTTATTGTTCTGGCTGATACAACCGCTCTGTATGTCGTCAGCGTCAGCACACTTTTCAATAGCGTGTTTATACGTTGAGACACATTTTTATATAGTTTCGTAACTTTGTGGAGATCAACGCACTTAAGAAGAGAGATCAAGTGTGTTGGTCACTTAATTTATTTTTCTCTCTTATGCTTCTTCACGAGAGGATTTTTCAAATTCCTGCTACTCTATCAAAGAGTATTATGCTGGTTCGTCTTTTCTCTTTATTGCTCTCATTTTTCTTATGTCTCTGCTTTTTAGTAACATGATAAGGAATAAAAGATGTGGAGTAGAGGATTTTTCCTTTCAATCTTACGAATCGGTTAAAGAAGATTACATTGGAGACATCAGTAATAATAACTGCAGAAAGACTAAACTAAATTGGACTAACTAAAACTAAACTAAGACACTTGGATGGACGATTTTGACACCTAAAAGATGGTTGGAATTAGATTCTCCAAAAATATGTAGGCCATTAAAATGTTGTCAAAATTCTCATTGATGCTAGTGCAAATTCATGTACTCAAGAATCTAATGGTTATAGATTTTCAAGGACATCATGGCATTGTTAATTTGTTAATGAATGTGAGCACCAAGATTTCTGAGATATGAGACAATAAGGGTCTTTTACTAAGAGACTATTAGAAGACTTTGTGTTTGAGGGTCTTTTACCAAGAGATTGTGCATGATTGATGAGAAGGTTTTGAAAATTAGGATTTGTGGAACTCTCCAGATATATTATGAAGAGCTCAATGAAATATAGGGAACAGTTTTTTCTTTTTCAATAGCAAGATCCAATAAAATATTTAGGAATATAATGCATCATATACATTCAATACATGTATACACCATTAATCATTCGGTTGGTAGAATACATTCAATACCATATATCTAGAAAATAATGATGGAAATCGGAACTAAGACCATTTTTTTCATACCATGTAGGTTGTTTTCATATAATGATGGTCGACCTCTATCCTAGCATATAATTGATACCTGTCATCCACTGTCCTTATAAAATTTTGATTGCAATTGCTTCACTAACCTTAAAATTATGAATGCACGTTTTAAGTGTATACATAACATATGATAAAGCATTGCATTCATCACATTTAATTCTAGGTGTATATCACATGTCTATTACATTTATTTGACAATTTCTTAGTCGAAAAATAAACTACAATCCCTAAGTCGACCTCTCCATATGTTGTTATGATATTCCTTTGACTTTCCATTCATTCTTCAAATGCATCTTTTTTCCTCTACATCTCTATCATTTGTTACTCCTTCCAACCCTGTCACCTTTCTCGCTTCTCAGTTATATCTTATTTTCACTACCTCTATCATTTTTATTATCCATGTGTTACCTGTCATCTTCTGCATTATTGACTCTCCTTCTAGTGTTACAAGTATTCACTGTCTTGTTCCTTTGAGTCTCTTTGAATTGCCTATTTCTTGAATTATTATTAGCCTTGCTTCTATTTCTTAATAATATATTGAGGTTGATTCACTTAGTATAGATCTCCAGGTTATATTTACAAAGATCTAATCTCTAGGATCATCCTTATCTTCATCTCGAAATATTATGGTGTCCTTTTTTGCAAGTTCTTGTTCTGTAATTTCTTTTCTACGAATTTGATACATATTTTGTTCTCTTTGTTATATGATCAGTGTGTTTAGTGGATATGTTATATGATATCATTTTTATATGGTCGATGAATTTGATACAATCATGATCCTCTTTACGAATCCTCCTCTATGCATGATAAGGTGTGTGAATTATCATCTATGTCTCTATGTTGGTCTACCATCTCTCATTTTATCTCTGTGTTAGTCTACTATTGGTGCTCATTTTTCATTTACAACTTTTCAATATCTTAGCACTGGTGATATCTCTATGGTTTGTGTTGGTGATACCTCTCTCAATAGTCAATGACAGCCTTCATCACCCCCTATAATCAATAACATTTTCTTTGATTCTAACATAAAAACTAAGTTACTGTTAGAATTTCAATTGTTTTCTTCATAACTCTATGGCTCCTTTTATGTAACCAATATTATTTTGATATAATTAGCCTTGTGCTCAAATTATCTCAGGTTCAATGAAACTTCTTGCATTCACTAAAATTATTGTATGAACTTGCTTGTATTTTTGTTCAAACTTTCATGTGCTTTTGGAGATTTGATGATACCTCTACACAAGATGATCTTTTATACTAGTATTATGATAGCTTAGATGTTGGAAATAGACTAAATGTGTTCATATAAATATAACTCATGCATATATATATATATATATATATATATATATATATATATATATATATATAAAGACATATACATATATATATATATATATATATAGATATCTTATATATATATATATATATATATGTATATTAAGATATCTATATATATATATATATATATATGTATATGTCTTTATATATATATATATATATATATATATATATATATATATATATATATATATATATATATATATATATATATATATATATATATATATATATATATATATATATGTCTTCATTTATGACCTTATCATAGTAGTTGCAAATAATATGGCTTGGGTGTCATTCACATGATACTTCACATTGAATACCCCTGGGGACTTGCTAGCACTTAGAAAGTTTCTCTTGGTTATAGGAGAGAAATTCCCAAGGTAACATTTTCACTCCAACTTGTAGATTGAAGGTTAGCCCCTTTAATCCAAGGAGGGCTCTCTCTAACTTTTACACTGTGGCTAGATCTTTAGATAGGTTGTGTTGATGTAGGGTTTAGTTCGGCTTGAAATCAATAGCTCATTGGGTGATGGAGTCAAATAGATAGGGTTTATATGGGTTTACCAAGATAATTGGCTGTCTAATCAGGATTGATAATGGTAAGGTGGATATCATATCATAGACCTCTATCATTTGTTGTAGATGGATGAAGGAAAAAAACAATCCACTACCTAGGGCATAAATAATGAACCTTATGGTAGCTTTAGAGGATCAAGATGGAACCTTTGAAAACTTAACTCAGAGCATCAAAGCAGAGATGAATTCTGAATTAATTTATCTCTTCCAAACATTAAGAAGGAACGCAATCATGAGATTATAAAGGAGAAATTTAAAAACACAAAGAAATACATACTAAAATCAAACTATCACTTGGATATTTATATCATTGGTTATAATCTACTGATCTTGGCAATTGAAATAATTAAAGCAATCAAACACAAATAGACAGTGGTTATGTTTAAAATAAAAACCAACCCTTTCTTCATATTCTTGATGAAATATATATAAAATACAATAGATATAAGCTTCCTGAAGTATGGTAGTAGTAATTACAAAATATTTACATTTTCTTTGAGGGTATAATTAGCAAAAATTGCTGAAACCTAATCATCTTAGTTATTCGTATCTCTAATTTGGTACATAATCCCTCGTTGAAACAGAGCACAAGGTTGTTATATGCTCATGCTGTTAGTATCCTGAAAGAATAACAAGTTGTCTACCGCAAGATACGATATGGAACGGTTTGCAAAAAATCATCTCTTTTTGAAAAGTGTTGATTCGGAATACAAATTTTTTTTTGGCATATTTTTGACACTTTAAATTTTCTTATGTATCAAGTATCAACATATTTTTTTAAATGTCTGTGGTTTTCATGCTATGAAAAGTGTTGATGCAATGTCAACCCCTTTTTTTAGAGGGCTTATTTTTGACAATTTATATTTTCTTATATATTAAGTGTGGGCTTATTTTTCTCTGTCTTTTTCTACTCTTTGTAGTCTGCTCTATTTTTTCTTCTTCATCAAGGATGACAACTATTTATTTGAACTTAGGATTCATTCTAGCTTTGAAATTCAACCATAGATTGTTTGTAGGATGAGTGTGAGGTATTTTTCTCTGAACCCTAACCTCTGTCTCAACTTCCTCATCTTCTATTTCAACTTTATGTTTACCCTTTTTTCTCTTTGAGATTTTATGTTTTGTTTCTTCCTCCTCTACCATAATTCTTTATTGGTTTCTTTGGTTTCTAGTCCCCCCTTCATAAATTTCAACCTCTAGCATCTTCACAGGGAGCTCCTCATGTTTTTCAGCATGGGTTCGGCTAGATTATCCTTTGGTGTGATGAACTACATCTTGAGAAGGAACTCTTTTTTGGCCTCTTTTTGATCTTCTAGGTACATGTTAGTTTGTGTTCATTTTCCTCATTTTCCTTAATTGTTCTACTTTCTTATTCAACTCATGAGTATATAAAATCTTAATAAGACTATGATGAAAAATATCATGAGCTTGTAATTCAAGTCTCTTCCTTTTCTTGGTACACATTTTCAACAAATTCTGACATAGCAAATATGGAAAATTCATTTTCTTAAAACTTGTTAAGTGAAAAATAAACCTCATGTGGTATAGGTAAGCTTTGGAATACCTACCTTCACAAGTGAAGAAAAGATGGTTTTAGTTTGCTTCGATGACCCACATCCCATTCTTGATTTGGGAAGTCTTATTTTAAGAAGAAATTTAAATCCACATTAAACAACCTCTACTTCTGAACCACCTTTCACCTTCAACTAGCAAACTCGTTGCTTCGGTGATCGACTCTTTTGTGACAGGGAAGTGAAATTTCTTGATTCTAGTTGTATTTCCATCGAAAGAGAAGATAAAATCATGGCATTAGATAAGGTTGTACACATTAAAGAGTTGAAATATCAATTCCCAACCCGCACTTCTAAAAATATCAAGCATTTCAAGGTACAATTTAAAGTATGTGCCATTGGGTTTGAACCTCGTCACTTGGCCAGACTGACCCATTCTACCAAGCTCCAAGACCTTCAACACATTTACTGACCTTGAAATACACTATCAGAGGACTGAAAGACAAATAACACCCTTTATGCAATGCAAAATAGCAAAACTAGGTTTGCTAGAAAAACTATTATAAAGCAAAACAGGGCAAACTAGGGTTTGATTTAAAATGACTCAAATGGGATAAAAAATGTTGGAAATTCCAAATCATATAGGAGAGGAACCATTATTTTACAAATCACCACTTGAGTGCTCAAAAAATATGACTTAATGAGTCAGAAATAAAGTTTTAATTTTTTTTTAAAAGCAGTACGAAAACATTTCGTAGCACCACCCGATTTTTTACTATAGGTCAAATCACTAAGCGCAATTTTGCATAGACTTAGGGTTAGGTAAAAGAGTTTTAATTACACATTTCCCTAGGATTAGCATACCTTATAATGAATACAACACCCCCCTTTATATTATTTATGACTTGAAAAAAGATAGACTAGCATCATTGACTTGAAATCAAGGTGTAAACTTGATGCTAACAGGACCAGATATAAAGAAGATGATATATAGACTTTGCTTCTCTTGGCTTGAAGTCATCGCATTTGCTTTCAATTTATGTATTTCAAGGAGTTTTTTTCTTTGCATTATTCAAAGTTCAAAAAGTATCAATATAATTCGTAAGAAATACAACATAATTTAATCCATAGGTCATACATATTCAGAGTCATTAAAGTTGAAGAATTTTGAGGAATTGTGATGATGCAATATGATAGACTCATATTCAAAATGCTTTGACTAGATATGAAAATGTTAACATAGATCATATTCATTTTGGATAGGCTTATTCACTTTTTCATATATATATATGTGTGTGTGTGTGTGTGTGTGTGTGTGTGTGTGTGTGTGTGTGTGTGTGTGTGTGTGTGTGTGTGTGTGTGTGTGTGTGTATGTATGTATGTATGTATGTATATAGTATCGAAGGATAAATTTATGAATGATGGACCAAGTTGATGTTTTCTTTTTCATAATGAAGATGACCTAGCTTTATAGATAAAAGTTGGTCTTTTTCATGTTTCTTCTTTCACAACCACAAAGTATTGACTCTTAAACATTACTTTATTCTTTTAGTCTTCTTGTTGTTGTTCATATAATTTTGTTGCTTTTGTACAGTTTCCCTCTTTAGATAGTACCTTGTTTTTTATATTCTCTAAAATCCATTGATGCTCCTCTTTAAAGTCAAACTAGTGAGAAAAGGGAGCAAGGACTATCCCCAACTTGTTCCTTAGATATTCAAATGGCTCTCTCGCTAGTTTCTTAGTAAATATATCTACTATCTACTCTTTTGTTGATATGTATTCTAGCTTCACTGAAAGTTACCTTCATATCTTGTAGAGTATTTTTCATCCATAGCAATTGTGTGCAACAAGCCGTAGGTGCAATGTATTCAATTTTTTTTGTAGATAGAGATACTAAGGATTGATTTTTGTTTAGCCTTTCAACTAGTGATTCGCCTAGGTAGAATGCAACACAAGTTGTACTCTTCCTTTCATCTATATAGTTAGCCCAATGTAGCTCCACCTCCCATATTTACCCACTTTCACCAGGTTTCTTGGGTAAACATGAGCGATAGACTACTATAACATGACTCAACCTTCTAAATATAGTCAAGGAAGTGGAATATTCAACTTGAAACTTTACTGAATTTCCTTAGGTGTTACAGGACCCCGAGAGATCAACAACCACTCCGAATTCCTAAACCCTAAGATAACTTTCATTTTGAGTGATATGGAGCCCCAGTTGTTTGCATAACAAGGAAGGCCAACAATCGAAACCCTCAATGTATCTTCTATACCAGGAGAATACTCATCTCCTTTCTGCCCAATTGATCTTTAAGTAGATTCATGTGAACTGTAGTATACCATTTTGCTCGTCATCTTTGATTCTCCTCTTCCTGTAAGAATTCCATGTTAGATAAACCAAATAGATACCATAACCAAAATCATAACTCAATGACATTAAGGAGAGGATTATCTCATCTATAAAATCAATCCAAATTATCATGATACATGAATACTAATAATCTCATAAGTATGCCAACATCATGCACGAAAATACCAACTACATACCATGACCCCATGCATGAAAAACATAACCATGACGATCCATGCATAACCACATGCATCTAGCCCATTAAGTCAAAGTGTTTGAACCATGTTCCGATACCACTATGTAATTCCACCTCCCATATTTAGCTAGTTTCACCATCTTTCCCGAGGTAAACATCAGTGGAGGGCTACTATAAAATGACTCAACCTCCTAAGTACATTCAAGTAAGTGGAATCGAAAACTTGAAACTCTACTGACTTCGCTCAGGTGTTAAAGGACCCCTAGGATCTAAACAACCACTCCAAGTGCCCAAACCTTGAGATAAATTTCTTTTACAGTGATCTGGAGCCCTATTCACTTTCATAACAAGGTAAGCCAAAGACTGTAACCCTCCAGTCGCATGGATGACCCTGCCTCCCAGCAACTGTAGACTAAAGTACTTAGTTATGTGCATGCGGACACGAGATCTGAGCCACATTTTTAGGGCTATGATCCAGAAATATACCCAGAACTTGATAGAACTTCCATACATGATAAATGACACAAGAACAAAGCCTCTAACACAAAACTTAAGCAAGGACTTGACCTAACCCGATATAACCATGATAGTCATTTTGTCAAACACATGTCGAACATGAAATATACATGTCATGAATGCATATCTAAACATGGAAATACAAATCTTATCTTAGAATCATGAAGAAGGTCTAGTTCCCTTGCCAAATAACTGAAATAACATCTATTAGGCCATGCACTCATTAACTAGTTACTTACAAGTAAAAACATGATAAGAGACATAAGTTGAATCTCTCATAAAACCATGCTTTTAACCAACATATAACCAAATAAATAGCAATGATATAACAACCATTAAATCCACATAATAACAAGTATAATTACTCATTAATTACAAGGGAAAGAGCTGATATCAATCATATGCAAAATCCAACCAAGACAGGACTTCCACGTACCACCTGACGATAGATTGAGCTGAACCAAATATTTCTTTTAGCCAATCAACCTTATGCCATATTGCAAGCATGAACATGGGATATTATGGGATAAACCAATACATAAACAAACAAGGGAATCCAAAGGTTAAACCACCTTCACCCTCACACTACCGTGATCTCACCTAAACCACTCCTAAGATCACAAGACCAAACCAAGCTTAGGTGCCTTAGAATTCCTTCACCATTTTTTGAGAGATTTTCTTGTCCCAACCCACCTATTGAGGGCTTCCCGAAGAAAACATCTCCATCCCCATCTCTTGGGATTTTCTTGAGACCACCTCACTCGGATCTAAAACCTTCCAAAAACCCAAAGCTCAACCAAGAATGAATCCCATCATACCATGGTTATCTGGAAATGGCAAGGCAATATTGAACCCCCTATCAAACTAGGAAAAACCCATGCAAATGATAGAAAATGAACCAAATATACCCATGAATATACCATGCATTCCAAAACCAACTAGGAAATTATACATGCAACCTATTACCTACAAGTATTCCCACTCAAGCCGCGTGATCCACCTCTTCCTTGCTTGATCCTTTCTTTCCTTTTATTTCCTTTTTCTTTCCTTTTCTTTCCTTTTGATTTCCTTTTCTTTCCTGGTCCTTCCTTTGATTGCTTTCTTGATTTCTCCTCTTGGTGCTCTTCTCCTCTTTGAAGCCAATTCCAAAACTCAACTCACAAAATGTTGACAAAAATCTGTGAATTAATCCTCTGAATCTTTTTTATCATTGAGGCATCTAATTTCTTCATTTCCCCCCTATTTTACTTCATTTTCCTCGTCAAATTCAACCTCAGGCCTCTCACCTTCCTTTTCTCATAATTTCCTTTATTTTCATAAATAAATTCCAATTAATGCATTTTTTCCTTTTCAAATTTTTTTCCATTTCCTTTGCCAATTTCCATTAGCCATAATAGACAACAGGTGATGCCCAATAGGATTCTTTTCCCAACATTAAGCCTTGAATACGTGTCCCATGACCTTGGTCCTATTTTTCCTTTATTAACTTTATTACATGAACTTTTAACCCAGGTTGTTACAGCCACCCCTTAGGGAAACACCGTCCTCTATGTTCTATGACACCTATGAACAACAAACTGATGAAAAATAAAACATACTACCCATAGAGCTTTATAAATTATCTTGTTATAGTATTTATAATGTTCAACCTAGTGAAAATCATACTAACATGACAACCATGACAACATGAAAACCATACCACTTATTGGAGCTTTGTAACACAACTCATTGTAGTATGTATAATAATAACCATACATAAATATGCACATTTACAAAAACTCATTTTCCTTCACTAGAAAATAATCAATCATACATTTCCCACATCTGATCAACCATCTCTCATTTAACTTCATCGGGCCCAAAGTTCTTCCACTACACTTTAACTTTCTCGATTGCTCGGTTCTGGAGCATGGGTTGTTTTCGCTACAATATGCACTATGGTTCTGGCTAGAATTATCCTTCTGGATCCACCTACAACACAAACCAATCAATCTCATGATGAACATCCTTTACATATATTTTAGGAAATGAAACATAGAAAACATCATGGACTCTCATTATTTGAGGCATTGCAAGTCTGTAGGCCACTAGTGAAATCCTTTAAAGGATCTCGAAAGTCCCGCAATATCGAGGTGCCAACTTGGCACATGATCCAATCATCAAGGAGATATTATTGGGCTTGATGTGAAAGTACACATGCTCCCAAATCTGAAACTCCTTAAATGCCCTGTGTTTATTTGCATAACTCTTATGTCTATCATATGCTGCATGTAACTTCTTCTTTATAACCTGCATTTCCTATTCCATCTATGCGAACATATCTGGTCCAATAAATACTCTGTTCATTGTATCACTCCAGCTCATGGGAATATTACAACTCTACCCATGTAGTGCCTCAAACAAGCTCATCCGCGGTGACTCTTGTTACAAGTTGTTGTAAGAAAACCCAAACAGTGGAAGATACTCCTAACACCTTTATTGTTGATGCATGGTATACATCCTCAACATATCCTCCAGTATCATGTTGACCCTCTTTGTCTTTCCATCTGTCTCTAGATGATAAGTTGTACTGAAGGCTAAAATTGTACCCAAACCTGCAAACAACTCCTCCCAAAACCTGGAAGTGAAATTAGCATCTATATTTGATACAATCTTCTTAGGAATACCATGCAATTGCACTATATCTCTGATGAAGATCTTTGCTACTTCACTGTCTGAATAAGTAGACTTAATCGCTATGAAGTGAGTGACCTTGGTCTTGTCAACCACAACCATGATATAATCATGTTACTTTGATGTCCTCAACAAATCTCTAATTGATCTAGTGCTCAAAAATATTCTCAAAAATGAAAGTTGTCAGATTGGAGCAAAACCTAAATGACCACATAGATATCACCATCTTGAATTCGACGCAACTTGTTTTGCAGAAAACAGATGTTGTATGCTCCCCAAATGAGTTCTAATCAATTTGGCAAACATTCAAAATTTTATGCAAGGCTATCAAATTAGTAATCTATACTACTGACGTGGCATTCTCACTAGGTCTGTTGATGCAGAAAAATTATTGGGTTGATTGAGCCATGATATCGCACCACTTGTTAGGTTTCTAATGGTGTTGTGTTGGCGAATTGTCATTGGGTGATTGGGTTGTTGGTGAAATGGACCAACCGGAGGCTACCACGTGGCCCAGACGAAGGCTACCATGTGGCACCTCAGTGGACACAAAAAATTGTTGCCATGTCAGATAAACCTCCATATTATTCGATCGCTGAACCTATCTTGAAAAAACTACCACAAATATCGTTAAGACAGGGGTGGTCCTTGTTTAAAGGCCACCTAAAATCTTCATATAATGCTATGTTGGGCATAGTTTTGGGTTAAGGGCTGAGGGCTAGCCCTAACCTTAGTCACCACACCCACACAGACCAAGGGCAGAACCAGGGGCTAGGTTTTAACCTTGGTCCCCCCAACCTTAAGAATTTTCCATACGACCAAATTCCCAGAACCAAGGGTGTGTCGGAAGGGGGCCTAACCCTAGGCTCCAACCCCCAGTCACATGGGGGGCATGTGACCACCAACGCATGCATAGAGGTCATTAGGAAAATTAATGGCCCCATGATGCACTAGATTTGCATTGATTTTTTGCCCAGTTAGCAGAAAAAGGGGCGAAATTAGAGGATGGTTGGCCACACTTGGCGAATTTGTAGGTCAACTAGCAGCAAAACTTGGGAAGCTCATAACTTTCTCATGTTTAGGTTTTTTTGGGAGTAGAAAGAGGCTAGACATGGGTTTTTGATAGCTATGAATCCATTGGATCTTGTTTTGAAGCCATTTGAGCACTGTAACTTTATTTAATCGCTATTTTTATGAGCATAATGATATAGGCACAAGCATTGGAAGATGGACCAGGAGATGTAGCCTAGGATGGGTGAACTCCTTCATCACTTGTTGTTTTGTGTTTAGTGTTATGGTGGTATTGTCTGAAATATTCTGCAAATTCTGAAGTTTAAATTCATGTTTTATGTATTTATGAATTTAACATAAGAGCCTTAAAAACTCAAATCTAATCATTTGCAATTTTACATAAACCTCAAGCAATTTCATATAGAGATCAAGTTTGGTATCAGAGCATTGGTTCTTCGTTGCTGTGAGGATTTAACTTGTTTGCAAGTTTTCTTGATGCTTACAAGGTTGAATCTCAAGAGAGGACAAGGAAATCTTGTGGGTGTGGGTTGTCAATTTGGGACAAGGACAAGGAGAGCACATTTGCTACAATATCGACGACAAGTTTCACCTCAAGTTGTACCTGAATCTTCAGTAAGAATGTCACAGGAAGTAGGACCTAATAACATGTCAAATGATGAGAAGGATTTTAGAAAATCATTCTTTGACATGACCCATATGGTGAAATTTCTATATGAAGAAAGAAACACAAGATTGCAGGGAGAGATCTCCAAGCCTCCAAAGGGAGAGGGTTCTTCAGGAGGAAAAGGAGGAGATGAGGAAAAGCCTTCAAAAGGGAATGGAGGTAAACCACCACCTTCTCCACCTTCATCTTCATCTTCACAATCATCTTCATCCTCTTCCACAACTACCCCTTCACAAACACCTCCACAATCTCCAAAGGGACATGGTAAAACTCCCTTATTGAAACTTGATATTAAATTCAAATTGCCTATGTATAATGGTGAGGTTAATGTTGAAAGACTAGATAATTGGGTTCGTCAACTTGAAGTATATTGCAGGATTCAAAACATCAAGGATGATGAAACAAAGATTCAGCTGGCTTCATTAAGGTTGGAGAGTGCAACATTGATTTGGTGGGAAGCCAAAACACAAGAGGATATGAAAAAGCATGGTAAGGTCTCAACCTCTTGGATTGATTTTATTGCTACACTTAGAAGACAGTTTTATCCATTAGCTTATATGCAGAAGGCTATTATGGATTGGCAGAATTTTAGACAACTAAAAGGTCAAAGTGTGCAAAGTTACACCCAAGAGTTTAGAAGAAGGTCTTTGATATTAGGTGTAGATTTGTCATCATAGGACACTTTGTTTAAATATATTGGCAGTTTACACAGTTATTTAAGGCACACTATTCTCATTTTCAATCCCAAAAATTCGGATGAGGTTTGTGTTCAAGCCACACATCTAGAAGCAAGAGGGAAAAGTATTTCAGATGAGAAAAGTGAGAGTTCCTTGAAATTGGAAAAAAGGAAAATTTAAGGGAAAAGGGAAGAATAGTGTTTCTACTAAATGGGAAAAAGAAAAACTCACATGCAAACATTGTTTTAAAAATGGCCATGATGAAGATCATTGCTGGAAACTCCATCCAGAAATGAGACCTAATAAACATAAAAACAAAGAGAAGGAGGAAAAAAAATACAATTATAGAACATGACTTAGGTTCAAATTCAGGAGATGAAATTAAGATTACAGCGATGGGTTTGAAAGGTAAGAACATAGCAAGCACTAGTTCTTCAAATTGTTATAATGATACTCAAGATGATGAAACAAGTATTGAACTTTTCCATATTAGAGTTGTTTCAAAGCATACCAAAATTGACACACTATTTGATAATGGTTCTCAATCAAATTTGATTTCTAAAGACTTAGTCAAGAAGTTAAATTTAGAAACCATTCCACATCCAAGACCTTATCCTTTAGGTTGGATATGTAAGAATACAAATTTTCAGGTGACAAGGAAATGTATCCTATGATTTGCAATTAATGCAAACTTTCTTGACGAAGTTGAACTTGATGTAGTTTCGCTTGAGATTTATGGTATTATTTTGGGAAACCCATATCTTTATGATAGGAGGGCAATATTTCATCGCCATGAGGATAAGTACCACTTGTTCAAGAATGGAAATGAGTACATAGTTAGAGCGCATAGAAAGAATATGTGTTTGTCTCTTATGCAAGCAGGAAAAATGAAGAGAATTGTGAATGCAAGTCACAATTTGTCTTTGCTAATGTTCAAGCATAAAGATGTTGTTAATGAGGCCTTTCAAGGAAATGCATCAAATGAAAAATACGATTTCATTAAGGTTGCTAATGGTTGTAATAAGTTTTTTCAGGGCTCTAGTATGTTGCCCTCCAAAAGAGTTAAACAAGAGGAGGTAAAGGTGCAACAACATACATCATTGTTGAACAATGATGGGAACAAGATGTCAATGCTAAAGGGTGAAAAATCAAAGAGAAAGCGCGAAAGAAAAATGACAAAGAAGGCATAGATTCCAAAAGTTATTCTTGGGGGTTTCAAAATGGTGCATGGAAATGGCAAAAACACTTGGTCAAGAGTTGAGCCAAGTACAAAGCAAGACAAGCTAAACATCATCATGTCGACAATGTTCAAGTTGAGAAGAATTTAAAGTTGTTTAAGTTTTCTTTGATTGACGACCAAGGAAGAAATATGTTTGTCTCTTCAAGGACAATTCGTTGTTCTACAAATTCTAGGAAATTACAGTAAGATGCTACCTACAAAAGTGAGACAAGGCCTCTAGAATTAAGGAAAAAGACAAGTTTTCATGAAAAGCTCAAATTGTTGAATTTAGGAAAATTCGAGTCGATTGAGGTTGGAAGGGTGAGGGGATTGTACCCTCATCTAATTTTTTAGTAATAAAAGATATTTTGGGGTCCCAAAGCTTCCAGTGTGGAGGAGTGATCTGGTGCTCAAAAATATGATAAAAAATGAAAATTTTCAAATTGGAGAGAAAGCTAAATGACCACGTAGCACTCATCATCCTAAATCTAGCGCAACTCATTTCATGGAAAATGAATTGCGTATGCTCCTCGAAATGAGTTCTGATAGATTGGGCAAATAGGCAAAAATTTTTGCAGGGTTGCCTAGTCAGTGGTCCATACTGCTAACGTGGCATGCTGATTAGGCCTGTTGATTTTGAAAAATGATTGGGTTAATTGAGCCAATGATATCACACCACTTATCATGCTACTAATGGTGTTGCATTCACGAATTGTCATTGGGTGATTAGGTTGTTGGTGACATGTACCAACTAGAGACTGCCACTTGGCCCTGCCAGAGGCTACCACGTGGCACCTTGGTGGCCACTAAAAATTTTTGGCAGGTTCGATTAATCTACACAAGATTTGATCGTTGAACCTATCTCCAACAAACTACCTCCGATATCGTTAAGCCATGGATGGTCCTTGTTTAAGGGCCACCCAAAATATTCACATAACATTATGTTGCATAGATTTTTGGGTTAAGGGCTAAGGGCTAGCCCCAGCCCTAGTTACCGCATCCACATAAACCAAGGGCGAGGGTTTAGCCCTAGTCCGCCCAACCTTAAACATTTTCCATGCGGCCACAAGCCCGGAACCAAGGGCACACTGGAAGGGTGCCACACCCTAGGCACCAGTCCCGAGTCACATGGGGGCCATGTGTCAGTGCATGATTTGTATCGAATTTTCACTGATTTGTCACCCAGTTAGCGGAAAAAGGGGCGAAATTGTAGGACAATTGGCCAGACTTCGTGAATTTGTTGGTTGACTAGTAGCAAAACTTTGGAGGCTCATAACTTTCTCAATTTTTGGTCTTTTTGGGAGAAGAAAGAGGATAGACAGGGGATTTTGATAGCTCTAAATTCATTGGAGAGGATTTTGAAGCCATTTGAGCATTTTAACTTGATTTAATCACTATTTTTATGAGCATAATGATATAGGCCCAAGGATTGGAAGCTAGACCAGGAGACGTAGCCCAGGAGGAGTGAACTCCTTCATCACTTAATGTTTTGTGTTTACTGTTATGGTGGTATTTTCTACAATATTATGCAAATTAAGAAGTTTAAATTCATGTTTTATTTTTTTATGAATTCAACATAAGAACCTTAAAAATTCAAATTTAATCACTTGCAATTTTACATAAACCTCAAATAGTTTCATATACAGGTCAGTAATGAAATCCATGGAAATGACCTCCCATTTACACGCAAGAATACGAATAGGATGTAACAAGCCAGTTGGGTGATTACACTCAGCTTTCACCTATTGACAATCCAAACATCTAGCAACAAACTCTACCACTTCCTTCTTCAAATTCATCCAATAGTATACAATTTTCATAGTTATCAATGTCTTACGATATCATGGGTGAGATGAATATGGCTTGACATTAAACTCCCTCTAGATAAGCTTCTTTCACTCATTGTCATCTGTCACATAGATCATGTCCCTAAATCTCACCAAGTCATCTATTGTGAGATGATAATCCACATCCTATTCACCTATACCCTTTTCTAAACTGCGCTTAAGTTGTTGATACCTGTCATCATGTTGTCTTGTCTGCAAGATCCACTCTTGAAAATATCTCTTGTAAGAGTTCATAGTTGCAACATGGTTTACCTACACTCTCCTACTGAGATCATCTGCAACCCTATCCTCCTTACCCTTGATGTACCTAATCTCAAATTCAAACTCACTAAGAGTAGTCAACCATCTAGATTTCCTAGCATTCAGATTAGGTTTGTCAAACAAGTATCTCAGCCTAGTATGATCACTCATCGACACAAACTTCATACCAAGAAGATAGTGCCTCCACATCTTTAATGCATGAATTATCATTGCCAACTCCAGATCATATTTCACATAGTTTTGTTCATGTTCATTCAATTTCCATGAATCATAAAGTACTACTTGTCCCTCCTACATCAAGACTCCACCAAGTCCCCTCTTACAATAATCTATACACACCACGAACTCATTATTTTGATCTGCAATCTTAAGAACTAGATAATTTGTCAACTATTTCTTCAATTGATCGAAACCCTCTGCACATTACTTTGTCCATTAAAATTTCTTTCCTTTCCTCTACAATGACGTAATAGGATAGGAAATCTACCAGAAATTCTTGATGAACCTCCTATAATAACCTGTTAACCCCATGAATGATCTGACCTCATCCACATTTCTAGGAGTTTCCTATTCCATGATAGGTATTATCTTTTCAGGATCCACTTCTATTCCTTCCTTGGAAACAACATGTCCCAAGTAATATACCTATGTCTGAAAGAAACTGCATTTGCTAAGCCTGGCATACAACTAATGCTCTCTTAGCAATATCAACATTGTTGCTAAGTGTTCAACATGCTCTTCCTCATTCTTAGAATATATGAATATATCATCAATGAATATGATAACAAACTTGTCTAGGTAAGGACGTAACAAACTATTCATCAAGCACATGAAAGTAGTTGGAGCATTAGTCAGACCAAAAGGAACTACAAAAAGCTCATAAGTCTCGTACCTAGTTTGGAAAGAAGTCTTGTAGATGTCCTCTTCTTTGATGTGTACATGATGATATCTGGATCTCAAGTCAATCTTTGAGAACATTGATTCTCGCTTCAACTAAACAAGTCATCAATCCTCAACAATGGATACTTGTTATTGATCATCACCATGTTCAACTTCCTAAAATTGTTGCAAGATAGGGTACCTCTTGAAGATTTATGCATCCTCAACATCCTTACCCTTATCACTAGAAATATGCACTACAAACAATACACACCCTTTCCTTCATAGTTGTGACCATCCTCACCGATGTAGACTTCTTCTTTCCCTACAAGATTCACTATTCCCCATTATCATCCAGGAACTCAATATCCTTTTCATAACAATCTACTTTTGTCTTGTGGAGTTACAACCAATTCATAGCCAAAATCATATTATATGATCCCATTGGAATCACATTTAGATGTGGATATGTAGGCATACCATTTAGCTCAAATGCACAAGCTCTTACACAGTGATGAACTCCCTTCTTAGCACCTGCAGCCAACTGCACCAACCAAGACTCTGTATTCACTTATTTTCTCAAACCACAGTTATCCACCAGGTCAACATTAACATAAATATAATTAGATCCAGGGTCAATCCAAATAGAAACAACTCGACCACAAAGCTTACCTTCCATCTCAATAATGGAGGCATGGTGATCTAGCTGCTTGCTGTCCAAAGCTACATAAAGCTGAGGAATGTTATGGACCATATCCCCAACTGTGTGCACCTCCTAAGCACTATAGTTCTGAGTCCTATCACTGTGGTACAATGGAAAATTCCTCTTGCAATGATCATTGCCACAAATCCAACACTATAACGGTCCCCTACCTTCACATCTATTTTTTTTCTCACCAGGTTACAACCCATGTCCCTTCTCAACTGCATTGAACTTCTTATAAGTAGCAACATTATCTTTCTCACATGCATCATGTGGTCTTCCTTGCCTTAGTGGCCACCTCCCTTTAAGTTTATCACTTCCCTTCAAATCACGCTTACGCTCAGCTTTACACTTTGACTGCTCATAAAAATGCTTTAGTTTCCTTATGGCTTCTTCTAACGACCTAGGCTCCTCAAATTAAATATGGTCTCTATATCTTGATTTAAACCCATTGATAAACCTTTGAATATTTTCTTTCTCATCCTTGAGGTAAGGCACATACCTCAACAAATCTATGAACTTGCTAGTATACTCATCATTTGTCATGGAACCCATCTGCAGCTCATAAAACGCCTTAGCTCTATCATCGTAATATCACTCATATATATACTTATTCTTAAAGCATTTCTCAAACTCATCCAAAATCAAATCTTCTTCTTGAATTCCCTTAACATTCATGACATCTTCCCACCAAATATATGCTTTCCCTTTAAGACTGAAGGTAGATATTTTGGCTTTCATGTTCTGTGAATAGTTATGTAATCTAAAGAATTTCTTCATCCCAAATAGCCACACCTCTACATCTTCTGACTTCTTCATATCTCCATCAAATGTAGGAGGCTTGACTTTCTTGAAGTCCTAAGGAATGTACTCACTCCTCTTATAAGGATGATAGCAGTGATGATGGTGATGATGTCTCCTGGACGAGGAAATAGAATGATACCCATGCATACCAGTCCTCTTTTCAAGTGTATCTAATGATTTTCCACCTCTAAATATGTCCCATCTATCCAACTTGTATCCCAACCGATACCTGCTGCCATAGGCCCCATTAGTTTTCTCTTCATGTTCTTGACTAATCCTCAATTGTCCCTATCTATGCAAGTCTAAAAAATCTAAAGGATCACTACAGTGACCTTTCCCTTGTTTTCCTGAGCCCTTTCAAGTATTTTCTAAGCCTAAAGCAACATGTCATTATCTGCCTTGCAACTTCTGACCTTTTCCCTCAAACTCAATGTATCTGCTATACCAAGAAAATACTCATCTCCTTGCTGCCCAAATGATCTATAGGGAGGGTCACATGAACTGTAGTCTACCATTTTTCTCGTCATATTTGATTCTCTTCTTCCATAACCAAAATCATACCTCAATGACATTTAGGGGAGGCTTATATCATCTACAAAATGAGTCAAAATTACCACGATACATGTATAATAATAATCACATAAATATTCCAACATCATGCATGGAAATACCAACTGTATACCATGACCCCATGCATGAAAACCATAACCATGACAATGCATGCATAACCACATGCATCTAGCCCATCAGGCTGAAATGTCTTAACCATGCTCTGATACCACTATGTAACGCCACCTCCCATATTTACCTAGTTTCATCAGCTTGATTCAGGTAAACATGAGCGGTGGGATACTATAACATGACTCAACCTCCTAAGTACATTCAATGAAGTGGAATCAACAACTTGAAACTTTACTGACTTCCCTCAGTTGTTGCAGAACCCCCAAGAGCTAAAAAACCACTCCAAGTTCCCAAACCCTGAGATAACTTTCTTTTTCAATGATTTGGAGCCCTATTCACTTGGATAACAAGGAAATATAGTGATTGTAACCATCCATTCACATGTATGACCCTACCTCCCAACAAATGTAAAGTAAATTACTCAGTTATGTGCATAAGACCCCAAGATCTGAGAAACTTTTTCAGGGCTAGGATCTAGAAATATGCCCAGAACTTTATAGAACTTCTAGAAATGATAAATAACACAAGAAAAAAGAATATAACAAAAAACTTAAGCAAGTACTTTACCTAACCTTGTCTAACCATGAAAATAATTTTGTCAAACACATGATGAACATGAAATGTGTAGGTCATGAATGCATATATGAACATGGAAATCATAAACTTATATAAGAAATGTCAATAAGGCCTAATTCCCTCTCACAATAGTTTCAATAACATCTATTAGGTCATGCATTCATGAACCAACCATTTACAAGTAAAAGCATGATAAGAGTCATACCTTGAATCTCTCATAAAACCATGCTTATAACCAACATATAACCAAATAAATAACAATGATATAAAAAATTACAAGGGAAAGAGATCGTGTCAATCATATACAAAATCCAACCAAGTCATGGACTTCCACATACCATCTGACCATAGATTGAGCTGAACGAAATCTTTCTTTCATCCCATCACCCATGTGTCATATTCCAAGCATGAATTTTGGATCTCATGGGATAAACAAATCCATAACAACCAAAGGAATTGCGAGGTTAAACCACCTGCATGCTCACACTACCATGATCTCACCTAAACTAATCCTAAGATCACAAGACCAAACCAAGCTTGGATGCCTCAAAATTCCTTCACCATCCCATGAGGTACTTTCCTGTCTCTACCCACGTGTTTATGGCTTCCAGAATAAAACCACCTTCACCCCAACCCTTGGTTTTTTTCTAAGGCCACCTCACTTAGCTCCAAAACCTTCTAGTACTCTAAAGCTCAACCAAGAACGAATTCCATCACACCATGGATATCCAGAAATGGAAAGGCAATGTTGAAACCACTGTCAAACTAGGAAAACCTATTACAATGATATAAAATGAACCTAATACACCCATGCATATACCATGCATGCAAAAACCATCTAGGAAATGGTACATACAGCCTGTTATCTACAAGTATTCCCGCTAATGCCACTTGATCCATCTCTTCCTTTCTTGATTCTTGATTTCCTTTTCTTTCCTTGTACTTTCCTTTGCTTTCCTTTTTCTTTTATTTTATTTCCTCTCCCTTCCTTTGCTTTCTCCTCTTGGTGCTCTTCTCCTCTCTGAATTGAATTCCAAAACTCAACTGGAATAACGCTGACAAAAATCTCTAAACTGATCCTCAGAATCCCTTTTATCATTGAGGCCTATAATTTCTTCTATTTTCCTTTATTTTCCTCCTCACATGCAATCTCTGACCTTTCACCTTCATTTTCTCCTATTTTCCTTTATTTTCATAAATAAATGCCAATTAATGCCTTTTTACCTTTTCAAAGCCTTTACCATTTCCTTTGTCAATTTCCCTTCGCCATAATAAACAACAAATCATTCCCACTAGGATAATTTTCCCAACATTCAATTTTGAATACGTGTCCCATGAACTTAGTCTTATTTTTCTTGTATTATCTTTATTACATGAATTTTTAACCCAGGGTGTTACACGCAATCTAAATTTGTGTATGTTATTAATGTGAGGTCCTTTCCTTTTGGGTACCATAACCCATAGTTTGTAGTCCCTTTCAAATATCCAAATATCTTGTTTTTTTGCTAGTAGATGACTTTCCTTAGGCGATTGTTGATATCTTGCCACTAATTTGACTACCAACATTATATCTAGTCTAGAAGTTGTTAGTTACAATAAACTTCCTATTATAGATCTATAGAGTTTTTTATCAACATTAGTTGATTCATCATTTTCACACAACTTGCATCCAAATTCCATGGGGTTGAGACAAGTTTGTAGTCTTCCATTTTGAACTTCTTCAACATATCTTTTAGATACTTCTCTTCTGAAATGAATATACCTTCCGACTTTTGTAAAATCTGTAGTGCTAGGTAAAAAGTAAGCTCCCCAATCATTGACATATCAAATTCATAATTCATCTCATTAGAAAACCATTGCACTAGATGATCTTTCTTTATTTAAAACATAATATCATCCAAATACATTACTACAATTAGGATTTCATCATCACTGGCCTTTATGTATAAGGTACTATCAATTGCACCTCTCTTGAAACCCTACCTTTGAAGGTACTTGTCCAACCTATAGTACCATGCCCATGGTGCTTGTTAAAGTCCATACAATTCCTTCTTTAACCTCTACACATCATTAGGATTATATGAAAATAATAATCCTTCAGGTTGTTCTATATAGACTTCTTCCTGATGTTCTCCATTCAGAAAAGTAGACTTTACATCCATTTGGGACACATTGAAATCTTCATAACAAGCAAAGGCAAGAAACGTTATAATTGCCTATAATATTATTGTTGTTGCAAAAGTTTATTCATAGTCCATACATTATATTGGTGAGTAGCCCTTGCATACTAGTCCTCATTTATTTCTAACAATCTTTCCCTATTCATTCATCTTATTTTTTAATACACATTTTGTATCTATGGCATTCTTTCGTATTGGTATTGGTGTCAATTCCTAGGTCTTGTTCTTTTCAATCTGATCTAGTTCCTCATTCATAGAATCTATCTAGTGTTTTCCTTTACTTGCTTAATCAAATTTCTTGGTTCAATATTTGACACCATGGAAATTTGAGCCTACTCTGTTTTCTCTGCAAGTTTTTTCCTTCTTTGAACTCCTTCACTTTTATCACTAATTATTTCACTATCAGGGTGATTCTTTTGTACATACCTTGAGGGATATTTTTATTGAGTCTTTATCTTTTATGATTCTTCATCATATACTTATTTTTCTTCATTGTCATGGCGATGATCTAGAGGATTTATAAAACTTGTACTCTTGTTCCTATCAGGTATCTCTTCATCAAACTTTACATCTATACAATCCACAATCTTATGCAACTTTTTATTATAAAACTTGTATCCTTTACCATTTGTTGAGTATCCAAAAATATTCCTTGATCTAACCTCAATTAAAACTTTCCTAACTTTTCATCATTTATTTTGATATATCACTTACTTCTGAAGACTTTAAAATGTTTGATAGAAGATGACTTACCATGCCACAATTCATATGGTGTCTTATAAAAATTCTATATGAGATGTGCCTTATTCAGAATATGGACTATTATGTGTACTTCTTCTACCTAATAGGTTTGATGAATTATTTTCTCTTGCATCATGGCTCTAGCCATTTGATGTATAGACTTGTTTAAATGTTTGATAGAAGATGGCTTACCATGCCACAATTCATATGGCATCTTACCACAATTTGGTCTGAGATGTGCCTTATTCAAAATATGAACTATTATGTGTACTTCTTCTTCCTAATAGGTTTGATGAATGTTTCTCTCTTGCATAATGGCTCTAGCCATTTGATGTATAGACATGTTTTCTCTCTCTACAACTCCATTTTGTTTTGGAGTGTATGAAATATTATACTTCCTTTTATACCATGTTCATCGCAAAAGTTTGCAAACTCATCTGAAGTAAATTCACCTCCTATGCCAGACATTATACACTTTATCTTACACCTTGGTTGATGTTTTTTAATGCCTTGATGACTTTAAACTTAATAAATGCTTCTAACTTGTTTCTTACGAATGATACCCAAGTCAATTTGGAATAGTCATCAATTACCAACATTAAGTATATTTCTCCTCTTGGTGCTTATGTTCTATAAGGACCACACAAATCCATATGTACTAATTGCATGTGCCTACTACTTGGAAACTTATCCTTGACCTTGACTGAAGCTCAATCCTATTTTCCCATTTAGCATGATTTGAAAATAATATTTTGAGGTTTCATAATAGTTGGTAGAACTCTAAATGCTCGCTTTTTACTAATAATGATGATGTGATCAAAATTGAGATGCCCCGGTCTTATGTGCCACATGTAGGACTCATATTTTTTTTATGTAGCACTCTTCATTATATTCCTTCAAGATATATACATTATTTTCTTTTTGAATTCCTTTAGTTCAAACTTTCCCTGTTGTTGTTGACCTAATCTCATAATCTTGAGCTCTGCAGAGAACATCACAACCTCTATCACACATCTGAATAATACTCAACAAAATATGTTTTTAGTCTTTCAAAAAGGACCACATATTGAGCCTTTCCTCTTCCATTATTCAGATTGAATGTACCATTTCCTCCAATTCTTACTTCTGCATCATTTTCAAATGTGACATTCCTTGTTTTATTTTCATCTAAAAACAAAAACTTACCTTTTCCCCCTATCATATGTCCAGAACAACCACTATCCACATACCATTAACCATCTTGGTTTTGAGCATATAAATATAGGCCACACTTATTAGTTTTATTTTCTTCCTTCTTCTTTCTCCACTGTATAGATTCTTCTATTCTACAATTTTTCTGAGATTGTAACTTACTATTTCTGAGATGAAATTCATATGACTTATGCCAAAAATTGTTATAGTAGTAATATTAATGACATAAAAGAGTGGAGAAAATGGATTCCTTTCCAAATTCATATTTTTTTATGTTCACAAATGTATTATTTGTTTCACTTCTTTTAGGGTTTCTAATTTCATTTATTCGGACATAAACTCTACAATTTATAGATTTGTGTCCAAACCTTTTTCATCAATATCACTATCCATAGAAAGGTTTCCATAGTTGGGAATAAATAATTCTTGAGAATAGATCCTCCTTGGCATTTGATAACTTCATCTCTTGAAGAAATATGGTCTTGGGCAGTCGCATTGTCTGTTTTTCCACTCTTGTTTTCTATTGAAATAGATTGTAAGTGCTTCTTTTCTAATGCTCCTTAGGTGCACTTTTTCCTTGTTCATTAAGTGTACTGTTGACCTCCTTATTCTCAGGTTGATTTGTACTGTTGACCTCCTTATTCTCCCTTGAATTTTTTTACAAAATTAATTGTCTTCTTTTCCTCTATCTTACTTTCACTATATTCTCCTTCATAGCCAAACCCAACTTTCTTATGTGGAGATCTATGAGAATTTAATATCACGTCCAATTTTTCAGATCCTTTTATATGTTGAAGGTTCATATTTAAATCAATCTATGACTTATTTAGATTTTTCTTCATGGTTACTACTTCCTCTTCCATTTTTCACACTTGCTTCTTTTCTCTTTTATTTGTCACATAATGTCTTCCACCTTCTTGGCTTCTTCTAGTTTAACTTTTAGCTCGATAAGCTCTTCTAAATTGGACTATTCTTTTACATGCTTTAACAAATATCTTTATTTTTTTAATTCTTCTGTTTGAGTCTATCTATTTCCTTTAGGGAACTGATCAACTCCCCATCAAAGTCTACCTCAACTTCTTCTTCTTCTTCATATTCATTATGTTCTTCTTCCAAGTTTTCTAGGGCCATCAAAATAAATTCACTAGCTACATATTTACTAGAGGATTCATTCGAACTTTTAGATTTTCTACTATCTTCTTGTGCATGGAAACTCTTCTTTTTAAAGTTTTTTTCCTTCTGAATTTTGTTAAACTTGTTCTTTTCTTTCCCCTTAACCTTATTTTCTTCTTTCTTGTATGGAAATTTTGAGGCATAATGCCCCACTCTTCCACAACTAAAACATTTAAAAGGGAATTTTCCTTTGTACTTACCTATACCTTTCTTCAATATTTTGACAAATTTTTCTTATTCATCAAAGTTTGAGCATGAAAATTCCTTATCTTCTGTAGACTTGTCTGCTTTGAAAGATACATCTCTGGTAGCTTACTTTCATTTTGAAATTATCATCTTGTATGCTATCAAAGAACCAAGTAGTTGATCCTTGTTCAGTGTCTCAAACTTGGATATTTCTTCTATACATGAAACCTTAGGGTTAAACTTTGAAGGTAATGACCTCATATTTTTTGGACTATTAAAATCTTTGAGTGTTTCTCCTAGACCCATCATAACATTAACAACTTCATCTACTCTTAGAAACACCATGGAAATATCATCATCTTCATTCATTTTTAATGTATCAAACTACATTCTATATACTTTTAATTTGGCCATCTTTACTTTGTTATATCCTTCATGAATATTTTACAGTTTATCCCATATTTCGTTAGTTATTGTACATTGCATTACCTTAATAAATTATGGTTCACTTAATCCACTAAGAATATAAATCTTAGCTTTTGCACTAGTTGTGAATTCCAATTTGTCATCTTTGTCACTACTCATTTTGTTTGGTTCTTCATACCCCATCGACATAGCATCCCAGACTTATACTCCAAGATACATTAAATATGTCTTCATTCTCACTTTCCATAAGGAATAGTTTTTGTCATTAAACAAAAGGGCTTTGTTTGTTGAGCATCCTTCCTCACTAGTCATTCTAAATATTTAGGACTTCCTTCTAGTTGTTAAACTAATGTTGAAGGAACCTACTCTACCAATTGATAAATACTTTGGCAATTACTGATAGGGTGGGGTGAATGGTAATTAATGTATCATTTCAATTAATCAACTCAACTTAATTTCTTGTTTAAGTATTTTCCTTTTGGAACTAATGGCTTATGTATATATTCAGCTTTTAATATATTCTTTTGCAGGTGAAAAATATATATTTTAATACATAAAATGAATTCAAAAGAGTTCACATAAATAAGAAATTCAACGTGCAACACATGAAGACACTTGATACAAGTGGAAACCCATAAAAGGAGAAAAACATGAATTATTGGTTGAAGTGGTATGAAGGAAAGCTCCTAATCCCTTATTACATCAAATTTTTTGTGGCTCCAACCTATAGGAGGTTTCTACCTCAATTATTCTACAAGCTTCAACTTGCATGAAATCTCCAACTTCCACAAATTTTCTACAGGCTATAACCTACAAGAGGATCCCACCTCAATAGGGTACAGCATGTTCTTTATCAAGTTATAAATTAAAAGTAGGCTACAATCCCCTAATCAACTTACAAATCAAATTTGTTGGTTACCTGGTCTTTGGATTGTCCTACTACTTATCCTCTTTTCTACTACTTATCTTCTTATATGTTTCTTATCCTCTCTGCTTCTCTTCTTAATGCATGGTCTACTTTTGCTACTCTTTCTCCTACTCTTTTCTCCTTATTAGGCATGTTCAGGAATTCTCTCATACAAATTCTCAATTCAACAAAAAAAACTTTTTCATTCAAAATGACATATTTTATATACAAACAGTTGCTGATTATTTGTATTCCATGCCTGAATTCAAATCAAAGAGTTATCACTTGCTCTTCTAGATTTTTCCACAATCTGACACTTCATTTCGAAATATGAAATTTAGCTCAAGAATTTTTTAATATTAAGAAGATCTAAAATAATATAAGAAAGCAACAATGATTCCACTATATGCATTTGAAATGTAAATTTTGTAACAGGTTTGGTGAAAATTCCATGTAATAAAAGTTAATAAAGGAAAAATAATAACCACGGTTGATGGGACACTTAATCCATGTTGAATATTGGGCAAAATCATAGTGATGGGGATCACTTTTGCTTGATTAATTGCTAAGGAAATTGGAAAAGGAAATGGCTACAACTTTGGAAAGGAAAAATGGCATTTTTGGCACATTTATTTATGAAAATAATGGAAATTAGGAGAAAAGTAAAGTGAAAGGTTATCATTTTCATGTGAGGAGGAAATTGAAGGAAAATAATGGAAAATTAAGAAAATAGAGGCCTCGTTGATAAAAAGGCTTATGAGGATCAGTTCAAGGAATTTTGTTAGTTCAGTTTTGCATCTCTCTCTCTATTCTCTCTCTCATACTCTTGGACACTTAGATTTTTCTTGGATCACTCTTGGAGGGTGTGGAGTACTTGGAGTTTTGGAGAAATAAGGAAAAGGAAGAGAAAGAAAGCGCAAGAAGACACTGGGATCAATAGTGACAATGGGTTTTTATTGCAGGTACCAAGTTTCATGTATGTTTTCCTCACTAGTTTCGGCATTGATGCAATATGCATGTGGTATATTGGTCATTAACTGTCATTGGCATGGAGAATTTCCTGGATTGACAGTGGATTTTCCTGGCCTTGCCATTTCTTGGATAGCCATGGTTTTGTGGGTTCATTTCTTTATTTTTCTAGTTGGTTCTCATGTTTCCTTTAGTTTGGGTTGAGTTACTAGTCCTAGAGGCCTTGGTTGGAACAAACACTCTGGAGCCCTAGAAGGCTTGGGTAGAGACGAATCTAATGATGGTTTCACGATTTCCAACTATGAGTTGGAGGCATTGTTTGATGAGTTTAGGTGGTTGGCCTCTGGAAGCACTAGATGGTTTTGGATTGATGCATTCCATGAGATCCAAAATTCATGCTTTGAATATGGCACAACGTTGAATGGCTGAAGAGATATTTGTCTTAGCCATTCTATAGTCAGGTGGAACGTGGTAACCCCATCCCGGGTTTGGATTTTGAATCATAAATATGAGGTTATTTATCCTTGTATTTCTATGAGTATTATATTGGTTTATATGTGGCTTATATGGCTATGATTTCTTTGGTATTTATCTTGCTATTATGTTGGTTATGTATATTTTTAATGACAATAGCTATGTATGGATCTCATCATGTTTTTACTTGTAAATGAATGAAAAATGTATCTATGACCTAATGGATGAAACAATAGCTAATGTGTTAAGGAATCAATGCTTCTTAGCGATTCTCAAATGAGTATGAGACCCTTATGCTCAAATCTGTTGTTTACACTATAGATTACATATTTGTAATATGTTTTATGAACTACCTGTCATGGATAGTAGGGGTCCAATTAAGGGCTTCTTCAAGTATTTTCATTTTCATCATTGTTTCCTTGTTATCGTTATGTTTTGAAGTTGTCATTTAATTTTGGGCAGTAACCTAGGCTCTAGGCCTGAAAAATGACTCAAATGTCGAGGATGCTAGCATAACACTTAGAAAAATAGTCCCTAGATGCTGGTAGGACTTGTCATGATAGCATCCAGAGCCTCTTGGACGTTGTTAGGCCCATAGCATGGTAGTGTCTAGAGGTCAAGTGGTATAAAACATTAGTGGGACCCAAGGGCTGGTTACCATAAATGTTGGGATGGTTCCTTGGGGTAATGTAGTTGATGTGGAAGGTTTGTATGATGTGTTTCTATCGATTCCAGTTCTTAAAGGTCAGCTAGGAGGTTGAATAAAATCATAGTAGCCTCTTGTCACATGTTTACCCTGATTGGACGGTTACTTTGGTAGATGTGGGAGGAGGATTGCAAAGTGGTATCAGAGCATGGTTCACCCCTAAAAATAGATGGGTTTTGTGTTGGTCATTCATTCATGTCGGTTGCATGTGTGTCTCTTGTGTTGTATGACCATGTTCTTGTTTCATTTGTATGGTATGAGTCATGGTTGTAGTAATCTCACCATGGAGAGTTGATGGTGTTGTTGTTGAGTGTGTCGCTATGAGTGTGTGGTTGATTATGCATTGCTTATGCATGTTAATGTTCACATGTGGTCAAGTGTACAATGATGTAGTGGTTGTTGGCATGCATGATGTTATGGTATGTGTAGTTGACATGGTCATGCATTGATGACTGGGCTCTAGGTAGAATGATGGTTGTGTGGTTATATGCTTATGTGTTGTATTTATATATGTCATCGTGAATATGTTATACATGTATCATGTTGATTTTTTTATTTTGCAGACAAGATATCCTCCCCAAACTATACTAAGGTGCGTTGGTTTATTGTGATTTGGTTTAGCTAACATGATATACCTTGCAGGAATACTATCAAAGATGACTAGAAAGATGGTAGACTATAGTTCTCGAGACTCTCCCTATGGATTAGATGAGCAACATGATACTGGGAATTCTTCTAATTTGGCAGATACAGTGAGAATCTTAAAGGAAGAAATAAGGAGTTGTAATCCAGACAATGATTGAATAATAAAAGCACTGGAGAAACTAGCAGAGGTAAATGTAGCGATACTTTAGAGTTTGTAAGAATTGTAGTGATAGGGACCACTTCAAATCAGCCATGAGCAAGAGGAAAAAAACAATGGGGCATATGGCAGTAGGTCACATGGTGGTAACAGGTCAAATAGAGATGACATGGTTAGAGATGGAAGATTGTTGGATACTCCAGATAGGAGAGGTGATAGACATAGGTACTATTCTAGTTTTGGTTATGATAGGCATGATGATCAACATCGTTATCATCCTTACAGGAGAAGTGATAGGAATTATTTGCTGAATGAGTTTAAGAAAGAAAATCCACTTACATTTTATGGAGAGATGAAGAACTCGTAGGATGTAGAGGCATGGTTTCTTGGTATGAGGAAGTTCTTTAGGTTGCATGATTACTCAGAAAACATGAAAGAGATAATAGCTACATTTAGTCTCAAAGGTAAAGTAGACATTTGGTGGGAAGATGTGAAGAATGTTAGAGGTATACATGAGGAGGAATTGACCTAGAATGAGTTTGAGCGGCTATTCAAGAAGAAGTACCTATTAGAGAGATACTTTGATGATAGGGAAAAAGAATTTGATGAGCTAAAGATGGGATCCATGACAGATGAGGAGTACACAAGTAAGTTGTTGGAGCTACTAAGGTATGTGCCTTAACTCAAAGACGTGAAGGCCACGATTCATAGATTCGCTAGTGGGTTACCAATGGAATTAAAATACGGGATTGAGTTTGATGAGCATAGATCATTGGAGGAAGCCATCCAGAAGCTAAAGCACTGGAATGAGGAATCAATGCATAGATCTGAGACTAATCCAGATTGGAAAGGTAATGAAAATAACAAAGGAAAATGGGACAAAAAATGAGCAAGGCCTCAATATTATGATAATAAATAAAATGAGCGTCATCTAAGAAGTTCAATACATCTGACAGAGGACAAGGACATCAATCCAAGGAGCGAAACAAGGGTGTAGGCTGGAAACCTATAGATTGTTGGACTTGTGAAAAAGATCAGTGTAGGAGATACTTTTAGCAGAATCAGGGTGGTAGGCCTCATATATATAGTGCACAGGAGGCACAAACTATTGGGGATGGTGGTTAGCGTGTTCCTCGTATCTATGCAACATTGGATAAAAAATAAGTAGACCATGAGGCATCTATCATTGAGATGGAAAATAAGCTTTGTGATCAAGTTATTTCTATTTTGATTGACACTGGATCTAATTATAGTTATGTTAGACCTAACTTGGTGGATAATTGTGGTTTTAATAAATAAGTGCATGAAAAATATTCGTTAGTGAAGTTGGCTACAAGTACAAAGAAGTGAGTTCATCATTGGGTAAGAGGTTGTGCATTTTATTTGAATGGTATGCCTACCGCAAGACATTTTAATGTATTACCGTTGGGATCATACAGTATCTTGTTGGGCATGGATCGGTTGTACCTTCATAGAACGAAGGTGGATTATTATGAAAAATCCATTGAGTGCTTGGATGAAAATGGGGAACTAAGAGCCTTACAAGGAAAGAAGAAAGACACGTCAGTTAGGATGGTAACATCTATGTAGGTGAAGTCCAGTCACAGAAACGGGTGTGTGTTATTTGTCGTACAGATCTCTAGTGAAAACGATAAGAAATTGAGGATGAAAATGTTTTGAGAAGGTACCCACTTATATAGTAGTTCCACGATGTATTTCCTGAGGATATTTTAGGATTGCCACCTCACAGGGAGGTATAATTTTCTATTGAGTTGGTGCCAAAGGAAACTTCGAAATCAAAGGCACCTTACAAGATGAGTACACCTAAGTTGATATATTTGAAGCTTCAGTTGAAGGAAATGTTGGATAAGGGATACATTAGACCAATTGTATCACCATGGGGTGCACCGGTACAGTTTTTGAAGAAGAAGGATGGCACTCTCAGATTATGCATTGAATATAGCTAGTTGAACAAAGTGACCATCAAGAATAGGTATCAATTGCCAAGGATTGATGACTTGTTCAATCAGTTGAAGGGAGAAACAATGTTCTCAAAGATTGACTTGAGATCAGGATACCACCAGGTACACATCAAAGAGGAGGACATTTACAAGATACGTTTCTAGACTAGGTATGGTCATTATGAGTTTGTTGTAGTTCCATTCGGTTTGACTAATGCTCCAGCTACATTTATGTTCTTGATGAATAGTTTGATGCGTCCACATTTGGATAGGTGTGTTATTTTGTTCATTGATGAAAAATTGGTATATTCTAAAAATGAGGAAGAACATGTTAAGAATTTACCAACAGTGTTTAGGTTATTGAGAGAGCATCTATTATATGCTAATCTCAGCAAGTGCAGTTTCTTCCATACTAAGGTACATTACTTGGCACATTTTGTCTACAAGGAGGGAATTGCAGTAGATCTAGAAAATATAAGGACCATCATGAAGTGGGTAGCTCCTAGAAATGTAGATGAGGTGAGATCCTTCTTGGGGTTGGTAGGTTTTTACTAGAGGTTCATCAAGAACTTCTCACAAATTAGTTATCCTATCACCTCATTGTCGAGAAAAGGTAAGACGTTTGAATGGACAGAGGAGTGTGCGCTAGTTTTGAGTAGCTCAAGTAGTTTTTGACACATGCACCACTGTTAAATATTTTAGACTTGGACAAATAGTTTGTAGTATGCACAAATTATTGCAAGAGAGGACTTGGTGGAGTCCTTATGCAAGATGGATAGGTGGTATGTTATGAGTCATGAAAATTGAATGAGAACAAGAAGAGCTACTCCACACATAATCTTGAGTTGGTAGTGATCGTACATGCATTGAATATGTGGAGGAATTGTCTTTTGGGGAGGAGGTTCGTGTTGATGAGTGATCATAGTGGTTTGTGGTATCTATCTGACTAACCGAACTTGAACAATATGCAGGCTTAGTGTTTGACCACGATCAATGAGCTCGAATTTGATATCAGGTATATCAAAGGTAAACAGAATAGGGTGGTAGATGCTTTTAGTAGGTGGATACAGGCAAATCACTTAGCAGCTATGAGCTCTTATGCGATAGACTTATAGGATAGGATCTTGCAGGAAGGTCAACAAGATGTCAAGTATATGGATATTATGCACAGGTTGTAGCAGAGTACAGGTACAGGTATAAGTGGTGGTACAGTTCTAGGTATAGGTAGTAGTACAAATATAGGTATAGGTGGTGGTATAGGTACAGGTACAGATGTAGCTGCATGACATGTGGAATATCACCTCATGGGAGACAGATTGGTTATATTTAGAGACATGATATATGTGCCAGACGAAAGTGAGCTCAAGAAGATGATCTTGAGGGAGTTTTATGTGAAACCATATTCAAGTCACCCAGGCTATCATAAGACATTGACCGCAGTGAAGAAATTTTATTATTGTTCGAATTTGAAGAAGGATGTAGTAGAATTTATGGTTAGGTTCTTTGATTGTCAAGGTGTGAAGGCAAAGTGTAAGAATCTAGGTGGACTGCTATAGCCAATTATGATTCCAAAGTTGAAATGGGATTTCATTTCCATGGACTTCATCATAGGTTTTCCAAGGACAGTGAGACAACATGGTTCCATCATCGTTATTGTGGATAGGTTGACAAAGGTTGTGCATTTCATTCCAGTGAAGTATACATTCTTAGCTAGTGATGTAACACAGGTATTAATCAAAGATATGGTCAAATTGCATGTTGTTCTAAAGAATATTTTGTTAGACAGGGATGAAAATTTCACTTCCAAGTTTTGGAAGGAGTTGTTTGTAGGTTGGGGCATAGAGTTGGCCTTCAGTACATCTTATCATCTGTAGACAGATGGACAGACTGAGAGGGTCAACAAAATATTCGAGGACATGTTGAGGATGTATGTGATGCATCAGTAGAAAAAGTGGGAAGAGTATCTTCCACTGGTAGAGTTTGCTTATAACAATGGGGATCAATATTCTTTGAAGATGATTCCATTTGCGGCATTGTATGGGCGAAGTTGAAATACTCCCATCAATTGGAGTGATCTGCTTAATAGGGTGTTGATTGGACCAGACATGTTAGTAGACATGGAACAAGAAATGCATGTTATAAGGAAGAATCTAAAGGCGACACAAGATAGGCAGAAGAGCTATGAAGATCGGGACGGGTTGTTCAATGAGTTCTAGTTTTTGGAACAAGTATACTTGCGCATCAAAACAAAGAAGAGCTCCTTGCATATTGGTTCATGTGCCAAGATGACACCACGGATTTGTGGACCCTTGAATATTATTGAGAGGATTGGGCCAATAGCCTATCAACTTACACTGCCTCTGACAATGAAAGTCCATGATGCTCTCCATGTGTCATTTATTAAGAAGTATGTTAAAGATGTTGTTCATGTGATTGACTAGTATGTATTGCAGGGGGAACCAGATGGAGAATTACAGCCGGAGCCTCAATGTATATTGCAGAAAAAGGTTCTCATGCTCCAGAACCAAGCAATCAAGCAGGTTAAAGTGTAGTTGAAGCACTTTGGACCTGATGTAGCTACATGGGAGATAGCAGATCAGATACGGGCTATGTATCCTTCATTGTTTTCCAGTTGAGGCACAACAATTTTGGCATGGACTTTTGGTATATGTTTTAGTACATGTTTGGTGATATGTTAGTATATGTACATATGTATATGGATGTAAATGTCACCATGAGCTATGATATAAAGCTCCAGTAAGTGGTATGGGTGTCATGTCATTATGATGTTATATTTTTTATGTTGTCATGTTGGTTTTCTTGTCAGTAGGGAGATAATCGTAAATATTGCAATGAGCTAAGTTATAAAGCTCCTTGAGAAGTATGTTTTTCTTACAACAGTCTTGTGGTTATAGGTGTTGTTAACACCAAGGCTGGTGTTCCCCCAAGGGGGAGGGTTCTGTAATGGCCCTAGTGAAAATTCCATGTAATAAAAGTTAATAAAGGAAAAATAATAACCACGGTTGATGGGACACTTATTCCAAGTTGAATTTTGGAAAAAAGCATTGTGATGGGGATTACTTATGGTTGATTCATGGCAAAGTAAATGGTTGAGGCTTTGGAAAGAAAAAATGGATTTTTTTCCACATTTTTTTATGAAAATAATGGAAATTAGGAGAAAAGTAAGGTTAAAGATCACAGGTTGCATGTGAGGAGGAAATTTAAGGAAAATAATGGAAAATGAAGAAAATAGAGGTCTCATTAATAAAAAGGCTTCTGAGGATCAGTTCACAAAATTTTGTCAGTTTAGTTTTGGAGCTCTCCCTCTATTCTCTCTCTCATACTCTTGGAAATTTAAAGTTTTCTTGGAGCACTCTTGGAGGGTGTTGCATACTTAGAGTTTTGGATCAAGAAGGCAAAAGGAAGAGCAAGAAAGTTCAAGAGGACATCAGGATCAATAACTACAGTGGGTTTTACTTGCAGGTCCTGAGTTGCATGTATGTTTTCCTCACTATTTTCAACATGCATGGCATATCCATGTGGTTTATTGGTCATGATTTGTCATTGGCATGGAGGATTGCATGGATTGACAGTGAATTTTCCTAGGCTTTCCATTTCATAGATAGCCATGGTGTTGTGGGTTCATTTCTTTGTTTTTTCTGGTTGGTTCTCATGTTTCCTTTCGCTTGGGTTGAGTTACTAGTCCTCGAAGCCTTAGTTGGGTCAAACACTTTGGAGCCCTAGAAGGCTTGGGTAGAGACCAATCTGATGATGGTTTTGTGATGTCTAACCATGAGGTGGAATCATTGTTTGATGGGTTGAGGTGTTGGCCTCTCGAAGCCCTAGATGGTTTTGGATTGATGTGTTCCATGAGATCCCACATTCATGCTTGGAATATGGCATAGGGGTGAATCATTGAAGAGAGACTTGGTTTTGTTGGGTGTGTGTTATTTTCTTTCCACAATTAGAACCATGCATGGGGTGGCAAAAGCCCCTCCTATTCGTTGTGCTGGGCGTGGTAGGTGGGTCACAGGGGGGTTAGCAACTCCCCCTGTCGAGGTGTTTGAGGGGGCTGATATCCCCCTTCTATGAGGTTCGGGGCAGTGCCCCAGGGAAATTGTTTTGGACCCTATATTAGGTGGCTGGACCTACCTATGGTTTTTTGCATGGTTTTCGCACATGGTTTTGGGCATGATGGTTTTCTACCCATGGTATTTTGTAGATATGGTCAAGGTAACTATGGTTATGTACTATTCCAGGGTTAATGGATTGGGGTTTATGGATGCTTCAACATGTATATATATGTATTATAACATTGAAAGGAATATAATGAAAAGTCAATATGGTAGTCTCGGTTTTGGGATCCAGGGGAAAATATTTGTGTATATATGTTTTATGTTTTATGCTCTCGCCACTGTTTATTTTATATTTTTATAATTTGTATGTAGGTAATTTATGTATGGGGTTGAAACCTACATTTGGTATTGGAGTTGTTTTGGCTTCAAGGGGATGCCTTTCTTGCTAAGGGGTTTTGCTCGAGCTTGTGGTATACCCTGTTCAGTGGGAGATCTGTGGGATTGATTCTTATGGTGAAAGAAGATGGTGACAAGTGGAAAGATAGAGATCAATAAATTTAATGGTCAGAGTTTTGAGTTGTGGAAACTCAAGATGGAGGATCTGCTGGAGGATAAAGATTAGTGGATCCTGGTAGATATGGGTACTAAACCAACGGCAATGCCATCTGAATACTGGGCGAAATTGGTTCGGAAGGTAAAGGGCACAATACAGTTGTATATCTCAAATTCAATATTGTTGAATGTATCAAGGGAAGCTTCAGCAAAGGCTTTGGGACAAGTTAGGGACTTTGTACCAATCTAAGTCTCTGGTGAATAAATTGTTCCCATGGAAAAAGTTGTATAACCTTAGGATGAAGGATGGAGACTCACTGACAGAGCATCTGAACACCTTTAATACTAAGCCAGTTGTTACCTGTTGATATAAAAATTTCAGATCAAGATAAGTGCATCATTTTGTTGTGTTCTCTACTAGATTCATGGGATAGTATGGTTGTTGCAATAGGTAACAATGTGACTGCCTTACCGTTTGATGAAATAGTCTCATACTTGATGTTGGAGGAGATGAGAAAGAAAAATAAGGAGGGCCAGAATGGTGATGCCTTGTCTATACGAATATGGTCCCAAAAAAGACAAAATCCTCAAATGGGAGGTCTAAATCTAGAGGATATCTAAATATCTAGGAAAACCTGTAAAGGTGTGATGGAAATGCGGAAAGGACGGGCACTTCAAAAAGGACTGTAGATCTAAAGCTCTAGAGAAAGGAAAGGGATCTTATGGTTCTCTTTCTGCAGTGGAGAAAAGCACCTCAGTTGAAGGTGGGGATGTGTACTTGGCTTCTTCTTCAAGTACACATGTAGATCATGAGGCATCGTTGATTGAATCAGGTGCATCCTTTCAATTCACTCCCTACAGGGATTGGTTCTGCGAGTATGATAAATATGATGGTGGGGATTTCTTATGAAAGGAAGGATAGAATCATTGGTCATGGAAAATTCAATTTGTAGTTGCAAGGTGGAAAGATTAGAACACTTACGAGTTTTTTTCATATTCCTGCATTGGCCAAAAATCTAATTTTTGTAGGCAAGGTGGATGATGTAGGCATAAAAACAGTGTTTGACAAGGATACCTACAAGATGGCTTGGGGAGCACTTATTGATGCAGGGATTTTAGATTGGAACTCTGTACAAGCTCCAGGGTAGCATTGTTATTAATGGGTGCAATAGTTCTGTGGTTCCTGAAAGTTGAGTAGAAAATCTAGTGGTCTCTGGAGAAAAGACCATGATATGTCATAAAAATCTTGGACATATTGGAGAGAAGGGCCTTTGAATACTTCATGGTAATGGTATGGTATAACATATGTATAATTTCTCTCTGGATTTTGATTTCTGTGAAAATTGTGTATATGGTAAGTAGATCAGGTGAGTTTCCCCTCTGGTGCTAAGAGGGTGAAACAGATATTGGAGCTTGTGCACAATAATGTGTTTGGACCTATGTTAGTTCCATCACTAGGTATGTCTGTGTACTATGTATCATTTATAGATGACTTCTCAAAGAATAAATGGATATATTCCCTCAAGAAGAAATATGAAGTCTTTGACAGGTTTAAAGAATTTAAGGCTCTGGTGGAAAACCAGACAGAGAAGAAGATAAAAGTGTTGAGGATAGATAATGGTGGAGAGTTTTGCAAGTAATTTGAAGAGTTCTATAAGAAGTGTGGTATAGCATGGTAGAAGACTACTCCATACACACCTCATCAAAATGGAGTTGCATAAATAATGAACATGAGGTTGATGGAAAATGAAAGAAGCATGCTCAGTGGTATTGGGTTAGGACAGGAATTATGGGTAGAGGTGGTGGAGACTGGATGTTACCTGGTCAACACATCACCTTCATCAGTGTTGGAGGATAACACAACACAAGAGGTATGGACTAGTAAGAAACCCTCTCTTTCACATCTCAGGGCATTTCGACATGATGCTTATGTATATGTTCCAAAGGAGAAAATAACCAAGTTGGATAGTAAATATGAAAGTTGCATCTTTATTGGGTATAAGGATGGGTTAAAAGGTTATAAGATTTGGAACCCAGAAACAAGGAAGGTTGTGTACAGTTGTGATGTGGTTCTTAGAGAGGTGAAAGATGGCATTAAACACGAAGCCTTAATGAAGGAACCTGAGAAGATGGAGTTTGAGCTAAAGGAGGAGGAATTAGACTCTACAGTAGAAGAGGAATCAAAATATGAACAGCCACAAACTCCAACTATGATAAGATCAATTCGAGAAAGAACACAACCAAAAATTTATATTCCAACTACATTCTATTAAAAAATTTCTTTATCTATTACTAATGATGATCCTAAAACTGTTAGGGAAGCAGTAAAGTCAGAGGATGGAAAACTATGGAAAGAGGTCATGGTTGATGAAATGGCATCTTTGCACAAAAATGAGGCTTAGTATCTGGTGGAGTTCCCAGTTGGAAGGAAACTCATTGGCAGAAAATGGGTGTTTAATAAGAAGATGAATGCAAAAGGCAAGGTGGTGAAATACAAAGCTCGGTTGGTAGGAAAAGGTTATTCCCGGGTGTCAAGAATTGATTTTGGTGATATTTTTTCTCTTGTTGCCAAGGTAGCTTCTATTAGATTAATTTTATCTGTTGTTTCTTCTTTTGATTTGAGGTAGAAAAGATGGATTTGAAGGCAACATTTCTTCAGGGGGATCTAGAAGAACAGATCTATATGAAGCAACATGAAGGCTTTACGATGAAGGGTAAGAAAGAAATGGTATGCAAGTTAAAAAAGTCTTTGTATGGGTTAAAACAGTCACCAAGGATGTGGTATTAGAAATTTAATACATATATATGGGTACTTGGCCTCACTAGAAGAAAAGAAAATCACTGTGTGCATTCTAAATTAATTGGTGACCATGTTATTTATTTGGTCTTGTATGTGGATGATATGTTGTTGATTGGAAATAACAAATAAATTATCTAGGAATTGAAGACCTAATTGTCCTCCAAATTCGACATGAAAGATCTCCGTGCTGCAAACTATATTTTGGGCATGGAATCAAATGATACTAGGAAAAAGGGAATCTCTAGTTAAACTAGAGGAAGTATGTCGAGAAAATATTGTAGAGGTTTAATATGCAAGATAGTAAACTGGTGAAGGTTCCTATTCTTGTCAGTGTAATGTTATCTATTGAATAGTGTCCCAAGACACAAGAAGAGGAAGAGGACATGTCCTGTGTTCCATACGCAAGTGCAGTTGGTAGCCTGATGTATGCAGTGGTCTATACTAGACCAAACATTGCACATGCAGTGGGAGTATTGAGTAGGTTTATGTCAAAACCAGGGAAGGAGCATTAGACAACAGTGAAGCAAGTCATCAGGTATTTGCATGGCACTTGTGATTATGGTATGTGCTACCAAGGAAGATTAGGATTGGACAAAGTTTTGGACATCCGTGGCTTTGTTGATGCAGACTGTGTTGGAGATCTAGATCACAGAAGATCTACAAGTGGGTATGTGTTTAGTATATTTGGAGGTGGAGTTAGTTGGATGAGCAAGAGATAGTCTATAGTGGCACTTTCAACTACAAAGGCAAAATACATGGCAGCCAATCATGCAAGTAAGGAAGCAATTTGGTTGTAGATATTGTGTTCAAGTATGGGGTTGGTATAATGAGCTATAAGGATAGATTGTAACAGCCAAACTGCAATTTTATTGGCACATAAACCTGCTTATCATTCAAAGACAAAGAAAATTGATGTTCAGTATCACTTTGTAAGGGACATGGTTGAGGACAGAAAGGTGTTGTTCGTAAAGGTGGAAAATTTGAAGAATACTATAGATGCATTGACAAAGTCTGTGAGCACTAAGAAGTTCTCTTCATTTAGAGAAACAATGGTTGTTGCAAGGTTAGACCAATGACTAAGCTCTCTTGTGTCCCCCATGGAAATAAAACAACAAGTGGGAGAATGTTGGGTGTGTGTTATATTCTTTCCATGATTAGCCCCACACACGGGCGCATTATAGGGGCAGCGATAGCCCTCCTATTCGTTGCGTTGGGCATAGCAGGGGGTTCACGGGCAGGCGACAGCCCCCCTTTATGGGATTTGGGGCAATGCCCCAGGGAAAATTGTTTTGGACCCTATATTAGGTGGGAAGACCTACCTATGGTTTTGTGCATGGTTTGCACACATGGTTTTCGGTATGATGGTTTTCTGCCCATGGTATTCTGTAGATCCGGTCAAGGGAATTACAGTTATGTTCTAATTCAGGGTTTATGTATTGGGATTTATGGATGCTTCAGCATGTATATATATGTATTGTAGAATTGAAAGAATATAATGAAAAATCAATCTAGTAGTCCTAGTTTTGGGATCTAGGGGAAAATCTCTGTGTATATATGTTTTATGTTTTATCCTCTCAACATTGTTTATTTTCGATTTTTAGAATTCATATGCAGGTAATTTATGTACGAGGTTAAAACCTACAGGCTTAGTCATTCTACGGTTAAGTGGAAAGTGGTAGTTCCATCCCAAGTTTGGATTTTGCATCATTAGTATGAGTTTATTTCTCCTTCTACTTCTATGAGTATTATACTGGTTCATATGTGGATCATATGGTTGAGATTTCCTTGGTATTTTTGTTGCTATTATTTTGGTTATGTATATGTTTTATGATAGTTGTTAGTGTCAGTCTTTCAAGCCTTCCTCCAGTGATCAAACATGCTCTTGTAAAGTAATTTTAAGGTGTCAAGGTCAAATTTTGTCATTTCAGTGAGTCTTCAAGCAAAATTTAGTCACTAGGTATTAGGCCTAGGGTTTGCTTTTACTCCTTTCAAAGTTGTCCAAATGTTACTCCATGTCACTATTCAACTGAGTGTACCATCATTCAGAGGGTTTTCATCATCATGTTAGGTTCCAATGGATCATTTTACACCTTGTTCATGCTTCAGTTGTGCCTAGGCAAGGTTCATTTCCCTCCCCTAGGGTTTTGAAGGTAATTTCCCTTAGATGGTCAAATTATCAGCAATACTTGTATCCTAATGTTCATACACCTTCCCCTATCCTCAATGTACCTTATTAAACACTTTTCATCACTTAGATCCCCCAAATTTCTCATTTTTCCACAAACCCTAGTTTCTTGCTACAACTTGACAATTTTCCAGGTTGGGCCTGTGTTTAGTCCCTTTGGACCTCTTCCCCTCACTCAATATTTGAAATTCCACTTTCCCCTTCTTCCTAACATCCCTCCCTACTTCCAAAAATTTTCTTAAGAATTTAGAAGCCCCTTATCCCCTTCATTTCGTTTCATTTCGACAAATCCCCTGTTCCACACATCGGGATAGGTTTTACTTCAATGATGTTTCTAAGCAAGAAAATATGAATTTGGGAACCATGAGAGAGTTTTTGTCCAAAATAGGCCAAGGAAGAAAAACCTCCTTCACTTTTTACACAGGTGTCATGGTTTTAGAGAAATGTCAAAAATATAGTTGCCTTAGGAGAATTGATGCACCTCTGCAGCGACCTTGGAAAAATCAAGTTTTCTCCTAGCTTGGTTGGCCAAATGACTTTCTTGATGAGTCAAATGATAACTAGACACAAAGATATTTCCAATGAGCTATCATGAGCTTAATGTGGAGTTGAGGAAGACCTTCAAACGTTGACTACAATAGCACTCTGCCTTTAAGCAACCTCATTTGGCACATTTTGACCAGTCTTGGGATATTTGATTTTTGACAGGGAAAATGAACTCAAAATTGAAAAATTATAGTTGGTTTGGAAAGTAAACTCAATAATATTTCCAACGAGCTATCCCGTGCCCAATTTGGACATTAGGAAGGCCTCCAAAACTCTCCTGCAAAAATCGCGGCGCATTGGGCAACTGGCGTGGCGCACATAACTGGCGCGACGCATTAGGCTGCGATTTCCAGTGCAAATTTACATGGGAGTGGCGCACATAAATCACGTAGCGCATTGGGTTTGATGCACGAAACATACTACCAACAAGCCCAAAACCTTCAGTAAACCATTCCAAATCACCCAAAACGTGTGGATCATCATTTGTGCAAGTAGGTTGAGCCTTCATCACTGCTAGTGAAACAATTTTTTGCAATTTATGGTGATTGTCTTATGGTGATGGTTTAAAAAGAAATCAAACCCTATCTCTTGAAATCTCTCAAAGGAAACTACTACCTAGGGTTTGAATTGTTGTTTTCGCTACCAAGTCCATCTTTCTATTCCCTCACCCCTCCCATACTCCATTTTTCCCTTGATTTACCTATGCCCTAAATTCACACATTCCTAAAACATCATCTATTCCTACCCTAACTCCCATTTCCCAGAATCCAAAATATAAATTCCCAAACCCTAGTCCTATACCAAAAGCTCCCAAATTCCTCTCTAATTCCCTGTTCCCTTAACCAAACCTTGTCCCATCTGTCCCTAAATCCCTCATTGTTTCCACCCTCCACAGTCCCTCATATCACTTTTCCCTTGGTGGTAAAAGTCAAAAAACATCACAATCACTTACTTCTCATCAAGGCAACACCAAGACAGTTCATCCACTAGCAGAAATGGCATCTGATCCTTCATATGATTATGAAGAGGAGACACACAGTCACTCACCTATAGAGGTACATGCACCCAGGAGACCTCATAAAGGTGGCAAAACATACGGGAAAACCGCAACGCTGCCAAAGGAGGAAGGTGGAGCTCACTTCACTTAAGCAAGAGATCAATGCCTGTTAAAATTGGCAACCAGGGAAAAACTTCATGTGGATCATCTTATTCATGGCTGATAATATTTTTATTAGATTCCTCTCGTTGAGAGGTGTAGGATTGATATAAAGATCATCCGATTCCAATAAGTATTCATGGAGATATGAATTTATTTTGATTATGGAATTATTATCAAGCCGACCTACAACTCATGTAGGCTCAGAAGCCCAACAGTCGCATCTATTCACCCACCAACGTTGTGTATAAATATAAGAGGAATTTTCCTCATTTGGACTCACTCATCTCATCACATCTCTCTCTCTCTCTACTGCGCAGAAATGAGTCTCTTCTCTACTGCGCTGAAATGGGTCTCTCTCTCACACATGTGAAGCCGGAAGCTGTTGAATTTGAAGCTGAAAATACAGAAGTAAATATTGACTTGTGTGACCTAGAATATCTCCTCTTTGGAACTGCACTATAGGTTCATTTGAACCTCCTCTAAAAGCCGCAACTTTTGGTGGTGGAATGAAGTCAATCTAACGAATGGTTTGCAAGATATTGATTGCCCTAGTTTGAAGCCGGAAACTGCTGAAACTGAAGTTGCAACTGCAGAAGTAAAGATTGACCTATGTGGCCTAGAAGATCTCCTCATCTGAACTGCATTGTAGGTTTGTCTGAACCTCCTCTGGAAGACGAAACTTTTGGTGGTGGAATGAAGTCAATCTGACGGTCGGTTTGTGAGATATCATCTGCCCTAGTTTGATAATGAAGCCACTAATGCTGATGCTGCTGATCTAGGGTTTGCTACTGCTGATATGAATCAGATTTATTGTACTATTTCTCTCTGCTGAATTATTGAAGATAAAAGAAGATTTGATCAAAGAGTTTCCCCACACATTGTGGGGTTTTTCCCTAGCTAGCCGCCACATCTTGTGTCCCTTGTCTTGGATTGTTTTCTATCGATCATTTAATGTTCTATCTGCACTCTACTTTATCTATATGTGATTGCTAATCTGTGGAATAGAATAAGAAAAATAAGTAAACTGTTATAAAAGTAGAACATACCATAACTTAACTTGGTATCAGAGCTGAGGTGAAGAAAAAGCCCGAGCAAGAGCAAGAGCAATCATCAAAGAGAAGATTGGCAAGGCTATACTAAAAGAACTATGGGGTCCTAAACACTCTTTCTTGCCGAAGACAAGCTCCGTGAGAAAGCTGACTATCACGGATGGAAGATGTATATCGATCTAACCCTTGAGAATCAAGGAGTGTTAGATCATGTGAGAGGCAATATTGTTGAGCCTCCATCAAATGCATCCGCTGCTGCTTGGAACAAATGGAAAAATGGAGAAGTCAAATCAATAGAAGATCATTCAGGACTCTATCAACAAGCACTTGGTGGCCTACATCTTTTAATTGGACACCTCTAGGAAAATCTATGATAGACTGGATTACCATCCGAATGGTACGTGTTCAGGACTACTCTTCTGAACTATAATGTAATTCCTGGTTTCAAGGAATTAATGGCTAGATGCATTCAAGAAGAAACAAGGGAAGAAGTGCAAGAAATGCCCATGCCTAAAGGTCCTCCTGTTGCCTTTTCTTCTCATGCTAAGAAAAGAAATAATTCCGAGACTAAATCAAAAGGAAAGGTTGGACCTAAGGCTAGAAGAAAATGACGATGTTACATTTGCAATAAAGCAAGTCACTATGTATGAGATCATGAGCATCATGATGAATGAGATCATGGACATAAAGGGCAACATGAGATCATGGACATATAGGACAGCATGATGATGATGCACACTAGTTTGAGCAGCATTATGATGGATAAAATCATGGACATGGGCAGCATGATGATAATCATGATTAGAGCAGCATGGTACAGTATGCAGTGGTGCAACTAGAAATCCCTCTGATGGCAATCAAAGGAATGACAAATTCAACAACAAAGGTAAGAGGAGAGTTGGGAATCAAGGAAGAGGACAAGCATTCAAGAAGGCTAGAAATTCCAAGATGTATTAAATGCACCTAAGCTCAAAAAGAACCTAGTGTCCATCTCAGCAACGGAAGAAAAAGGCTACAAGGTAACCTTCAGCGATGGCAAGGTAGGTATATGGAAAAATAAAGTTAAAGATTCATTTACTCTTGGGTTTAGTGTTGATTCATTATATCAGGTCAATGGAAGTCTACTAGGTGTCATGTCTTATGACACATCTCTTCAGTCCGAACTTTGGCATTAGAGGTTTTCCCCCCTTCATTATAAAGCTATACTTGGTGTAAGACAAATGGTGACAGGGATGCCCAAATTCTGAGTAGAGAAAGAAGGTTTATGTCTAGGATGTGCCGAAGGAAAGCTCAAAAGGGGACCATTCCCCTCAAGCCAAAGCAAGACCTCCGATATATTACAATTGGTTCACTCACGAATACCTGAGGTTGGCATTAAGAGGGAGACTACTACACCACATACTCCTGAGCAAAATGGTGTGGTGGGAAGGAAGAACCACATGATGATGGAAGCTATCCGGGCCATGCTACATGATCAAAGACTTCCGAAGTTTCTATGGGCTGAAACTACAATCACCGCCGTATATGTACAAAATCGATGCCCTCATCAAGCATTGGGTTCCAAGACTCCTGAAGAAAAGTTCACTGCAAGGTGAACAATCTTCCGACTTTAAGGAGCTCTCAAGAAGCCAACACCAGGGAACCGAAAGAAAAGGATGATGAATCAATGCCTGATGTAGAAGAGCCCATGGATCTAATTGATTCTCATCCGCATGAGCCTTCCTCTTCTAGGAAGAGGCCTTCATGGCTTAGGGGGATACTTGATGATGCTGAAGGACATGCTGCACCCTGAGGAACCTTCCGTCAAAGTAAGAAACTTAACATGTATCAGGGATACCTGACCATCATGAGCACGATCATACAAAATGTGCCTTCATCATTCTCAGATGTCGTCAAGCATTAACTATGGAAGGGTGCTGATGATGAATCAATGCCTGATGTAGAAGAGCCCATGGATCTAATTGATTCTCATCCACATGAGCCTTCCTCTTCTAGGAAGAGGCCTTCATGGCTTAGGGGGATACTTGATGATGCTGAAGGACATGCTGCACCCTGAGGAACCTTCCGTCAAAGTAAGAAACTTAACATGTATCAGGGATACCTGACCATCATGAGCACGATCATACAAAATGTGCCTTCATCATTCTCAGATGTCGTCAAGCATTAACTATGGAAGGGTGCTATGACCATAGAATATGAGTCTATTATGGAGAACGATGCTTGGGAAGTAGTTCCCAGACCCTGGACAAGACAATTGTTACTTCAAAATGGCTTTACAAGATAAAGCATGTAGCAAATGGAAGTATGGAAAAGTGTGAGGTTCATTTTGTTGCTCGTGGTTTATCTTAGAAGGAAGGTATAGACTATGATATTTGCACCTATTGCCAGATATACGACCATCCGCTTGATCATAACCCTTGTGGCTTCACAAGGATGGAACCTACATCAAATGGATGTCAAGACCGTGTTCTTGCATGGTTCTATCAAAGAAGAGGTCTATGTGGAGCAACCTGAAGGATTTGAGATTTATGATTGAAAATCTCATGTATGCAGGTTGAATAAGGCTCTCTATGGGCTGAAGCAAGAACCCCAAGCATGGTATGAGAGGATCGATAGCTACTTGATGAAGCTAGGATTCACTAGGAGTGAAGTCGATCCTAACCTTTACTTTAAGGTTGAAGATGACAAGCCTCTCATACTGGTGTTGTATGTGGATGACCTCTTTCTAACAGGTGCAGACCCTCTCATTCACAAATGTAAGAGGGAGTTGGCTTCTGAATTTGAAATGAAGGACCAAGGACTTGAAGTGTGGCAGAAGCCAAGGGAAATTTTCCTATCTCAAGGAAAATATGTGGTAAAGATATTGGAAAGATTCGGTATGACGGACTGCAAGCCTATGACTACCTCTAGGATCTTAAATTTTAGAAGTTATATGGTACTAATGTCGGACCAGATTTGGAAAATTCCTCTGAGTTTCATAAACTCATTCGCATTGATGTTCTTGGTGAACCTCCATCCGAACATATGTTTTGCAGTTAGCATTGTGAGCTCATATTTGGTTGAGCCTCACTGGATTGATGCCAAGAATCTTCTGAGATATCTTCATGGTACAATGGGTTAAGATACACTACTGGAGATGTAAGACTACTTGGATATACTGATGTTGATTGGGAAAGCAGTGTGGTGGACCATAAGAGCACTTCCGGGTGTTGTTTCACCTTGGGATCTGCTTCGGTATCCTGGATGAGCAGGAAGCAGAAGTCAGTGGCTTTGAGCACCACCGATGCAGGATATATTGTTGCTAGCATGACCTCGTGTGAGGCAGTCTGGTTGTGAAAGCTCTTCAGTGAGCTATTTGGATTTACATTGGATACCACTGTGATTCTCTATAACAACCAGAGGTGGGATTCGATTATTTAGGAATCCCATATTCGTCGATTGCTCCAGCAGATAGACATCATCTAGGATATGGTAAGTTGATGAGCAAGGAGGCTCCATCGCATTAAGATGATGTACAGGTCGATACACCTAGTGAAAGCCCCGAGGAAATGTCTAATCTGTGATTTTCCCAAACGACTTGGAGTTGTCAAGAAACCCTTGTACAAGGGTCCTACATGTTGCATACATTGAGCTCTAGGAGCTCTGAGGGCTTGAGGTTATTACTGGCGCAACATATGACCACAGGGTGACTCACCCTCCCCTAGTGGTGTGCACTGGAACAAGATGATTCGCTCTCTCGTGGAACAGGATGATTTGCTCTCCTGTGCAGTAGCATGATTAGTTATCCTGTGAGGTCTGGATTGATGTGTTCTCCATGGCGATTGTAGCAGGATTGATGTGTTCTCCTGTGAGGCCTAGATTGATGTATTCTCCATGGCGGCCTGGATTGATGTGTTCTCCATGGTGATTGTAGCAGGATTGATGTGTTCTCCTGTGAGGACAGGATTGATTAGTTCTCCTGTCGAGGAATCCTACCCATGCAGTCTGGGACTCATGGGAAGTACCTCTCATCTGATCAATGAGAAGGGAAATGAAGTTAGGGACCATAGTAGTACCAATGGACGCATCATTGTATCTACCGTACTCCCTACGCTAGGATGACCTCCATTGATCTGGGATCAATGATACTAGTCTGGGACATATGGTAGGAGTTGTACCATACTATGACACTGACTTCGGGTCAGTTGAGACTAGTCTGAGACCAGTGGTACATACTCCGAGACTGACTTCTTGTCGGTGTGGTACTGGTCTGGGACCAGTGAGAGTGGTACATGCTATGACGCTGACTTCGAGTCAGTTGAGACTGGTCTGGGACCAGTGGTACACTCTCTGAGACTGCGATAGTGGTTTGGGACTAGTGGTAGGAGTGGTACTTACTATGAAGCTGACTTCGGGTTGGCTGAGACTGGTCTGGGACCAGTGGTACGCACTCTGAGACTGACTTTGAGTCAGTGGAGGATGATACTGGTCTAGGACCAGTGGAGTTGTACTCACTATGATGCTGACTTCGGGTTGGTTGAGACTGGTCTAGGACCAGTAGTACATACTGTGAGACTGACTTTGAGTCAGTATGATACATCCTCGATCATTTTTTCTTCTTCATAATTCGGAAAAAAGCAGAGCAGAACAGAGCAAAACAGTACCGATAAGTACAGGGAAAAACAAGACAAAGCAGAATAGGTAGAATAGAGCAGAGCAGGGCAAGGGTTAGGCTATACAGGGCAGTGCATTTGATTGATGAATAGTAACAACCGATAGACAGATTGTGTTGGAAATAATACTGAGAGGGGGGGGTGAATCAGTATTATCAGATCAGATAAACTTTTCAATCTCATACTTAGATTCATACACGCAGCTTCAGTTAAGGATATCAGTGTATATACGCGACTTCGTTAAGGGCAACTAGCATATATGCAGTAATCTTATGATTCAGTTAGCTTATCTTCAGTAAATGCATCAGAACATTATTAACCATATTAACAGTAAACAGGTGCAGTATAACAGAACAGATCATCACACATAAGGCACACACATGAACACCATGATATAAGGTGGAAACCCAATGTGGGTGAAAACCACCTGCTGCAAGTCGTCTCTATCTTTTCTTTAATAAGAAATTTCTTTTACAATGTGCTGTTTCAGTCCTTTACCAGCACGCAGGCTACAACCTGCAGAGGGCTACAACCCTCTTAGCTCTTGTACTAGCCGATCCATTTACTAGTACGTAGGTGCCTGCCTACAGAATGCTCCAACCTTTACTTGTTTTCCAACTGCTACTGAAGGGAGCTACAACCCCCTTTCTCTTGTACTGGCTGATATGTTTCCCAGTACGTAGGTGCCGGCCTACGATCTATCCGGGACCACGTTTCATACATTTTCATACTGGATCCATAAGACAATCATCATTGTAGTACAACCTACATCATTGATCACTGAAACACTATCAACAACACAATCACCAGAACACAGAGCAAACACAGAACTCTGCAATAACCATCAGACCCATCTGCAACTTCAAATATCAAGATTTACAATGTACACGCTACTTGGATGAACCCAACCTGCGTGTATACGCTCTTTTTCCAAGGCCAACCCACGTACAGATCTAAAAATATTTCCTTATAACTTTGCAGCTGTACCAGACATCAATCATACTATAACACTTATAGAACATTATTTGCGTCAGTATGCAGATCTAGAATAAGCATAATCGACCATATAAAGATAGTTCATTTCAAACCATTTGATCTCGATCTCTCCTTAGATCTTGTTCTCCATCAACCGGTGAGATCTCTCCTTAGCTCAGATCAAGCAATGCATCATCAACCCATAACCTGCATATTGGATCTAATACTTCGTCAGATATTCAAGACATTTCAGATGCTTTGCCTAATGATCTTCTTCTCCTTATATAGCCTTAGGCCTTGCTCAATACCACGGGCCAAAACCATAGAAATCCAATACCATCAACTTCAAAACTAGGGACCAACACGTCCGTCGAGACACCATGGTCCAAAACCATAGGCACAACTTCCAAGGAATAACCGCCACGGACAAAAGATAAGTTTTCCACATACACGCTCTTTTACTGAAGCCAACCTGCGTGTACACGCAACTTGGTATATAGCGAACCTGCGTATACGCGACTTGGTATATAGTGAACCTGCTTGTATACGCGACTTGGTATATAGTGAACCAGCGTGTATATATTTTCTCTTCATACTTGTAGTCTGATCATCAATTCCTTGTTGCTATCCTTCTGCACTATGATTTGTCATCAGTGTGATTTGCCATCAAGGACAACACTTGTCTCATAATGCCAACAATCTCCCCCTTTGGACTTGATGGCAAAGCTAACGTGTTACACTTAGAACTATCATCTGATTCCTTTGAGCTGTCCTCCATCAGTCACATCTGATATCTCTTCTGAAGATTCATCCAGTTATACATAAGTGAGATATTCTTCTATGAGAGGGTTTCCATCAAGTACAACACATGCATCATAATGCCAACAATCTCCCCCTTTGGACTTGATGGCAACAACACCAAATCACTCTCCCCCTTTGACATCAAGGGCAAAGGGTGGACCAAGATGTTCTCTTCCTTTGCTGATCATTTTGCTGTCCATACTCCCCCTGAGTATCTGTTAAAATCTCTGAATGATCTCCCCCTTTGTATATGCCAAAGTGTACCAATCTGTCAAAGCTCCCCCTGAGTACATGCCAAGTCTCTGTACTGCTGAAGTGTGTTGTTCATGCTCTTCCTGACTGTAGGCAAGATCTGCAAAAGATGTTCTTCAAGAAGAACAAGACTCTATACTTCATAAAAGACCTTCCTATCACCAAAGACTCATACATACATCCATCTCTCAACTAAGTGAGGATATACAAAAGTTGACTCATCCACCCAACCAAGTGGGGATATATCAAAAGTTTACATATGACAACTAATCACATTGCATCAATCATCCCAGGCATAGTGGGGAAACCAAAATAGGTCGTTACATGACCTTGACACCATGAAAGAGATATCACAAAAGAGATATATGACATAGAGACAAAATATCTAGAGTAAGACTTACGAATGTCACCAATAACTGATATTGGCAGCATCTGTCAGTCACCATTCAGATCAGCAACCAAGAGATCCTTTTGTTCTCCTTTGTTCCACCAGAAACCAACAATGAATGTGAACCAAAAGCTTATAAGATAATGCCAACAATGCATCATTGGAAGATTATCTGTTCCCCCTGAACCTGTGCCAGATGGTCTCTGTCAGACCCATATCAGACTCTCTGTAACCAACATCTGTCCCTGCTGATTTCCTTCAAAACTCCATATACGCGTCTGCATCCACATAAACAAGCGTATATACGCGGATAGGCCTTATGAAACTCGCGTACAACCATTTCCATATCAGCAACCTGTAAATGTCCTGTAGAGAATAAGTCATCAACCTATAACAAGGTATGTCTGCATCAATTCATCCCTTTGAACAGAATTCAGAGTCATTCACATTATATCATGTGTGAAACCACCATAGCCATTTCATCAAGCTCTACATGATCCAAGTATCATTACTTGGGAACATCTGCATCAACCAACATATGTAAGTATAAACCTATCATCATATAGATACGAACTCATCATCATGTCTCCAACAAAGTGACTTTGAGGAGTCATCCATGTATCAGCATTATGTATCTTGAGCTCAAACTCTTTTGACAAAGCTTCTTGATATCATCATCAGCAACAATCCTTATCCACATGAGTTCCTGCATCATAAATGTATGATCTTTATGCATATGACAACAGCAGTATATAAGTGACTCATCATCAAGTGAGGAAGATGTGTATTCAAGCTTTGTACTTCTCCTTGTCCTTATGAAGATCACCATGTAAGCACCATATATGCATCATCAAAGAATCAAACATAAATCTGATCTGAACATCTTCTATATTACTTCAAGAATCATGAGAGTTTATCATAGACAACTCACAACCACATCATAGCAAGATATATCATTTAGCCATATAAGAATCATCACCAAGGATTATTAACCATAATGCCAACAATGAATTACTAAAGGCGTATGCTCCCCCTCAACTAGTGCCATCTGTTAGATCTGATCATGCATATATCAGCAATAAGCATCAAAACATCATCATCCTCAAGTTAGGATCAAAACACTTCTAGACATCATACAAGTAACAAAACATTTCCACACATCCTCAGCAGGCTGTAACCAATAGAGCAAATAATAGACTGAATCATATCAGATCCTTTTTCTGATCCTATCCCCACTGCTTTTCCTCAGACTGACATATACGCGACTTTGCAGTGTCTAAATCGCGTATATACGCGACTTCCCTTTAAGGAACTTGCGTATGAGATTCAGAACACTGAAGTTTTACACTTTCAGCTCCCCCTGAGTCTGATATGTCTGTGTTGTGCTGTGTCTCAGTACATTGTGCTGACTGTACTTCCTTCTTCCTCCATATCTTCAAGTGTGATGAGGTTTTCTCCTTTTGGTGTGATGTCCATCCTTTGTTCCTGCATTCCTTTGCTATATGTCCAAGATTGTTACATGCATAACATCTTACATGTTTCATATTCCTCCTGTAGCAATCAGCAGCTTTGTGACCAAACATATTGCAAGAAAAACAATATCCATTAAAGTACCTTGAATGTGATGATCTTTCTACATGATGGTCTTGAACCCTTCTTCTTCCACATCTAGCTGCAACATGTCCAAGATTATGACATACATAACATTCAACATTATTCATAGGAGGAGTAAAAGATTTTCTTTGAGGAGTCTTTTTCCTTGATTGTTGATGGGGTTGACCTTTCATCTCCTTGTTGATCATTTTAGTTTTCTCTTTAGAGTTCCTTGCCTCACCTTGTGAGCTAGATTCACCTTCAACAGATTCATGAAAACTAAGACCAGTCTTGATAGCAGGAGACCTTTGACTACTAAGAATATCATCCAAGGCTTTAGTACTATCTTGAAATCTCAAAAGTTTATCCTTTTCTTCTAATTTACCTTTCAAGATATTTACCTCAACTTGAAGTTGTTCCTCCTTTTCTACACATTGCTTCTTCATGTCTTCTCCATCTTTCCTTCCTTCTTCCAACTGATGCCTTAGTTTGAGAATCTCCTTTTCTTGTTCTTCATTCAGATCCTGCTGCATTTGACGAATTCTGAGAGCACATTCCAGTTGAGATTTTAAGCTGATATCTTCGTTTACCTGTTTTTCAATAGCTTGGAGTAGATCTTTATTCTGCTTCTTTGATTCTTCAAGATCTTTCTTTAGCGAGCGGATCGTGGCTTCAAGACTTTCATAGTAACTGGATCTATCTCTGAGTTTCTTGATGGTTGTGCTTCTTTCATTGACTTCATCTCTTAATGATGTCACTTCACCCTGCAACTTTTGACATTGATTTTCCTTGTCCTTGAGTAACTTTCTTACCTTGTTTCCTTCCTCTGATTGAGCTTTTAGTTTGGTAACTTCTTCTTTGAAAGCACATTCTCTTTTGTTCAATAGATCTTGTTGATCTTTAACTTTGTCTGTAAGTCTTCTAAATACTGCCTCTATTTGATACTTTTCTTGCTCACCCATAAAAGCATGTTCAGTAGTTTCACTATCACTTCCATCACTTTCACAAGGAAATATAGCAGGAACATCAGAGGATAACACATTCATACCTGATAATGACTCTGAATCTGATTCTGAATTTGAAGAACTTCTTATACCTAATCCCCAATCGACTCTCCCACTGTCATAGATCTTCTGAGATGTCTTCTTCTTCTTATGAGCTTTCTTCTTAAGCTTCTTTCCCATTGTTCCACGGATCTCCTTCAAGCGATCAAGCTTCTACCAAAGGACCTGCTCTGATACCAATTGTTGGAAATAATACTGAGAGGGGGGGGGTGAATCAGTATTATCAGATCAGATAAACTTTTCAATCTCATACTTAGATTCATACACGCAGCTTCAGTTAAGGATATCAGCGTATATACGCGACTTCGTTAAGGGCAACTAGCGTATATGCAGTATTCTTATGATTCAGTTAGCTTATCTTCAGTAAATGCATCAGAACATTATTAACCATATTAACAGTAAACAGGTGCAATATAACAGAACAGATCATCACACATAAGGCACACACATGAACACCATGATATAAGGTGGAAACCCAATGTGGGTGAAAACCACCTGCTGCAAGTCGTCTCTATCTTTTCTTTAATAAGAAATTTCTTTTACAATGTGCTGGTGTAGTCCTTTACCAGCACGCAGGCTACAACCTATAGAGGGCTACAACCCTCTTAGCTCTTGTACTAGCCGATCCATTTACTAGTACGTAGGTGCCTGCCTCCAGAATGCTCCAACCTTTACTTGTTTTCCAACTGGTACTGAAGGGAGCTACAACCCCCTTTCTCTTGTACTGGCTGATATGTTTACCAGTACGTAGGTGCCGGCCTACGATCTATCCAGGACCACGTTTCATACATTTTCATACTGGATCCCACGTACAGATCTAAAAATATTTCCTTATAACTTTGCAGCTGTACCAGACATCAATCATACTATAACACTTATAGAACATTATTTGCGTCAGTATGCAGATCTAGAATAAGCATAATCAACCATATAAAGATAGTTCATTTCAAACCATTTGATCCCGATCTCTCCTTAGATCTTATTCTCCATCAACCGGTGAGATCTCTCCTTAGCTCAGATCAAGCAATGCATCATCAACCCATAACCTGCATACTGGATCTAATACTTCGTCAGATATTCAAGACATTTCAGAAGCTTTGCCTAATGATCTTCTTCTCCTTATATAGCCTTAGGCCTTGCTCAATACCACGGGCCAAAACCATAGAAATCCAATACCATCAACTTCAAAACTAGGGACCAACACGTCCGTCGAGACACCATGGTCCAAAACCATAGGCACAACTTCCAAGGAATAACCACCACGGACAAAAGATAAGTTTTCCACATACACGCTCTTTTACTGAAGCCAACCTGCATGTACACGCGACTTGGTATATAGCGAACCTGCGTATAAGCGACTTGGTATATAGTGAACCTGCTTGTATACGCGACTTGGTATATAGTGAACCAGCGTGTATATATTTTCTCTTCATACTTGTAGTCTGATCATCAATTCCTTGCTGCTATCCTTTTGCACTATGATTTGTCATGAGTGTGATTTACCATCAAGGACAACACTTGTCTCATAATGCCAACAATCTCCCCCTTTGGACATGATGGCAAAGCTAACGTGTTACACTTAGAACTATCATCTGATTCCTTTGAGCTATCCTCCATCAGTCACATCTGATATCTCTTCTGAAGGTTCATCCAGTTATACATAAGTGAGATATTCTTCTATGAGAGGGTTGCCATCAAGTACAACACATGCATCATAATGCCAACAGATTGCAGATGAAGTTCTCCCTGGTTGAGAGGGAGTGTTAAAATTGGCAACCAGGGAAAAACTTCGTGTGGGTCATCTTATTCATGGCTAATAACATTTTTATTAGATTCCTCTCATCGAGAGGTGTAGGATTGATATAAAGATCATCCGATTTTGATAAGTATTCATGGAGATATGAATTTATTTTGATTATGGAATTATTATCAAGCCGACCTACAACTCATGTAGGCTCAGAAGCCCAACAGTCGCATCTATTCACCCACCAACGTTGTGTATAAATATAAGAGGACTTTTCCTTATTTGGACTCACTCATCTCATCACATCTCTCTCTCTCTCTACTGCGCATAAATGAGTCTCTTCTCTACTGTGATGAAATGGGTCTCTCTCTCACACATGTGAAGCCGGAAGCTGTTGAATTTGAAGCTACAACTGCAGAAGTAAAGATTGACTTGCGTGGCCTAGAAGATATCCTCTTTGGAACTGCACTGTAGGTTCATTTGAACCTCCTCTGAAAGCCACAACTTTTTGTGGTGGAATGAAGTCAATCCGACGAACAGTTTGCAAGATATCGACTGCCATAGTTTGAAGCCGGAAACTGCTGAAACTGAAGCTGCAACTGCAGAAGTAAAGATTGACCTACGTGGCCTAGAATATCTCCTCATCTGAACTACGTTGTAGGTTCATCTAAATCTCCTTTGGAAGCATAAAATTTTGGTGGTGGAATGAAGTCAATCCGACGGTCAGTTTGTGAGATATCATCTGCCCTAGTTTGATAATGAAGCCGCTAAAGCTGATGCTGCTGATCTAGGGTTTGCTACTGCTGATATGAATCAGATTTATTGTACTATTTCTCTTTGCTGAATTATTGAAGATAAAAGAAGATTTTATCAAAGGGTTTCCCCACATATTGTGGGGTTTTTCCTTGGCTAGCCGCCACATCTTGTGTCTCTTTGTTACACTAAAAAATGTCACCTTGACTACTTACAGTTAGTATGGCTCAAATCAACAGTCATGCTACCCTCTTAGGCAAGTCTCATGCCTCTGTTATCCATCTCAAACTCAAAGAAGAGAGAAAGTCTTGTAAAAACTATGTTTATCTCTGGGGTCGCAGGTTCTCTCTAGCCTTACCTGCGGGGACGCTGACCATGTTCACAAAATCTGCGTCCATGGACGCTCTGTATGTTAAGGGACAGGTGCGTCCCTCTGTAAAAGGCAAAATGCGCGAGTTTTATCTTGAAAAAGTTACTTGTGGTTACTTCTAGAACATTCTAGAGGTCGGTTTGATGAAATGGATGCGCCTCCAGTTGGTTCATGTATCTCTATTAAGGGGGAACTTATCCCATCAATAAGGGAGCTATCCCACCCATAGAGGGGGATGATCCCATTGATAGTGGACCTGAATAACCTCTTTACAGCACTATAAATAAAGGCATTGAGCCAGAAGGAGAGGAGGTTGGAGCTATACATTTTCTTTGGGTAAATGCTGCAGGATTTAGGTCTTCCATTAGAGCCTTTGTGAGGAGAGATTGTCTTCACTTGATTCTACTTGGGAGAGGGTGAGCTTTGTCAAAGTAGAGGAAAACCCTTGATGGACCCTGGGAGGAACTTGCACAACACCAAGGCCAGGTTGTAAGAGTTTCTTTGTTTCGTTATTAATACAAACTGGTTTATTTTTCTCAATAGCTTGTGTTAATGAGTTATTTCATGTGTTCCTTGGTCTGCATGTTGAATATATGTTTTATTATATGAAATGCAAGTGCTTGGTAATTGTTTGATTGTTTGTGGTTGCAGGAATTGACTTGAAGGAGGAGCTCATCCGGATCGTCAAGAACGGACTTCAACAACAGCGTTTTGGAATAAGGTAAGCCTAAACACTTGTAGTTTTCATGTTGTAAAAGGTGTATTTAGAGAAAGATCACTCCATTTTGTCTTGTTTGTCATTAGAATGTCTTAGACTTCTAGGAAGGTCAGTCGTGTCCGCACCCTTGACAGATTCCGTGTGACAAATTGGCGACTCCACTGGGGAATCCATTAATGAGAGAGTCTTTTCCTTTATATGAACTTTGCTTTGAGAAAATCATTTTTATTTTCTGGTTTTTGACTGTGAGAATTAGTATTTGGGTGGCTTAGCTGTAGATTTAGTTGGCTTTAGTTTTTCTTCCTTTTTCCAGAAGGACGCAGTCTCTGTGTGCTGCACAGTGCGTCCTTGGACGCGCTGTTGTCGACTGCACAGTGCGGGGCCGCACCTGTGACAACGGGTGGCCTGCGTCTTCCTGTAAAAGTTAAGAAAATTCCATTTTTGCTTTAAATTACTTTTAGATTTTGTTTTTCCTTAGTGTTTTCTGCCCAGATCCTTTAGTACCCTGTCAAGAATTCTCACCTGAACTAGTTTTGTGAGCTTTGAGTGTTTTAGTGGTTTTCAACGAAGTTTAGACCTAGGGTTTGATTTTTGGAAAGGCTTTGTAGTGACTTTGATAGTAGAAAGTTGTCCAGCCTTAGATATCTCTGGTTAGTCAACCTTCTTAGAAGTTGAGCCTGTCGTAAAGTCTCCTTGTTTGAGCAACTTGTCATTTGAGTTGTTTTGGGTCAAATTTCGCATTGCTTGTTTTTAAAGTATTGATTTCCATTTTCAAAAAGGACAAAAAGATTAGAATTTTGTTTTGACTAGTTTTTGGTTCTGCAATAAGCTAGTCCTTGATTTGATTGTGATCAAGTAAAACACCTTAGAAATAATCATTGTTAGTTTTGGCCTCGTTAAGATTGCTTAGAGTAAATTTGCTTTTAGTTTGCTTATGAGTGCATTTTCATAGATTTTAAGAGTTGTTAAGATTGATTTTTGGTTATATTAGATTTATTTGCTTTATTAAAAGAAAAATACAAAAACATCTTCTTAAAAAGTCTTGTTTCAAGTAGCTTTTTGTTTTCAAAAGAAGAAAAGAGTTTTTTCGTGCATGTAAAGAGAAGTTATGTTTTTATGCTTGGAAAAGAAAAACGAATTGTTTCTTTGATTGTCTTCAATTAAGAAGTTGCTTTTATAAAGATTGCATTCTCTCAACTTTTTAGTTAAGCAATTCATCGAAAAAGTAAAGTAGTGGATAAATCATTCTAGGTGCATTTTGTAGTGGTTTCGAGTCGAGTCAACACACCACTAGTTTCACTTCCATCACCTTTTGACTTAAGAAACAACCTTAAAAGTAACGCTTAAATTAAAATCAATCTAGTAATCTTTATTTTTCTAGGGCTCTGAAGCACCAACATAGCTTAGGCTAGGGTCTTGGAGTAGGTGAGTACTTAACTCTCCAAGACTACAAAACCAAACAGATAGTCTATCTTGAGTAGAACAAATCCAATTGTTTCAGTTACATTCTGGGAAAGCTCCTCTTAAAGGAGAAACACGAGCTCGTGTCCGAACCAGTGAGGGGATCATTCCTCCCTCGTTGGGAACGACGCCAGGCAGTACGTATTACAAACGGTAAACCTCGGATTAACCATTGTCGAGGAGCCAGGGGTCACTTATCGGTAAACCTTGGATTGTTGTCAAGGAGCCGGTAAGGGGATTGGAGCTTGCTACTCTGCCCTTGCGTGCTGTCGGAGTTTAGACTGTTCCCCCAGGTGTAATTGTTGTGATTGGTAACCTTAGTGGCCATAATATCTAGGATTCTACCCAAGGTGACGGTGGAGGGAAGGTCCCACTGTACCTGGAGCAGACGTCGGTTATACTCACTTGGATTTTCTGGGGGGTTCGCTTCACTTCGAGACGGTTAAAGTGGAGGAACTTGGTCCAGTCTATTCATTAAGCAGGTTGCCGGGGTAACTGTTCCACCCACTATTTCTGTACTGAATCCTGCGAGGTTGGGCCTAATCACCAACTAGCGCTTTTGGTCCGGAAGACTACTGTTTGTGTGTGGTTTGACGCTCTAGATTATTTAGGCGTGTGCTTCAAATTTGATTGGTTCTTTAGAAGACTTTAGGTGGTTTGATTTGAAATTTTTTACTTTGATTTCGTGTGTTGTAGTTAAAATCTTTAATTGTGGCGGAATTACCGAGACAGTCCCGTAGACTTCGGGGCAAGTCTCCTGAGATTGTTACCGGAATAGATTTGTTAAGAAAACTCCGTAAATCGCGGGGTGAATCTCCTGAAGACATTCCGGGTCATTTAGAAGGGTTAAAGGTCCTTGTAACTCCTCCTAGTGGCAGTAGAGTAGGATCACCTGAAGAAGGAGAATCTTCCTTGGTAGTCCATCCAGATTACCAAAGTTTAGAAACAGGTTACAATCCCGAAGCTGTTACAGTTTCCGAGCTTGCTGGTAGTTTTTCATCTGCCAGTGAAACAGGCGAAGAACCTGAAATTTCCGAACCTGTTACTCCAACTCCTAGTGTTCCTGATTCACCAAGAATAGAAAGAATTATCACCGAAAATCTTCCTGTTGGATTAATTGCTATAGAAGAACTTGTTCCAGAGGAAGAAATAGGCGTTTCTGATTCTGAAGATCTAATTACCCTTGATCTAAGGGAGCGTGAATCCATCTTTTACAGTCCTCCTAGAAGTGAATCTTGGTACCTTGCATTAACCAATTTTTTAGACAACTCAGTAGGTTTTTCTACACCTCGTACTCCGGTTCCACCTAGAGGAATTCATTCTCCTGTAAATATGTCTGGTCAGTCATCTGTGTTTTCACAAAGTCCTGAATCATTTTTACATGGCGGTCCTTCTGTTCCTACTGGGTATCAATCACTTTCTGGTACCTTTGCGGGAGCATCTCCTCAACCTGTTGATCATGGGTTATTAGTTGGAAACAGTGGTAATGTACCATTGAGTATAGGTGAAGTTTATATGATGTCAGGTTCAACTCCCATTAACCAACCTCAAGGTGGCCAATTACCGCCTGGGGGGCAACCTCAAGGGTATCAACCCCAAGGGTATCAACCCCAGCCTCAATATGTACCCCAAAGTCAACCTCAGTATCAGTATCAACCTCAAGGATGGCAACCTCAAGGATGGCAACCCCAAGGGTATCAACCCCAAGGGTATCAACCTCAAGGATACCAACCTCAAGGTCAAGGTCAACCCCAGTATTCGTATTTACCTCAAGGTTATCAACCTACGGGTCAATACCCTGGTCAAGGTTATCAACCACCTCAAGGGCAATCATATGGGACTACACCTTACAGTTATCAACCCTATCCTCAATACGGCTATGGATCTCAGTATCCTCAACCTGTTACGAGTCAATACCCTGGAATGTTAACATGGGATCCGTCACAGGGTCAACAGATGTCGCAACCAAGTATACAGTCGGTACCTCAAGCAGGACAACCTGCAGTTCCTGGTCCACCCCAGCAACCGCAACCTGTCCAGTCAAGTGTTCAGACCCCTGTAACTTCTGTAGTTACTCAGCCGCCAATTGCACCTAGTACTCCACCTCACACGGCTGCAGCAACTACCGCTTCATCTACCATGCTTACTTCTGGAGTATCGGCAGCTCCGGTTTCTACTGTCCCTGTAACCGCTCCTCAGACATCTGTACCGTTGTCTGGACCCACGGTTCAAACCACAGTCCAGATGCCTGCAGGCCAACCTGGTACAAGTACGGTTGTTACTACTCAACCTCAATTTGTTCAACCTCCGTACCAGGGACAGTATCAACCTGGGCAAGCTGCCCAACAACCGGTTTACCAGTATCAACCGTATCCTGGGTACACTTATCAACCACCTCAGCAACCCCAGTACGGTCCGGTTAATCCTGGTTTTCCAGGAGGATATAATATCCCAAATGCGACTCCTGTTCCTAGTTATCCTGGATATCCTCCTCCTGGGGCTGGTATTGTGACTCAGAGTTTTAGAGATCCTAACCGGCAGTTACCGTTTATTGCGACTTTAGATTTACCCGACTTGACGCGCCTAACGAACGATCCAATTCAATATCTTCCGTTCTGGCCGCCAATGCCAAATAAGTTGCCCAGCGATATACCCAAGTTCGAAGGTAAGTCTGGAGAGGATCCGTCTAATCACGTGATGACTTACCACCTCTGGTGTGCATCAAATTCCATCTCAGATGATTCTATCCGCTTACGTCTTTTCCAGCGTACACTCATTGGTCTCGCAGCCAAGTGGTACATTGAGTTGCCACGGGCTTCTTTTTACAACTTTAGCCAGTTAGCTACTTCATTCTTAACTCATTTTCAGTTACCAGTCAGATACGATAATGGTACAGAATTATTAACTTCGCTAAAACAATCGACATCCACGTACATTTCTGATCACATCCATGAGTGGAGACGTCGAAGAAGATTAGTGAAAGTTTTTATCCCGGACCAAATTTTAGCTGAATGGTTTGTAAAATCATTATTACCAAGAATTACTGAAGATGTAGCTAAGGCCGGAGTAGTTACTGAGGAGCAAGTCATTGCTCAGGCACAATACCTTGACTTAGTTTACACTCAGTCGGGTACGTTACACGAGAAAATTCCGGATCTTCCAAAGTCAAACCAAATCGCTGCTGCTCCTTCGGGATCTCATGCCGCTGATGGTATGATCGGTATCGTGACTACGAAGAGTAAGAAGAAGTCTTCCAAGACCTCCAATACTCCAATTATCACTTTGCCTGATTCTCCGACAGGAGAGTCTTCTCCTCCTGAACTTACCGCCGACATTCACGCTGTAGAGTCATCTACGGCCAAATCCAAAAACGGTGGAAAGAAGAAAGGAAAGAAGAAGGCTAAAGCAGACAAGGCTCCAAAGGAGAAAACGGAAAAGTCGGAAACCAATGACGAAAAGCGCAAACCTCGTTATCCTTGTCTCATTTGTGAAGAAGATCATTTTACGAGAGACTGCCCTCATCGGGCCGAGGTAGTGAAAATAGTTAAAGGTTCTCCCACTCCTGCTGTGTTAAAGAATCCATTTCCCGAGCAGGAAAATAAGATGATAGGTTCTTCTTCGAATGCCAGTGAAGAACCCATTTTGATGATGTCTCATGTCAGGATTGCGACTCGATCGCAAGATTATGGTAGTAAGGCTCCTGTTGATGGTAAAGAAGCAGAATCTTCTCACTCTAACCCATCAACCTCAGCTCCTGGTTCCGATCCACTACAGATCGAAAAACCTAACCCAGACTTAGTGATTAAGCCGCCCGCCAAGGGTGTACTTCGAAGGTCTGCTTTCAATCCACATGCGAGAGCAGCCCAGAATTACAACATTGTTGAAGACTTAGCTGTTTCACCTTCAGCAATGTCGGCACTCGAAGTGCTGCAATCATGTCCAGCGCAACGAAAATTGCTTTTGTCGGCTATTGGAGCTGTCGATGTTCAGGACCCGAACCTAATGATCTTTGATCTAGAAAGTAGTACACCGCGTCTCCCCCATCAAATGGCTTTCCAAATTCCAGTGATAGTCAAAAACAGGCCTATTCATCGGACTGTGATTGATGAGGGAGCTTCTACGTGTATTATGTCGATTCAATGTTGGAGATCGCTTGGTTCTCCTTCGTTGAACCAATCCCCCACCATCCTTAAGGCCTTTGATGGCCGTGGGTTCCGTCCGTTTGGTATTCTACAAGAATTGCCTATAGGGGTCGAAGGTAAAACCGTTAGTCTGGATGTGGAAGTGGTTGATGCCCCTCTAGACTACAACCTTCTTTTGGGTCGAAGTTGGTCATATGCTATGACAGCGGTCGTTTCATCGGTCTTCAGAGTCATTAAGTTTCCACATAACGGTAAGATCGTGACTATTGATCAGCTGACATACTTTTCATCCGACCCAACCTCTTTAGAAACTATCCAGCATGTTGGTAAAACGACAATCCCTTATAGGGACATTGGTGTAGGTTTAGTTAAGGATTCCGGTTTACTGGGAACTTTTCCTCTCCCTCCACTCAATGCAGACCCTTCGTTTGCAACAATTCATATGATCACGTCAGAAAACATTATTTATGATGATCCTTGGTATGTTCCCTCTGACTCTGAGCTAGACTCACTCGGTGATGTTATGCCGTTGAGTCCGTATGAGATTGCTTATGAAGCTCTTATGTCTTTTACCGACTTTCATTCAACCGACCAAATGAATGTGGTCAGTGAAGAGTCACTTTTCACCTCACCCTTAGAACGGATAACGTTTCCCGAAGAAGTGTCATCTGACGAACAACTTCGCGAAATCCTAAGTGTAGATGATCTACCATGGGAAGATCTCCATCACAGATCTTCGTTTTTACCTAAGGATGATGCATTTGAAAATGATTTTTCATCTATCTTTACCGCTGAATATGTCAAAGACGCTCAGGATCCAACGAAACATTCTGATTCAGAGCTGAATTTAGGGAATATTTCTCGTACTATTCCCATTGATATTTCAGTGAAGCCCGGAATCGAGGAGAACATTCATATAGGTGCCGCATGTACTGAAGAAGAAATCCAAACTTACAAGGCCCTATTCCAAGAATTCCGCGACGTGTTTGCCTGGTCTTACGAGGAAATGCCGGGAATTGATCCTGCCATTGTTGTTCATGAAATCAAAACCTACCCGGATGCTAAACCCATTCGGCAACGGTTGCGTCAGATTCACCCTCGAAAAGCAGCTGCAATTAAAGCAGAAGTCGAAAAGCTGTTGAAAGCAGGTTTCATTTATCCGATCCCGTTAACGGATTGGGTATCGAATATTGTTCCCGTCAATAAAAAACAAGGAACAATAAGAATCTGTATCGACTATAGGGATATCAATCGAGCTTGTCCAAAAGACAACTATCCTACGCCTTATATCGATCAAATTATTGATGATTGTGCCGGAAGTGAGATGTTTTCCTTCATGGATGGTTTCTCAGGCTATAATCAAATCAATATTCTACCTGCCGATCAACCAAAAACGGCATTCATTTGTCCATGGGGGACATTTGCTTATTGCAAATTACCTTTTGGGCTTAAGAATGCCGGGCTACTTTTCAACGGGCCATGTCTTATGCATTTCATGACATCAAGCACATTGTGCAACCCTATCTCGATGATTTGCCTGCTCATTCTTTACACCGAGCTGATCACCTTGTCCATTTACGAGCAATCTTTATGAGGTGTAGGCATTATCGAATTCGGTTGAATCCCCACAAGTGTGTTTTCTGTATAGAAACAGGTCGATTGCTGGGATTTGTTGTTTCCAAAACCGGCATTCGCGTCGATCCCTCGAAAGTCGAGGCTATCATCCAATTGCCTCCTCCTTCGAGTTTGCGCCAACTCCAAAGTTTGCAAGGGAAAGCGAACTTTTTACGCCGATTCATCCCTAACTACGCCGAGGTCACTAAAGGTTTTACACGGTTGTTGAAACAGAACGTACAATTCTTTTGGGACGAGATTGCTCAACAATCTTTTGATGCATTGAAACACGCGTTGACCCATGCACCGTTATTGCATCCTCCCAACTACAACCAGGACTACTTCTTATACCTCGCAGCTTCGCATTCCACCATTGGAATGGTGTTAGTTCAAGAAGATGAATTCAAGGCAGAGCATGTGATATATTACCTTAGCAGAACCTTAAATCCAACTGAGTTAAAATATTCACATGTGGAGAAATTGGCCCTGGCAGCCGTTCAAGCTGTCCAGCGTTTTCGTCACTACATTCTTCTCCGCAAAACTACTGTTATTTCGGATTGCAACCCTATGATTTATATCTTGACAAAACAACTGCTAGGGGGCAAGTACTCTAAATGGATCGTCATCCTGCAAGAGTTCGACTTGGAGTTTGAGAAGTCCAAGTCTAAGAAATCTTTAGTCTTCGCGGAATTGATGTGTGATTTCCCGAGTGCTGACACAGAGACTGTGGCAGAGGAGTCCATTGCGGACGAATCTTTGTTTCTTATTAGCACTGTAGATCCGTGGTATGGGGATATAATCATCTATCTCCAAACCCAAACCTTTCGGCCTGAAGCTTCCAAGGAAAACCGTCGAAAAATTCGGTTTCAATCCCAGCAATACAGAATTATTGGAGATACACTTTATCGCCTGGGGGCAGACTTAGTTTTTCGACGTTGTTTAACTCACGATGAGGCTGAGAGAGTTTTGAATGATTGTCACTCTGGAGCATGTGGCGGTCATATGTCTGGGTATGCCACAGCTCAGAAGGTGTTGCGCGCTGGCTATTTCTGGCCGTCTATGTTTAAAGATTGTATCCTTGCCGTCAGAAAATGCCACAACTGTCAAGTGTTTGATCGCAAGATGCGCGCTCCACCTGCTCCTCTCCACCCTATAATTGCCGCTGGTCCATTCGCCAAATGGGGCATTGACTTTATTACTTGTAACCCTCACTCGGCCGGGGGGCATGCGTATATCATCCTTGCGGTTGATTATTTTACTAAGTGGGCCGAGGCGATGCCTACATTCGACGCAAGCGGCAAGACAGCTGCACTTTTCGTATTCAATCATATCATAACTAGGTTTGGTGTCCCACAAGCAATCATTACGGACCATGGAAGCCATTTTCGAAATGTCATGATGACTGAGCTTACAAGCCAGCTTGGTTTGCGCCACGATAGCTCTACACCTTATTATCCGCAAGCCAACGGTTTGGTTGAGTCAATCAACAAAGTTCTAGTCGTCATGATTCGACGGATCATTGGTATCCATCGAACGAATTGGCATAACATGTTATTTTCGGCGCTATGGGCATATCGAACTTCAGTGAAAAATTCAACAGGTTTCACCCCTTTTCAGCTAGTTTATGGCTTAGAAGCTGTGTTACCTATTGAGTGCGAAATCCCATCACTTCAAATGGCTGTCGAATTACTTCCAGCTACTTCCGAAGAGGAGAAACGGTTGTTATACTTGGCTAAATTAGATGAGACTCGACGTGACGCTACTTTAGCTATCGAGACTCACGCGAAACGAATGAAAGCTCAGTACGATAAAAATGTAACCCCTCGAAGTTTTTCGGAAGGAGACCTAGTACTATTATATGATCAAGCTAACGATAAGCTAGGTGCCGGAAAATTCGTTCCCATGTGGCATGGGCCCTACATTGTAAAGCGAAAGCTAGCAAAAGGGGCTTATGAGTTAGTTGATTTTGATGGGGACTCTTTGGGCAAACCCAGAAATGGACTTTACCTAAAGAGGTATTATGCTTAAAATGATGGATGGAGAAATTTTTAGATAGGTTAGATTTTCTTTCTAGCTAGCAAGTGTGTTAGTTTAGTCAGTGTGCTTAGCTTAGCAAGTGTGGTTTTTCGTCATTATTTTGGCTCATCTTGGTTTTACTCTTGATATTGTAGATGTCGACGCCTCTCCAAACATACATTGGATTTGCTGATGGTGCTTGTCGTAGTACACGGAATATCTCTTCCGCAGCTTGGGTTATCTATTCGCCCTCTGACGAGTTAGTTTCTATGCATGGGGTAAGCCTCGGTCAAACAACGAATAACATTGCAGAATACAGTGCAGTGGTTGAATTATTATCCGAATCTATTTCATTTGGAATTCGACGTTTGATAGTGAGGTTAGATTCTGAACTTGTTGTATTACAGCTTAATAGAGTTTATGCCATTAGAAATCCTGTGTTATTAAGGTTGTTTTTGAGAGTGCGTCTCTTGGAACGTGAATTTGATTACATTGAATATCAACATATTCCAAGGTCTTTGAATACATTAGCAGATGCAATTGCTTCTCGAGTGTTGGACAGACATTTATAATAATCATGCAAGTAAATTTAAAGACATTTCATCATACATGTTAAACAAGATAAGCCGGTAATAGTGATATATAGATATAGATAGAAGTGTGTCCAAAAATATATACATCGTCTTCGATCATAGGTTTAACACACCTTATGATCGGCAAAATGATAGTACAAAAAGTCAAAAATGTCACATGTGACTACAAAAGTGACTAGTCAATCACTGGTGGTGCTCTCTGTACGACACCACTGCGCGGGCTACCTTACGCAAAAATCTCCTAAACGGTCCAGGGACCGCGACTACGAAGCGCTGAAGCCTCATAGGAATATCATCCATAGTAGTCTCAGGTATATCTGCCGTGAGACGCTCTAGATCATGCTCCAAATCAGCTAGTACTTCTGCTGTCGCATCCTGTAGGGCCGGTGCCGGTGCAGCTGGATGTCGTCTGTCGTAAGGCCGGAGATTGGCTGGACGCTGTGGTCCAACATCTGCATTTTTAAAATTTTACTGTTACTTTGAGACGATATATATGAAAAATAAAAAATACATAATTAGAAAACTTGTGAAAATGAAAGTACCTCTGTCATCCCATTGTTCTCCCTGTGGAAGAACCATGTCCGGATCACCTCTGAAATCCATTCCGGCATATGGAAAGTCTTGTATCACAAAAAGCTGGCCCTCTAGCCAGTCGAAGTAACTGTCTGAGAATCGAACCACTGCAGCACCCTCGTCAGGATGCCGGGCCATCACCGCAACCCATCGAACAAGCTTTGGCTCCCGAGGACCCAAGTCATCAACAGTGAGTTGCTGAGGGATCAGCATAGGAACTCTCTCCAAGGCAAAGCTCACGACTATAGGCCCATATCCAAAAGTCTTTAGTCGTCCGTTCTTTGCCTTGGTTAGTTGGCTCTTCATATGAGCCGACACAGCTTCGCACCAGTTGAAGATGGTGCCTTGGTAACAGTCAACTGCCATCCGCATTTGGGATCCGGAAGCAATGTGCAAGGCGGCCGCGCCACAAATCCTGGTGACCGTAAATGCAATAACTCTAAGTTCCGCCAGAGCGATGTGCTTTATCTCCACGCCTTTTTTATGGCGAGTCCCTGGTCTGCACCACTCCTCGCGGAGATCATCAAGGGATTGGCCACCCGGCCTGGTCCCCGCAAGGTTGAGTTGCTCACCTCTGTTTGGCAAGCCAGTGAGAAAGTATACATCCGAGGGCTCTATCTCGAGCTGGTGCCCTCCAATGTAAAAACATTGATCTTGAACGTTCCATCGCTCAACCAGCCATTCCAAAAATCTTACCTGGCCCCTCATGCCCGGTATGGTCCAATATTTGTACAATCCACATGTTCTTAAGGCATCCAGAGAGGGTTGGTGGTTAATCGCAGCTTCATCGTCCTCTACGTGCTCTCTCTCTCTCCAGTCTAACATGTTTTAGGTCCTGCACATCAAAAGAGTCAATTAGAAATTAATTTGAGAAATTTGGTGGTTTTTTGAGAGAGTTGGGGTTTTGAAATGCGCCCTTTGCGGAAGACGCACCCCGGCTTTGTAGCACAGGGCGTCCGGACGCAGCTCGCCTGAAGGCGGACTGCGTCCCCCGACCTTTTTCCCGTGTGAGAAAAAGTCGGGGGACGCAGGTCACCCGAAGGGCACCTGCGTCCGCCGAGGGGCGCATTTTGAACCCAAAACCCCCCCAAAAAATGAAACAGAGACCAAAAACAAAAAACTAAACGGATAAAAATGAAGAGTGGGATGTGTAAAATACCTCGGTGAAGCGGCGTTCGATTCCGACGGTCAGATTTTCCGCAGCAACCACGGGAAGTTTCTTGTCAAAAGCTCCTTTTTCAACCTCAACAGTGAAACGGTAAAAATGACATGGTAAAAGGTCTTTTTATAGGTTTTTTGGATGAATTAGTTCATTTTTTACCATGAAAAGATGTTTTCGAATGTATTTTTGCCTATTTTAAACAGGTATGAGTAATGTGTCGCTTTTGTGCAGGACGAAGGGATTTCGAGGGAAATTGTAATTTTTCACAAACAAAATTTCAGAGTCATCTTTTAAGCCCTTTTCTGACTCCTAAAACATGAAAAGATCGCCGAGTGTTTCTTTTTCACTCGTTAAAACGGAATTAAAAGACGGTCCCCTTTTAGCTCTTTTCTGACCGCAAAATCAGGAAAAGATTGCCGGGTTTTTGTCGTTTCAAACTCGATAAGGAAATAAAACGACGTGTCTTTGATCGCTTTTTACTTTTCAGGTCAACGACACTATTATGAAAGTACTCCTTGGTCGCAAGATCAAGCGGTTCCCCCAGGTATTATTTTATACTTTTTCGGGCTTGAGGGACACAAACTTACGAAAAAGTTCAACGTGGAGTTTCCTTAAGTTTTTCAGACTCTCTAAAAATGAAAAACGCCGAGTTTCTCCTATACTGGGCTCGTTAAACTTTTACAGTAAAGGACCTGTTCAATTACAAACAGGAACGAACCACTCCTTCCTAGGGTTCGAATTTAAACTAGGTTGGACTCGTCCGAAGGATGAGCTTATAATCAAGCATATGTTATCCTCCTCAAGCTTGTTAAAAATAAAGAGGTACTTGCCAGAAATGGTGGGGGAAAAGAGAGAAGAATGAACCTATTTGTCACCTTTTGTCTCAGAAGAAACTTTATTACCACTCTTGAACACGACACTTTTCATTCACCTGGGTTGGGAAATCTTTTACCTCACAGTTGACCAAATCACTTTGAAAATCTTTAACCGGGTTCAGGGATCAACTTTGAGTTATTCGTCACCAAACCATCTGTTGTGTCGTTATGTGTTCAAGAGGTCTGCAAGCAAAACTTTCATCTGCAAAATACTTGTCATCCATTTGACCATCCCTGAGTCAGTCCTTACAGCAACATTTCTTCAACTTGAACAATGATTTCGTGTTGCGGGCTTGCCTGCAACGGGTCGCTTTCTATCGACATCGACACATTATCTAGAAAGATGACTTAGGAATCGACAGTACCTTGAAGTCTGCATGCATCAATGGCAGGTTTCTCGCCTTTGACGTCAGTTTACATCATTGACTTTCGATCAGAGGATTCCGTGAAGTGTTCGACATCAAAACATCTATTCACATTTCACGGGTTGTGCTTGGTACTTTGAGGACCATTGACATTACTGGTGGTTTCTCTCACGCTTGTTAACAGTTTACATCATTGACTGGTAATCAAGTGGTTTCTACCATGTTCGACATCGAATCATTTAATCACATGGCTAGAATCGTACCAATTCGGGAAGTAGAAGTGAAGACCCTGGATCTAGTTTCTACCATCCAGGCTGCGAGGAGTTTTGTATTCATTGTCTATGTAGACTAATCATAAACAGATGGCTGCGTCCATACTGTGTCTACAAAAGTCTATAAAAATGATGTACTGCAAGATCATTCCTGTATCAGAATAGTTAGTCCATTAGTTAAAGTTTTGAATCTGAGTATGGGAATGCCTACCTCAGTGATGATATAATCTTATCCATGTATTTTGTGTTGAAAATTGCAGGTTCCAACCAGGCCATCCACAAGGCAATCCTTGAAATGATAAAGCGCTTCACCCTTCCTAGAATTACAAAACCCTATTCTATTCCAGGCTTCGCACTTTAGGGGGCAATCTGTTACACTAAAAAATGTCACCTTGACTACTTACAGTTAGTATGGCTCAAATCAACAGTCATGCTACCCTCTTAGGCAAGTCTCATGCCTCTGTTATCCATCTCAAACTCAAAGAAGAGAGAAAGTCTTGTAAAAACTATGTTTATCTCTGGGGTCGCAGGTTCTCTCTAGCCTTACCTGCGGGGACGCTGACCATGTTCACAAAATCTGCGTCCATGGACGCTCTGTATGTTAAGGGACAGGTGCGTCCCTCTGTAAAAGGCAAAATGCGCGAGTTTTATCTTGAAAAAGTTACTTGTGGTTACTTCTAGAACATTCTAGAGGTCGGTTTGATGAAATGGATGCGCCTCCAGTTGGTTCATGTATCTCTATTAAGGGGGAACTTATCCCATCAATAAGGGAGCTATCCCACCCATAGAGGGGGATGATCCCATTGATAGTGGACCTGAATAACCTCTTTACAGCACTATAAATAAAGGCATTGAGCCAGAAGGAGAGGAGGTTGGAGCTATACATTTTCTTTGGGTAAATGCTGCAGGATTTAGGTCTTCCATTAGAGCCTTTGTGAGGAGAGATTGTCTTCACTTGATTCTACTTGGGAGAGGGTGAGCTTTGTCAAAGTAGAGGAAAACCCTTGATGGACCCTGGGAGGAACTTGCACAACACCAAGGCCAGGTTGTAAGAGTTTCTTTGTTTCGTTATTAATACAAACTGGTTTATTTTTCTCAATAGCTTGTGTTAATGAGTTATTTCATGTGTTCCTTGGTCTGCATGTTGAATATATGTTTTATTATATGAAATGCAAGTGCTTGGTAATTGTTTGATTGTTTGTGGTTGCAGGAATTGACTTGAAGGAGGAGCTCATCCGGATCGTCAAGAACGGACTTCAACAACAGCGTTTTGGAATAAGGTAAGCCTAAACACTTGTAGTTTTCATGTTGTAAAAGGTGTATTTAGAGAAAGATCACTCCATTTTGTCTTGTTTGTCATTAGAATGTCTTAGACTTCTAGGAAGGTCAGTCGTGTCCGCACCCTTGACAGATTCCGTGTGACACTCTTGTCTTGGCTTGTTTTTTGTCGATCGTTTAATGTTCTATTTGCACTTTACTTTATGTATATGTGATTGCTAATCTGTGGAATATAATAAGAAAAAGAAGTAAACTGTTATAAGCATAGAACATACCATAACTTAACAATGCCGATTGGGAATCATGACTTGAAAGAGCCAATATCCACTTAGAGAGGTTGTTGGAGAAGGCCAACAAGGAGAAGACATTATTGAGACATATGGCATATCATTACATGGCAAGAAACAAAGTGTGCAAGGTAAGAATTAGGAGCTTGAAAGAAAAGTTGAAAAGGGCATCAAGGAGGCAAAAAGAGCATGATAGACTTCAGATATTGGCCGAGGTTTCCTTGGCCCATCACAGCACTTGATGGAGAAGACTCAGCCGAAATTTCAAAAAATTTGGGACACTTTTTGCATTTTTGAAAATTTTGGACTAAAACACAGAATTTTCTGCCCTACATGCCACACCACCTGGCGCTCGCTTTTGATGGGAGACTCCAAATGACAAAAACTCAGTATTTTTGGATCTGGCATGGAAAAATATGCTTACCTACCAATCGCCAAGAAATTTGGATGGGTTTTGAGCCCTCAAAAAGGTCAAAAACACTCAAAAAAATGACCTCACTGCCCCTATTTTGACACACAGGAAGCAATGTTGGGAGAACTGGCCTTTAGAGGGGAAAATGGAGGTCAAATTGAAAAATTCCACTTGGGTTGGAAATTCGACAGATAGACCTTTCCAACAAGCACACGTGGAGATAATTTGAACATCAGGAAGGCCTCCAAAAGTGGGTCCAAACAAGCGCTACGCATAGAAAATCAGGAGCGGCACATAGAGGAAATTTTGCCAGTTTGACCAAGTATTACTCTGTTTTTTGCCCAGCTTTGGCCAGTTTGACTTTTTCACATTCTTAATGGAAAATTTGTGATGTAATTTAATGTACATTGATGGATATTGATGTAATTATGTCAAATTTTCACTCATGAAGGTAGATTCATCCATGAAAAGTTAGTTTGCAACTGAATGAATCAGTTCCCTAGTTTTTAGAGGCATGTTGTTCCACTGCCTAATTTGTAGTTCTCAGAATTAATTGGAATAGCTCCTAAACTTGTGAGATCGACCTTTGGAGTCTGGGATGAGTTTTTGTTTGCCTATATCTTATGTTTTTTCAGTCATTAGCATGGTTGGACTTTTGAGAAAGCCTTGAGCTTCATTGTACATTCATATCAACATTTTGGCTAAGGAATTGAGACCAGGATTTGCAGCACTCTTTGGGATCCATGTGGAAATTTGTCTTGGTACAATGCTTTCTTTTGTAGTTTTGAATTTACTTATGTGTTATGTATGCAATTCTCTATCTTGTTTCTTCTTAACTAAACAAACAAGAGTGTAAGTAGAATCCATTGAAATTGCAGTGCTCTACTTGAGGTTTTCTTTAGTTTCTTGATGTTTTCAGTTGTTTGGAGAGGATCCATGACTTTCCTTGCCCTCTTCAACTCCTCACCTATCTAATCCCTCCACCTCATTTGATTTGAAGTGCCAAAAACAATTGCCTACCTTGCCCCATTGAGATCTCTGCAAGACTAAACCTCAATCCCTGCACCCAAAATCGACCTTTCCATCTGAGCCAACAAAAATATCATTTTATTCAATCAAACTTTTTCACACACATACCTAGCCTAAGATCAATATTTCTATCAGTCATCTCAAGCCCTCATCGATTATAATTTGCTCAGATTGACCCGAAGAGAGCCCTCTCCCGACCTGGTAGGGCTAGCTACCAGGTTAAGCGTGGTTTGATGTTGACCCTGGATCCTACCTTCCTCAGCCTAAGGTAAATCTAGGCATTAACGATAGTATCTATGTATGGATCTCATCATGTCTTTACTTGTAAATGAATGAGAAATGTATCTATGAACTAATGGATAAAATTGCAGCTAATTTGTTGAGGCATCAATGATTCTTTGTGACTCTCAGATGAGTATGAGATCCCTATGCTTAGATCTATTGTTTATACCTATAGATTACATATTTGTGATATGTTTTATGAAATGTCTCTCATGGCTAGTCAAGGTCTAGTCAAGGGCTTATTCAAGTATTTTCATTTGCATCATTATTTCCTTGTTTTCTTTCTATTATGAATGTTTCATTTAATTCTGGAAAGTGACCTGGGCAATGGGCCTGAAAAAGTGGCTCAAATATTGGGGATGTTGGAACATCACTGAGCAAAATAGTCCCTAGATGCTGGCAAGTCTTGTCATGAGAGCGTCCAGAGCCTCCTGGACACTATTAGGCCCATAGCATGGGAGTGTCCTGATCCAAATTTAAACAAGAATGAAAAAAATTATAGATATAAATATAAATACAAAGATGCAACAGAGATAACACTTCATTGCATTAATATCAAATACTGAAATATGCTTACAAACAAAATTGAAATAAGACTAGCTTAGATAATGGTAGCTTATCTCTAAGAGGAGATGTGGCAGATACATTCCTCTGAACTGTATTACAATGAAGCTTGAGGGCCTATTTATTATTGAGAATGAATGGAAAACCCCAAACATCCAAAAACCCAACCCTAGGAGATGAAATGCCAAATTGTGGGCCCCGTTGGGGTAAATTGGTACATCAACTTCTTGGAGTCGTAAATTTGGCATATGATCTTCGTTTGACACGTATGATACGTTGCTAGAAAGGTATATTTGAGGAATACAATTTCTTAAAGCAAATACTGATTTGAATTCCCTTATTTGCCACCAGTGATTTTCCCAAAATACATCACCTAGGGCCTCAAAACGGCTCCGAAAGTTCACGACCGCAAAAACTGCCAAAAATAGTAAACTATGCTACAATTAAAGAAACTAAAAACTGAAAGAAACAATGGTGGGGATCCAAGTGGAATAGGTAGATGGCGACCAATATCTACCTAGATCATTCCTCCCCCCTTAGGAAGAAATGGTCCCCATTGCGTTGAGCTCCTCCATGAGATGAGGAAACTTCTGTTGAACTTGGTCCCTAGTGAGCCACTTGCCCTGGTGAAGGAGTTGGCCTACTTTGACAACTTGATATAGTTGGATTCTTTGCTATCATGTTTTCTTGATCCATGTGTCCATGATCTGATCAGTTTTGGCTTGTTCCATGCAGTCTAGATTTAATTCTGTAGGTGTGAGTTGTTTTGCAATGTCTGAGGTGTCCTGCAATGGTGGGAAGTATGGTCGAAGGTGGTCCACATTGAACACTAGGTGGAGGCCAAGGAATGGGGGAATGTTGAACTCAAATGCATTGTCTCCCATAACCTTTGTAATGGTGTAAGGACCGTATCAGAGTGGTTTAAGCTTCCAATAGGCTCCGATATGGCGTTCCTTCTACAAATGCAACTAGACTTGGTCTCCCACCTGAAAATTGTGTCACACCCAGTGTTGATCATGTCGCTTTTTGTACATCGCATTTGATTTCTCCAAAATGCCATGGACCTATTGGTGGATGTGTTGAATTTTCTTAATGATTTTTTTTTCCTTGTCGACTTCAGACTAGAAATGAGCCTAATCTGTTTGAGTAGTTGCAAATGGTATGGCCACATCAATGGGACATAGTGGATTGAATCCCAAGCCCATCTGAAAAGGGATGTGGCCAGTCAGGCTGTGGAGAGCTCGATTATGGCTATGTTGAACATAGGGGAGGCTCTCATCCCATGTGCGTGGATGCTTTGAGTTGTACATGTGCAGAGTGTGTACAATCATATCGTTGATGATGTCTATCTAGCCATCAATTTGGGGATGGAAAGCTATGGAATTAGTGAGCTTGGTGTCCAGCATCGACTAGATATTGGACCAAAATGTATTAAGGAACCTATTGTCCCGATCTGAGATGATATACTATGGGATCCCAAAGTGTACCCACACTCGTTCAAAAAAGAGTTTGGAAGTGGCTTCTATTGTGATATTCTTCTTGTAGACCTCCATAATGGTCATCTTTGAGAATCTATCGATGACTAAAAAAACGCAGTCTTTTCCATGCTTAGTACAATGAAGGCCAACTAGGGGTAGGCAGTGGAGTATAGACGCCTTGCTTCCTGATGGTCGGTTTGGCAATGACGCAGACAGTACAGGATATGATGTACTTCTCGACATCCTGTCGAAGATTCAGCCAATAGAAATACTTCTGCAGTACTACCACTATTTTCTCGACCCCAAAATTCCCAACGACCTGATTGTAGTGTGTTTCTTAACTCATCTTGGCACACTCGCTTGAAGGAACACAAAGGTGTCACAGGTGGCATAACAGTGCATCTTAGAGGTGAAAATCTGGAACTTGTTGACCCTTCAAGAGCCTCTAGTACATGTGCCCAAATGCTCAGTCGTTTTTGTAGAGAAGTGGCCAATCAGAAGTCTCATGCCCATAAGAGTTGAGCACGGTGGTTAATGCCATGATTAGTGGTCAGCTGAGGCAGTCTCCAACATTATTTGTGCTTCCCTTCTTATACTTGATATTCAAATGGAACTGTTGCAGGTATGTGGACCACTTCGGATGGCGATCATTCTGCAACTTCCCTTATGTCTATATGAACTGCAAGGGTCAGTGGTCTGTGTGGATGACCACTTCCTTCCCCAAAATGTAATGCTTCCATTATCGAAAGGCTTGCACAATGGAATACATATCTTTTTCATAAGTGGGATGCTTTCAGACTACCTCTGAAAGTGTCTCACGGTGATATGCCACTGGATGCCCCTATTGAGTAGTTAATTCCCCAATAGAATAGTAAGAGGCATCTGTATCGATCTCAAATAGTTGTTGCAAGTCTGGTAATGTGAGCACTAGTGCAAAGTAGAGGCGATGTTTCAACTCTGCCAATGCCTTATTTTTATATTCAGACCAAAAGAATTTTTCTTTCGCTCCTCCTTTGGTGACTTGACTCAAGGGCAAAGTGATATGAGAGAACCCCAACATGAACCTATGGTAGAAATTGGCAAGACCCAAAAACTTTCAAAGATTTGTCAGAGTGGTTGGGGTTGGCCAATCCTGAATGACTTGGATCTTGGATGGATCTAGATGCACCCCTTGTTCATTAATAATGTATCCAAATTTTCAAAATTTCATTTCTCCAAATTGGCACACAATTTGTGTTGTCGCAGTGTTTGGAGAACCTGTCAAATGTGGTGAAGGTGATCTTCCCAACTCTGGATGAAGATCGGGATGTCATCCAAGTATACCACTAAAAATGAGTTGGTGAATGGCTGCAAAATGTCTTCCATCAAACTCATGAAGGTTGGAGGAGAATGTTTCAACTCGAAAGGCATAACCAGCCATTTGAAAAGGCCCTTCTTGGCTTTGAAGGTAGTCTTCCACACATTGGAGGGTTTGATTAGTACCTAGTGATATCCGGACTTGAAGTCGATCTTGTTAAAATATTTGGCACCCTTTATTTGGTCCAGAAGGTCATAAATCTGTGGGATCAGGTACCTATTCCGGACAGTGATCTTGTTCAATTCTTGATAGTCAATACATAGTCTCCAAGTCCTATCCTTGTTCTATACCAACATGATCGAACTCCCACAATGTGATGAACTTGGCTGGATATGGCCTTTTTGCATAAGCTCTTGAATCTACCTCTTGATTTCATCATTCTCCAGAGCAGAGCGCCCATAGATTGGTCCATTGAGTAACGATGCACCTGGGGTCAGATCGATGGAGTGTTTGACCTGATAGTGAAAAGGCACCCTTGCGAGGGAGGTAATGATGTCCTCGTACTCCTCAATGACCTTGTCCATATGTTTTTGTCATGTGGAGGGGCCCTATCAGGAGGTCGTGGCCACCGTCTTCTTTTTCCCTAAGGGCGTATCATCATGAAAAAATTTCGCATTTTTGTAAATGAGCTTACTACATTGTTTTGCAGTAACCAAAGGGATGGTGGTAAGCAGTGCTACCTCGTGTATCCTATACAACTTATTTCCTAAGGTAACAATAACAACACGAGGCCTTGACTCATACATAGCATGTTTCTTCCATAATTATGGTTGGCCTAATAATACATCACAAACATCAAAAGGAGCAATGTCACATAATACCTCATTCGTTAAGGGCTTGATGCTGTATGGAAGGTGGAACTACTGACTGACGTGAAGATCTCGTTCTTGGTGAAACCACCCAATGGTGTACCATTGTGGGTGTGTTGTGGTTGATAAGCCCAGTCGCTTCATGACCTCTACTGAAATGAGGTTCTTTTGGCTCCTACTATCAACAATGAACTATAGTGAGGAACCATTTAGCCACATATGGCAGTGCAAGATGCGCTCCTCCTCCTCTAGATCTTCGAGCTCCTCCTTTTGAATCTTTGGGGTGAAAACAATGGTGTTGGGCTTCGCATCGATAATCTGCTTCCCTTTGTCATTCCCCTTGTTGGGTTTTGACTTGGTGTCAGAACATGCATCTGATTTAGAAGCCTTCAGCTCGACCACCAATGAGTTCTTGGACCAACACTCACTTGTGTTGTGAGTGGAGCTCTTATGGAACTCACACCACTTTCCCATGTCCTTCTTTGGCTTTGCGGGGTTGTTCTTTGCTATTGTCTTTGGTTGGTTATCCTGGGCCATCCCGCCTTGGCTTTGTCCTTTCTTCTATGGTTTGGGGGCACCTTTCCCTTGCTTTGGATTCACATATCCAGAGTCTCGCTTTTTCTGTTTAAACTTCTACTAGATCTTGACAGGGTATCAATACGTCGTTCTAAGCGATGAGTTGTCTAGGAATTCCAACTCATCCTAGATGTACCTCTGTAGGAATTGCAGTACTTGAGTACGAAATGTTTCACAGAATCCTTGATACCCAAGTTCGTGTGAAGGGTATGAAAAACAATGGTAAACTCTGGCATGTCTTGGTCCTTTCCCTACTATAGTGTGGTCCACTTTATGTATTTATCCTCATAGCTCCCGACAGGGTAGTCCTTCTCCTTGATGGTGTCCCAGAACAAATTCCAAGTGGATGCGGCTAAAAACTATGAGGCAATACTTTCACCCTTCTTCTCACAGTAGGTTTCCCACCAGTCCTTGGCATGGGGGGCAGCTTTGCAAAGAGCAAAAGTAATATTTTCCCAACTGGAAAAGTCATGAACATAAAAATATCCTTCTATATGATTTAACCATTTATCTTTGGCATCTGCATCTATTTGGCCTTCAAATATGGGGATGCCAAAGTGTACTTGTACCTTAAAAGGAGTGGCGCCTATAGAGTGGCTGCTAGATGTGGATGCACCATTGGTGGGCAACTATTGAAGGATCTGGGAAAAGTTATCTATCATCGCGTTCCTTTGTTTCTCAAGGGCCTCCTAAAGAAATATTTTGATAGGATCTCTCGCTCCCTAGTCTTTCTTTTCTTCCCCCATAGGAAGCCATCGAGATTTTTGAGGCTGGTCTTACAAAGGTTCGACTAGTTCATGCCCTAACTCCTTATATCCTAAACTCGTTGGGGACATGCAAAGAAAAATAGAGAAAGAGTAGACCGTTTTGATACCACTGATCCGAATTTAAATAGGAATGCAACAAATTACAGATATAACCATAAATACAAATATGCATAAAAAATAACTCTTCATTCCATTAATATCAAATACTAAAATATGCTTACAAATAGAATGGAAATAAGACTAGCTTGGGCAATGGTAGCTTATCTCTAAGAAGAGATGTGGTAGCTACATGCCTCTGAACTGTGTGCCAATGAGGCTTGAGGGCCTATTTATTATTGAGAAGCAATGGAAAACCACAAACATCCAAAAACCTAACCCTAGGAGATGAAACACCAAACTATGGGCCCCATCAGGGTAAATCGGTACATCAACTTCCCGAGGTCGTAACTTTGGCATACGATCTCTGTTTGACACTTCTGACACCTCATTAGAAAGATCTGTCTGACGACTACAATTATTGACAACAAATAGTAAGATGGAATCTTGTATTTTCCACCGATGATTTTCCAAGAAAATGTCGTTTAGGGCCTCAAAACAACTCTAAAAGTTCACGACCCGAAAATTGCCAAAAATAGTAAATTGTGCTACAATTAAGGAAACTGAAAAACTGAAATAAATAATGGTGGGGGTCAAAGTGGAATAGGTAGGTGGCCACCAATATCTAGGATCATTTCCAGAGGTCAAGTGATCTAAAACCTCAATGGGACCCAGGGGTTGCTTACCAAAAATGTTGGGATGGTTCATGGGGGTCTTGTAGCTGATGTGGAAGGTTTGTATGATGTGTTTCCACTTATTCCATTTCTTTAAGGTCGCCTAGGAAGTTGAATCCAATAATAGTAGCTTCTCATTACATGTTTAACCCAGTGGGACAGTTACTTGGGTAGATGTGGGAGGAGGGTGTTACAAATTCAACATATGATATTCAATGAAAATATCAAGCTCTCTAAACATTGTTCTTTAGCTCTCATGTGCCATGTGTTTAATTTTTTTTTAAATATGTATTGTAACATTAGACCATCCTTCATTTTATCAGCCTCACATATCATTCTATCATCCTTACATAAATTTTATTTTGAAAAAATAGTCCTCCTTTGTACATCACATCACTTAATCACCCTTTGCACATCAATCAATAAACAATAGCAATCAACATTGCAACATCAAAAAACTTTAATATCAAGAAACCTTATCATTAAGAGACCTTAACATCAACTTAACTCATCAACATGACTCAAGAACATTTGAAATCAATGCCAACATTGCCAACAATGTGTATTGTAGTTTCCTTATTGGGATGTTACAGTATTTCAAGTTAATAGCTAAGTGATATATTTACGTTACTTGGTATGTTTAATAGCTAGTAGTTGGATGTTTCCTCCCTTTTTAGAACTAGTTGTATAACTTATAATGTAACCTAGAGAGATTGTATTGGTTCATGTTGAATATGGTCTCTTATGGCCATTATTCTTTCATGGCATCCAAATTCATTAAACTATTTCTCACTAGTGTAGCACATATTAGGCATGTTAAATAAGAAATTTTGAGCATGACATGTAGGGTCATGATACGTAGTATCAAAGAAATCCCAGTAACCCTTGGTGATTTTAAAATTCTTGACTTTAGGGAGTGAATATGTGTAATTTTCCAGTTTTTAATCCCAAAATTGGTGATTTATATTTGTAAATATGATGAATGGTATGTTAGGTAACTTGATTCGATGAAAGAGCCAAAGTTATGTAGTCAATAGTAGTGGTTTGGACATATGGTATTTCCTTCCCTTTCTTTTGTGCATGTGGATTGCATGTAATCAAACATTGGAAAGGCTTGGATAGACTCCATTGTAAGGGTGCCATGGATGTGAGCAGTGAAGGATCACTTCGTTGGCTTGGACTATTTTGGACAAGCAACACTAATAGAATATTCTATTAGCTAGTTTTTCCTTGAATTCGGGTTTTCTAGGGTAATCATTATGTGCTTATGATTTGTGATTTTCTTTTGGATAAATTTATATTTCTCTTCAGTAAATAATTATAATAACTAGTATCAAAGTTGGTACTTGATCCAAAGTCACTATAGTGAGATATGTTACATATTATGTTGTCATTATTGAAAATAAGATGTCATTGATATCAAAAAGGATGTCTACATCAACAACAGTATCATTCATAGGAGGAAATTTGACAGTTGGATATCTTACATACCCTCATCAAGTGAAGTACAAGGAAGCATAATGTTATTTTGGTTTTTGATATAGTTAAGGTTTCCTAATGATCCTATAAATAACATTATTACATAGGCCTCACTACTGCTTTTCCAAGAGTATATCATAATATGACAAAAAACTCTCAAATGAGAAGTTATGGCCATTTGAAAACCAACATTAGTTGGAGACCCAAACTATAGGTAAAAAACTAAAATATCATTGTTCTAAAGAGTATGCACCTTTTAGGCACATCCATGATCCATTGACTTGGTCAACAACAAATCTCAGCATAACAACCACAAAATTTAACTTTGTTAAATGTTGAGTAACTTTCGTAGGTCAGACAAATATGACAACTAGACAAAAGGATTAAAGGGAGGATGATGTTAAAGTTGTACGATAGGTAATTAATCCCTTCAAGCCAATGAACAATTGACATGTGGCAAACATTGGTTGGGAATGTATATGGTAGATACAGGACACATGGCATATGATGATTGGTCAAACGCAATAATGTAGACACTTAAACACATTACATGTGGATCTCCTTCCCCCTCCATGTTGACATGACAACGCAAACACATGGAAGAAAATTACAAGTCGAATGTGTGATGTGGAAGCAATGTGGTATGACATGTTAGCAACTTATATCAACATGTGGACATGGCACCACTAGGAATTACCACATAGTAGGGAGATTTGGCATGTTTTGATTGGTGGAAATTCAAAATTCAAGTGACAGGTGGCACCCCTCATGAGATATCACGTGGCATCATGAAATTCTCACAGGAATGACCAGGGACCTCTAGGACTTGGTCTTAAGGCATGGTCATGTCGACATGATCATCTGGAAAAAGGAGTGTTTGGAATTTTTTTTTTTGTAGAAACTAGGGTTTTTCTTCTTGGGATGACAAAGGTTTATGTTGTAGTCTTTCGATCTTCCGCAGGGAATGAAGTCTCACCTAAAGTGCAACTAGGAGTTAAGTGTGATGTTTGGGTACCAATTACTCTCTCTCTCTCTCTCTACATATATATATATATATATATATATATATATATATATATATATATATATATATATATATATACATATACATATATATATATATATATATATATATATATATATATATATATATATATATATATATATATATATATATATATATACATATACATATATATATATATACATATATATATATATATATGGCGATAACCATTGGCCATTACATAGAAATTCAAGAAACATTAAACAGGAAATAATACAATTATAATGTGTACAAGCTTTGAATATGGATTTAAAAATTTTAAATATGCATATGATCACACATAAATGCACACATTGAACAACAAATTTCCCTATCAACAATCTCCATTTTATTATTAATAGGCCAAAGAGATGTTACAACAATAGATCTGCAACCTCACTGCTAGATCTCAATGCATAGACCATCCCCTGAAAACTCAACTGCAAATACAAAATATAGAATGAGAACATAAGTAGAAATTCCAATAGTGTGTTGACCTTTTTCTCTATTTTTCATGTTTTCACAACTTGACTTGCATCTCCTTATATAATTTTTACCCATTTGATGCTATCATGCAATTCACTCCCTTGATGAGGTCCATCTTAACTTCTGTAACTTGACACGACTAACTTTAATTACTCTTTGACCTGTACCAACATGTTTCAATCTTTCTTGATGTTGTCATTCCTTCTTTCACACACTTGCTAATTTCCAAGATAACTGCTTCGTCCACTTCACCCTTTGTCTTCTTGTCACTTTCTTCTTTTCACTGCTAACTTTTGATTACTTTATCCACCTCTCTCTTTCTCTCCCTTTATATTTTTTGTAGCCACTTTCTGATAAAAATTGTCTAGAAAATGAAGGAACCAATAGCAAGGGCCCAACAAGCCCTGACTACAACCTATTGACTCACCCTTGAGTCAATCCTTTGCTTTTGCATATGATCCTTCTTCCAATGAATGACCCAACTGAGGAATGGTTTGAAGAATTTATTGAAAGAAGCAATTGTATGTATCCAAACAATATATCCACTTTTCATCAATGTAGTTCTCTAATTAAAAAAAATTGATTTCTGGTAGCATATGGTATCTCCGGTCAAGTTGTAACTAAATTGTTCCATCCATTATCTGTAGCTAAGTTAAGCAAGTTCAACTAAAAGTAGTGATCCTGAATAGTGGGTTCTAGGTCCCAGATTATCTATTTTCCTTGGTGAGACTCATCCTCCAAAGTATTGATCTAAGAATACTCTTGTGATATTTGGTCAATGGCCTTCTACTACTTAGAAGGATCAGTAATAGGTATAGCATCTCTCATTAGTCTCTTGACCTATTCCTACAAATCATAGGACGGATAATTGTGTTTAGCTAGAAGACTTGGGAAATCTTGCACTTGTCTCAAGATGTTTTGGGAATCCTTTGTCTGATGTTGGAGGGTGGAGTGAATAGTAAAGCCTTACTCCAAAACATGATCTATATATTGATTGAATCTTTTTTTGGTTCTAACAGTTTCTGCCACATTTTAGAAATAGTAGCCTGAAGGATTTTATTGTCAAAGGCCAAGATAGTCCAAGCATCATGCTAAAAATTTAAACACTAGATGCTCTCATAAGCTAAAATATCCTTAGGTAGAGTACGATCTGTCTTTACCAATGCATGCCACATTTTAATGAGATTATCTTTGACATCCATGATCTCTTCCTTAGATTTTTTTGTTGTTGGAGCTTACCTCGCTCCTCTGTAATCTGAGCAAGTTGTTATTGTAATAAATCTTTATCATATGTCAAATGAGTAATCTGTTGTTTTTGTTTCTCATGATCTTGGGTGTGCTCAAGCTAATTTTTATCTATTAGGGTCATGTTCTCCCTTTATTGTACTAAAGAAGCCCTCGGAAATTAAAATAATTGAGTAGAAGACCAATGTTGGAGATGTTCTATTGAAAGTGTCTGCAAGGGGAAGATTGGATTGCAAGGGATGACCACTTGCAACTAGCTTGTTGGAATGAACTTGTGTTGAAAGCTCCAGAGGATCCTTTTTCCCTTGTTGGATGGAATGTTGAACATGGTCAGGAACCTTAGAGGGAAAAAAATGAATGACATCGAGAAACTTGTCACATAGTTGCATCGCTTGCTAGTAGTTATCTAGTTGTCAGATGAACTCAAATAAGGTATCATAAAGCAAAGCACTATTGGTGGGAAGAAAAATTATTGTATCTTGCTGAGGTTCAATAGTTTTCTCATTAGCAGAGTGGGTATATGGCACTTCTAAATCATCATAAGTAGGGCCATTTTATTTCAAAGAAGGTAATGTGTGGGGTTGACTTGTGGAAGGAAGAGTACAAGGATTGGATTCCTCCACTATTAGATTTGGCACGATAGGATCATGAGGCTCATCGTCATCAACCTAGATAAGTTTAGAAAAATATATCTCAACCATATTTGCTGAAGCAATAGAATTATGGACAATATATGTAGCTTGTGTCATAACTAGTGTTGCTAAAGAAGCCACATGAAGAATAGAAGGTAAAAATGGATTATTTTGTAGAGGAAGAACAATGGGAATCAATGTACTAATAGAGGATGTGGCTATAGTAGGAGCACAAGTAGCACTAGGAGTTTGAACAGTACGAAAGTGGAGCTTCTTGATCAAAGGATGATAGTCTACAGGGTCATAAGTAGGAGAAGATGATGAAACTTGGTGTTTTGGGGATGATGATGAACCATTTATTGGTGGATTGCATCAGGTTTCAGTGCTAGTAGCATAGTACGCATTGTTAGGTTGTTGAATCTACTAGACTCTAGGCTAACTAATAATCTGTTTATGAAAATGTTCTTGTGAAAGATAGTATGGTAGAGGGCAAGTGTGTCATTTAGCTTTGTCTGCATGCTTGGGACAGACATAATAGTGACTACGGTCAATTTCGAACCAAATATGGTAGGCATATTTATTAAGGAGGGACTGGAAAACTCTCATAACTTGGGTGGCTTCAATCAACTAGTTATTCCATGCATTGTGTTAGTGTCACTCAATTCAGACTGTCACCAGTGATCAAATATGCTCTTACAAGGTGTTGTTAGAGTGTCAAGTCAAATACTTGTCATTTCAATGAATCTTCAAATAAAAATTTGCTCACTAGCTATTGATGTCTAGGTCACTGTTGTTACCTTCACTTACTCATGGTCTTCATCAATCATCATGGTCATTGTCTTCTTTGAGGTATCATATCTTCATTTAAGTGTCTTGGTTCATGAAATGGTTAAACTCCTCATTTTAGGTCACCGTCTATGGTTTCACTCCATGTGTCATCATGATACCATAGGTCAAAACAAAAACATGTCCATCATGTAATACAGTGGGCAAAGGGAGTTAGTAGCTTAGAGAAAGAAAAATAAAGGGAAAGGTAATTTTTTATTTGAAATAAGACAATTTTGCAGTACACTACCTCGTCTCATCATTTCTCATAGGGACATTTTTGCTTCAAAATATGTTTCTGACCAAATGGAGAAGAATTTTAGAAACGTGAAATAGGTTTTTATCAATGATAGGTGAAGGAACAAAAAACTCCTTCAATTTATGCACAGGTGTTATTATTTGAGACAAATGCCCAACCTACACCTCCAATGGGAGAGTTGTTACACTTATGGACAATTTGACTTCAAGACTGATTTTCAGGGATTTGGAGCAGGTGTTGGTAGTGATTAAGGACTCTATTTTGTAGCATACATCATAATCTTTACAATGGTACTTTCAGATAGTGATTTGGATTAGCAGAAGGCATTCAAAAGTGATTTGCAAGTTGGCACTGCACTTTTGTCAGAGACACCCTGGGTTTTTGGAGTGACCTTGGGAAAATCAATTTTTCTCCCTGTTGGAGCTTCCAAAATACATTCTTGATGAGTCCATCGTGTAGAAGACTTCAAGAGCTTTCCAACAAGCTATCAAGTTCGCAATTTGGAGCACTTTATGTCCTCCAAAATCTTGTTGGAAGTTGGCATTGCACTTCTATGAACTGCGTTGTGCTTCTGGAGGTGGTGTTGCGCTTCCATGAATTGTTCTTCGCTTGTGATAGAGTAGCCTAAAAATCACCCAAACTCACCCAAATTTCAAATTTGAGTTTGCTTTCCTACATCTTATTCTTCTAAACTTATTCACAATTAAGTATCATCCTTTTTCTCACCTTTTTCATTTGGCAACATAAATGCAAATGTGATTTTTCTTCATCTAGGGTTTATGTGAAATTTTAATGCTGCAGAGCTAGTGTAACTTATGGGTTTTGTTAGTTGTGACATTGAAAACTTGTAAATTTGTCACCTCATACCTCTGCACATGCATAAATCACACTATAATTCACTAATTAAATCATCTACCCTCATATTACCTCACCCTTACATAAACCCTAGCTCATACCTATCATTTTGGGCAAATTTCCTAGCAGGACTATTTTTAAATTCTCCTACTAATCTCTCTATCTCATTTCACTCCATTTAAGCATCCTAAGTTTTCTACCACCCCTATCCATCTCCCAAAATTCCCCTATCATCATCTCCCTTCCCTAACTCCCTTATTTCATCATTTCCTTCCTTGAGCAAGAAAATAGCCAGCTTAAGACTAAACAATTGATCATGGAGAAAGAGCGCTCCAAGATGCTATAGTAAGGAGGAAAATGTAAAGTAATGTTAGAGCCTGGTGAACATGATGAATAGGAAAATTAGGTTGAAAAGAAGAAACAAAGGACAAAGGGTCTAAAAAGGGCATTGAAGGAGGAGAAATAACATAATCTGCTAGATGAAGACCTACACATGGAGGACAGAATTTCCTTGGAGATCAATGAGGATAGAGAGTATTGGCTAAGTAAGGTCAATGACCACTTGGAATAGATTCTTAACAAAGCCGACAGGGATAATTAGCTATTGAGACACATGGCCCATCATTATCAGACCAGAAACATGATTTGCAACATCAAGCTCAAGCAGTTGAAAAATAAGCTAAAGGAGACACTAAAGGACAAATGAGAGGGATAACTTGGATATGATTGTTGAAGCATCCATGAGGGAATAACATACCTCATTTTTCACTTCATGACTGTTGTTTTTCTTTCAAATCATTTTCTAATTGATGAAGTCATCATAATTGATCAGTTTCAGATCACCCACAACTGAATCACTGAAGGCCCATCATCACTGAAGCAAATCACAATCAACCAATCTGAACATTCAGAATACTACCATCAAAACACAGTCACCAGAACAAAGAGTGGAACCTAGAACTCTACAACAACCACTAGAACCAATTGTGAATTCAAATATCATATTTCATAATGTATACACTACTCTGATGAGCCAAACCAGCTTGTATACGTGCTTTTACTAAAGCGAACCAGCGTACAGATTTGCAAATACTAACTTGAAAACTTCATAGCTCTTTCAGAATCCAGTCATACCTAGATCATAACATTTGCAGAATAAAACATGCGTCAGTAATTAGATATATATATTATCCATGATCAAACCACATAATGATAATACATTTCAGGTCTTATGATCCTGATCCATCATCCATCATCAACCACATAGGTGCATCCTTAGTTCAGATCAAGAAAAGCATCAGAAACCCATAACCTGCATACTTGATCTCACACTTCATTAGATATTAAAATACTTGCACACATGGCCTAATGATCTTCTCCTCCTCATATACTATTAGGCCTTTCTCAATACCTTGGACCAAAACTACTTAGGACCAATACCCTGGACCAAATACCTAGGGTCAATACCTTGGACCAAATACCTCGAACCAAATACCTTGGACCAATACCTTGGATCAAAATAGCTTGGACCAAATACCTCGAACCAAAAACTTGGTTTTCCAACATGTACGCTCTTTTCCTCTAGTGAAAGTGATTGTATACATTGTATGCTCCTTTTGTTCTGTTAACCCGCGTGTATATGCTCCTTAGACAAAGTGAACCCACGTATACCTCTCTTTCTTCATTATTTGGAGTTTGATCTGTAATCCTTTGCTGTTGTACTGTGAACTATCATCTGAGTGAGTTGCCATTAAGGACAACACCTATATCATAATGCCAAATATCTCCCCCTTTGGACTTGATGGAAACAATAACACTAAGACATTCTCCCCCTTTGACATCAAGGGCAAAGGGCAGACCAAGATATCCTCCCCCTTTGATATACATTATGTTTTCCATGCTCCCCCTGAGTACATGCTAAATTCTCTGATTGAGCTCCTGCTGAGATGCACTGAAACTATCCATGCTCCCCCTGAGCACATGCAAAGTCTACAAAATATTCTCTAAAATAATAACATGACTCTATAACTCAACTATGTGAGTATGACCTTCCTATCACCAATGAATCATACATACATTCATCTCCCAACCAAGTGGGGATATACCAAATTTGACTCATCCACCCAACCAAGTGGGGATATACCAATTGTTTATACATGACTGAAATAGAAATTATTACATCATCCTTCCCATGCATAGTGGGGTTACAAATTAGGTCTTTTCATGACCTTTACATCAAATGATGACATTTATAACAAGGACCAACAATCTAAACAAGACCATGATAGTCATCAGCAACTATCATACACCATGTATGATCTGCACCATAAGCATCTGTCAACAACATCCAAACCTATAACCTGTATATGTCCATCATCAGTTCTGAAGATATGACAAAGTAAATATCATCAACCTATGACTAAGTATGTCGTATATAGATATCAACTCATCCTCTTGATCTCATCAAGATCAACTTGCTTCGTTTCCTTAGTAGAAAGAGCCTTATCATAACCTTCCATGAATCAACTAAGCATATGTCATATCTCCAAGCAGTAACACAAAATCATTCACATCATATCATATGTGAAAACACCATAGTCATCACATCATCATCAAGAACTGCATGATCTTTCACAAGAACCCTTAATATATCAACCATGTATCATCACTAGGGAACATCCCACATCTGATAAGCATCAACCATGATAATCAACATATGTGAGTATCAACCTATCATCATAAGGTAAGAACTCATCATCATTATGTGTCTAAGTAAGCCATGTCTTCGAATATCCATGTCTTCAAACAACTATGTCTTTATGCGACCTACAATAACACCATTCTCTTGGCCAACCAATAATATTTATCAATATGCAACTTAAGTAATCATCCATGTGTACAACATACTGTATATCCATCAAAGAGATAACAATATGTATCTAGAAAATCATGAGCTCATGGTCATTTGTCAAGATTTCTTGATATCATCAACGGCAAGAATCCTCAACCATGTGAGAGCCAAGAAATATGAGAATCCTGCATCATAACTGCATCTTTAAAGGCATGATGACAACAACATATAAAAAAATGAGTGGCTCATCATCAAATAATGAAGTTGTGTACTCAATATTTGTACTTCTCCTTGTCCTTATGAAGATCACCATGTAAGAAACATGTACTATATGCTTCATCAAAAATTCATCCACAATCATCCATAAATCTGATCTGAATAACAACTATGTAACCCCAAGCAATACAAGTATCATCTGAGATTTCATCATGGGCAACTCATAACCGTCACATAGCAAGATGTATCATTTAAACACTTTAGCCACATAATCATCATCATCATTGATTAGGTACCAAAGACTTCTAAACATAATTCCAACAATGCTTTATTAGAAGCATAGCATGTTCTCCCCCTGAACCTGTTCCACCTGTTCATTATCAAATCTGATCATTACATATATCAGTAAGAAGCATCAAAGCATCATCATCAATAAGATATACATCAAGTTATCAACAATTTGTGAGGATCAAAATCACTTCTAAATAAAATCCACAGACTGTAGTCATGATTAATCAGAATAGAACAGATTTTTGATAATTGACTGAACACCCCTTTTCATTTCCAAACTCTGATTCATATATGCTACTTCCACAACCTCTAATGATTTAGTTAATTGATCTTCAATGAGTGCATTAGAATATTATCAACCATATTAACAGTAAACAAGTGCAGTAAAATAGAACAGATCATCACACACATGAACACCATGATATAAGGTGGAAACCCAATGTGGGAGAAAACCACCTCCTGCAAGTCATCTCAATCTTCTTCTTAATAAGAAAATCCTTTTACAATATTTATGTACTGGTGCAGTCTTATACCAGTACGCAGGCTTCTACCTGCTGAGAGCTACAACCCTCCTCTCGTTCTCCAGACTCTCCTGGAAGGGAGCTACGACCCCCTTTGCTCTTGTACTAGCCGATGTACTAGTACGCAGGCGGCTACCTGCTACAATGCTCCAAAGATCTCAACTGCTACTAGAAGGGAGCTACCACCCCCTTAGCTCTTGTACTAGCTAAGATACTAGTACGTAGGCGCCAGCCTACAATCTTCTCTCTTCTGGGTACCATGTTTCATACATTTTCAGACTGGATAGACCTGAAGCACAATACATAATCTGAAAGGCCATGTTTCATCCAATTTTCATACTGGACCCTTTAATATCATTGAAGCACATAATTCTTTTGAATCACCCAATCACCAGATCAATACACTTTACAAGGACAGTATGTATGATCGCAATCAGATCTAGTTACCCAAGCATCAGATCCATATACATGACAGTTATCACCCGATTTAGTCAACAGAGGCTGATATTAAGACCCAAACAGAGGATTTACATACTGCTGCACACCCGTAGGCTAAACAAGAAAAAACTTAATATTGCGCACTTAGAACCCTTTAGTAAACAGCAGAAGTGGCTAGAGCATATATAAGAAATGATTGCAGTTTTGTTAAAAAGAACCTGTGGGTGACCGCTCCCACATCACCTCCTGAATAGCGATTCTCCACAACCGAAGAGACTTTTGTCTTTTGCGTGTCTGCGGCTGCACAGTTTCCTTAAGATCTTCAATTCATAATCGATACTTTGCCACCGGATCCCCTTTCTCTTTATATAATCACACATTTGATAAAACCATGAATCGAAACCATAGGATCCGAAAACTTGAGGCGCAACTGATTTTGACCAATCTTCTTAAGAATAGGCTTAAGTGGGAAAATGATGAAAATGGTCCAAACAACAAAAGGCGGACTTTTAACTTAATGCATCCAAACTAATAATATATCGGGTCCAATCCTTATTGCTATCGACGCCTGCCCATCTCATGGTTTATTCCTGACGTCTGATCCGATGGATCGGATGCGACATGCCCCATTAACCAGCCTTTATTTATATATCGGGTCCGCTCCTCATCACTAACAATACATGCTCGACGTTCGATCCGATGGATCGGATGTGATATGCCCCATTAACCAGCCTTTATTTATATATCGGGTCCGCTCCTTTCATCGCTATCGGCGATTTGAAGTGGGAGGCTATTATAAGTTGGGCGAACACCGCGGATGCGATTTAATATGAAATGCTTTTAATTCCTTCATCGGGTCCGACCCCTCTTTTCGCAATCGGAGGATTGGGGTGGGCGACCCTTTGTGGATGCAATATTTTTATAAACCATGTTTTGATGCCTTCATTGGGTTCGCTCACAATCGGAGGTTTCCACAAAGTCTGACGCGCATATATGCCGAACTGCGGATGCGATATTATTATATATTGCCTTTAATGCTCCCATCGGGTCCACTACCTCTTTATCACAATCGGCATTCAGGGATTTTAAGCATCGGACGCGATATTATTATACGTCAAGTTTAATTCCACCATGTTATAGACATTTTTGTGCCTTACAGAATGAAGCATGAAATGTCAATAATCTAAGGGATCCAAAGTCCCAAAACATGTTGTTCCTACCCCTAGAGGAACAAGGTCAGCAAACCACAGCACTGAATATCAGTTCTCCACCTGAAAACACTCAAAAATAAGCTAATTCTGGATCATGTCAACTGCTCCACTGAGCATCTGCGCTGAATGTCAACTGCTCCACTCTGTACCTGCGCTGAATGTCAACTGCTCCACTCTGTACCTGCGCTGAATGTCAACTGTAATGAAGGCTACCTGTGCTGGGCGAGATTGGCCAAGTGGCACAGTCATTCCTCAAGGTTTCAATGCCCAGGAAGCTTCCAAAATGACACTTGGATCAGGGAATTCACCTAGTGATGAGTAAGAGGATCTAGATCTCCAAGTGGAAGCAAGAACCTCCAAGTGGACTCAAGAACTGAAGAATAACTGAAGTGGGCGAGGACACTAGTCAGCTTCATGCCAGCCTCAATCTGACTCATCCTTTCTCCAAAACTCCTATATATAGAGCTCTCTCATGAGGTCTAAGGGGGCTGGAATCTTGTGAATGTAAGGAAGTGCTGTTGGTTTGAGTATAGAACTATTGGGTGATTTTCTTGAAGGAGGTGAAGAGGAGATTTCTTTCTGCTGGGAGGTGTTGCTGGATTGGGCCTCTTATGGTTGTAACACTCTTAGAACTTTGCTTCTTCCATTAATAAAGCATTTGAGGTTCTTCTATATGCATGTGTCTCAATGGCGTATTGATATTTGTATATTTGATTTATTCTAATCCTTGAATCAATTATGAATGTATGCTTCTTGTAGTCTCCCTTTCTTGTCATTTTGCAGGATCTTGGTGTAGCTGGGGCTAGTGAAAGAGCAAGGAGCTGGGAGCAAGCAGCAAAGAGAGAAGATTGGATCAATCATTAGCGGAAGACAACGGTTAGTAGATCTCTTTCTCCCCTCTCTTACATCTCATAAAGAAGTAATCTCGAATAGCTTTGCATTCGGTTGTTGCTGAGGTACTATCACCCTTAGAGTGGGATAGGGTCATTCCGTATTGGATACTTTTCCCAACAACAAATTGGCGACTCCACTGGGGATCGTATCTTGTTGGTTGTTTGTGTTTTTGCTATTCATTTCATAAACACAGGGAGTACCGAATCGAACTGCATTTGGATCTTTCAAATGCAAAGTAGAGGGCAGCTACTCTAGCTCAGTTTCTGGGAAAGTTTATGATTTGAAGAGCTGATCCACAAGGACTCTAAATAGCTCTTAGTGGTAGCTTTTCATCCTCCTTTTCGTCCCTTAGTGTGTACTTGACTGATAGCTTCTGATTTGGCCAAAAACTGTGAATTTTTGAGCAATCTGTGACCCGGAAACCAAGAGAAACGAAAGTTTCGTTCTTCAGTGCAGGCTGTGTGAAGGCTGTCTGCATTTCAGCGCAGTTCCCGAAGGGGCTACCTGCGCTGAAGGTCAAACTGCCAGTGTACTACCTGCACTGAACCAGTTTTGCCTAGTGCTACTGGGGTTCCCTCCTGTTTATTGCCCTGTTTTCACCCTTGTTTTTGCAGCCTGTTACCAGTCAATGTACCTATCTGAAACCAACTTTCCTTGCCACTATTCCGCCTCGGTTGTATAAAGAAACTGTGTTTGTTCTTTGTGTATTTCTTGTATCATTTACAGTTTCCCATAACGAAAGTGAACTAGTCTTGCTGTGGCCTCTTAGATCTAGACCTGTGATAAGTGTCGTTCTGATCTTAAGAGTTAGTTTATTTGTTGTTCATAGCTGATTGAGATTTTGCTTTCGTCATATGGTTTGAATTTATATATTTCTAGTATCGAAACAAGTAAATCTTAAGGTGTCTTTTGATTTTGGACAAGCTTGTTTGCTTTCACTTGAAATTGAATTCGAAATTATACAACAGCTTTCTTTTTGTATTACATCAACATTAATAAAGAGAAAAGAAATACATGCATTTTGCATTTTTCATATAAGTTTGTATGTTGATTTAGGGAAAAAGTACATTAGTGTATGCTCTTTGATCTGTGTGAAAAGATGTTGTCCTTCTTTTCCCTCAGTAGTTAAGATTTTCATAAGTCGAAAAGATTGAAAAAAGCTTGCTTCTCATCTTAGACTACATTTAGGAATTTGTATCAAAACATCTCGTGGTGAACCTTGAAAGGCAAACTTTAAAAAGATCAACTTAAAATATACTGAATGAACCTAACAACGCTTTGAAACATAACACAAACACATAGAGGTCTAAGCTAGAGACGTGTTCCGACGTCGTTAAACGTAGTGACTGTCGATCTCGACGAAGGTGGGTGATTCCTCCTGAGAGTCGGTGGAACTAATACGAACTTGTGCTCCCACGTACCGTCGCGTATATATTGGGAGACCCCTATAGGCATATATCTTTTATCCATAGGATGTTGTGTCGGCCGCCCTACTGATCACAATGCAGTGAACACAGCATTCACGAAGATCGACCACCCGTACCGTAAAACGTATTCTGTGGTTTTGCGAAAGGTTTGGCACACCCTCTGCCTAGATCTCCAGAGCAGTTTCTTTTGGCCTTTTTCAAACTCTATAACTGAAAAAGTCCAACCGAGCATTTGTCACTTCGGGCTCGTTAATACATCGAAGGAGACTAGAGTCATGTTTAGCTTTTTCTCGACTCTTAAAAAGTGAAAAAGCAAGTTGTGTCTAAAAGCGTCTAATAAAATTCATTCAATTCAGAAACACAAATTTCCCCTTTTAATATTTTGGTTGATCGAGTAATCCGCAATCGTGGAAGAAAGTCAATTGAAACCCCGTCGTTTGCGGGGGCTTACGAGTCAACCGTCTTTGTCTCCGAAATCGAAAACAGTACGGACAAAGCGAACTCGTTTAACCGGTTCAAAATCTCCTATAAAAGTTAGAACAAGTGTTCCAACTGCATCTGAGGTTCCGTTTACTCCTAACATTTCTGGAAACCCTGCCTCTATAGAAGAAGTTCAACAGCCACAAAAGGACAGTAATACTGATCCTAGTCTGGGGGCAAATACTTGTATAACTGAACCAGTTCCATCTGTAACCGGTCCAGAGAATTTTGTTCCTCAAACAACTGTCGCTGTCAAAACAACCACTTCTTCGGCACCAGAAATATTTTACGGACCTGACGGTCTTCCTCTTCCACCGGGTTTGATTGCGATAGAGGAAATTGCAGAGGATCCGCAAGCAAGTACTCCAACTCATTTTGGAGTTGGGGTCACTCTCTTTCCTTCATCAGAGGTTAATCCACCACAAGTGGAAGTCCCTATAGAATCGCTAGGCAATCTATTAGATAGACTTAAGATGTCTGAACAACCGTCATCATCTAGGACTGTGTCAAATGACACAGCGACAGCAGAAGTCCCTGCCGTCACTCCGACGATGTTTGCCAGCATACCAACTGTCTCAACTAGCTCACAACAGCTAGAAGGAGTCCACCAAGGGACTATTTCGACAGTATGGTCTATTCCAGTTTGTTCATCCGGAGTAATACTCGGAAACTCTTATGTTGAAACTCACCAAATCGATCCATTTGGAGGTCAATCAGGGAAATCAATCCCCTTGAGTTCAGGATTGATACCGTATGGGGGGCAATATGCCCTTTCATTACCCCCTCCGGGAGGGTACCCATACGTGAGTTCCCAACAGTATTCAGGTTATACTGGAACTGCATCAAGTAGTTGGGTACCTATGCTACCTCAACAACCAAGGGTTGTATATTCTATGCAACAGTGTGTACCTATGACGAACATCCCAACCACACCGGCTATTGTAACAGTGTCACAAGTTCAAGCGATACCTGTTGCATGCCAACCTCAGATTTCTCAGGTTGTAATGCAATAGCCACTTGATCATGGGTCACAACCACAATCGCCAACTGGTGGGGCGACACAGGTCCAAACGGGTACAATTACCCCACACCTTGGCCCAACGGTTAGCATAGCACAACAAAACATGGCGTCACAACCATGGCTTGTGCAATACCAACAACCGCAATTCCAGCAGGTGTACCAAGGTTCTGAGCAGCAGATCTTTGCGAACAGTGGACAACCGTATATCCAAAACGGTCAAAATCAACCACTTTACAGTGGTCAAGTCCACCAACTGTATCAGTCATACCAACATCAATTACATTATGCTGGTATGCAAAGGCCCACTGCTCAAGCGATTCCATCGTACCCTGGTTACGCTTCGCCTAACCTGAATCAACAGTTACCATTCGTGGCAACTTTAGACTTACCCGATCTACACCGGTTAACCAACGATCCGATTGCTTATGCCCCTCGGTGGCCAGTGATTCCTCATAAACTTCCATCTGACATTCCTAAATTCAATGGAAATCCAGGTGAAGACCCATCGAATCACGTGATGACTTTTCATCTGTGGTGTTCGTCGAACACCCTAAACGACGATTCGATAAGGCTTCTCCTTTTTCAGAGGACATTGACAGGTCCAGCGGCTAAATGGTATATTGAATTGCCAAGAGCCTCTTTCGACAATTTTAGTTCCCTAGCCACGACTTTCTTAACCCATTTTCAATTACCGATAAGGTATGAAACGGGAACAGAAATATTAACCAACTTCAAGCAGACAACTGCCACCCATATATCTGATCATATACATGAGTGGCATCGTCGTCGTAGGATGGTGAAAACATACGTTCCCGATCAGCTATTAGCTGAATGGTTTATAAAGTCGTTACTTCCGGCTATTACGGAAGATGTGGCCAAGGGGGGAGTCGTAACAGAGGAGCAAGTAATTGCTCGTGCACAGTATTTGGACTTAGTTTATACTCAGTCCGGCACACTCTACGACAAGATACCTGACGCCCCTAGACCAGAGTTTTCAATTCCTCCCCCTCCTAAATCCAATAGTGACTCTCATGCCGGTGATGGCGTGATTGGCACGGCAAACACGAAATCGATAAAGGCTTCGTCCAAGAAAGCCCGTAAGAATTCGGATCAAAATGCAAAAGAAGAAATTCTTGCTTCGGAAGTAAATGTCGTATCAGAAGATAAGGGCAAAGAAACCAATCAACCAGGAAGCAAGAAAAAGCAAAACAAAGGGAAGAAGAAGAAACAGGGTGAGTCATCCCCTGGGAAAAATTCTTCAAACCCTCCTGGGAAAGGGAGACAAAATTATCCATGTCTAATATGTGATGATAAGGATCATAACACAAAGAATTTCCCATTCAAAGCTGAGTTAAAGAGGTTCTTTAAAAGTTCCCAAACCTCAGTTGTGTTAACTGATCCATTTCCCAACCCAGGTCAAAATCTGGTTGATAGTGGAAATGCTTCCCCGTCGCAAGTACTTATGTTGTCGGTTTCAAAACAGCAGAATGATGCTTTGATTTCGACAAGGAACAAAGATTATGGGAATCCTCAGCTGTCGAACGAAAAAGGTAAAGATTAACCAAGTAGTTCGACAACAACTTTGACAGAAGTTGTACCACCCATCATCCCTGAATTAAAAATAAGACCGCCAAAGGGTGTAGTACACAAGTCGACATTTAATCCTCGTGCCAGAGCGGTGCAGCATTATAACATAGTGGAAGATTTGGCACAATCGCCGTCTGCTATGTCGACTCTTGAAGTACTACAAAATTGTCCAACCCAAAGGCAGGCCTTGTTATCAGCAATTGGTGGGGTTGATCCTAAGTATTCCAATCTTGTATCCTTTGATCACAAGGGATACGATCCTCAGTTACCAGCTCAACTAGCTTTCCTTATTCAAGTGAAAGCCCTCAACAAAACTGTTCACAGAACAATAATTGATGAGGGAGCATCAACATGTATTATGTCGATGAGTTGCTGGAAAACTTTAGGATCCCCAACCTTGTCGCGATCATTGACGACATTAAAAGCTTTCGACGGAAAAACTTATACCCCATACGGTATCCTTAATAACTTGAAAGTTGAACTAGGGGGAAAAACAGTAGAAATTGATGTTGAGGTCATTGATGGAAATCTTGACTATAACATCCTACTGGGTAGACCATGGATTTATGCCATGGCAGCTGTTGTGTCGACTTATTTTAGGAAGATCGCATTCCCGTTTGAAGGAGGGATTACGATCGTCGACCAACAGAATTTCCTCCCTAATGGTTCACAAGTTACAGGAAGCATTCCCATGATCCATGAAAGCAACCATTCAATTCAAGATATCGGAGTAGGATTATTGAAAGACCCCACATTGATGGGAACTTTTGCGCTACCACCTCCTATTTATATGGGAAATGTACCGTTTGTAGCAACCTGCAACATGATATCTTCCACGAAGGTCAGCATGGATCATTCAATGGTTTTTCCCCCAAGCCCTTTAGAAATATTGTAGCAATCAATGTTTCAAGCATGGGAGGCGAACCCAAATCAACGCTCGTCAAGCGTTTGGGTAGATAGGTCTAGAGAATATGGAACCCCATTAGATCCTTGGTCGAAAGTACATGGGACTGACGAAGGAATCTTACAATCAATGATGATTGAGGGGGCACCATGGAATGATCGCCACCATCGTTCCCTTCTTCCGGAATATGAAGAAGATACTCAAAGTGACCTTTATCACCCTTCAGTTTTTGAATTCCTAACAAATACTGTAAACACGGTGGATTCCGAGCGAAACCTATCCAATATTGAAGAAACTATAGCCATAAATATCTCGACTAAAACAGATGTTGTAGAGAATATTTACGTTGGCAAAGGTTGTTCCCCTTCAGAACTGGAAATATATAACGCTCTTTTTCGCGAATTTAGAGATGTATTTGCTTGGTCATATGATGAAATGCCAGGCATTGACTCGAGTATCGTTGAACATGAAATTAAAATGTATCCTGATGTCAAACCAGTAAGACAACGGCTTCGACAGGTACACCCCAAGAAAGCCGCTGCCATTAAGGCGGAAGTTGAAAAACTCCTCCATGCTGGATTCATCTACCCGGTTCCTCTAACCGATTGGGTATCGAATATTGTCCCTGTTATGAAGAAACAAGGGACGATTAGAGTGTGTGTCGATTATAGGGATGTAAACCAAGCTTGTCCAAAGGACAACTACCCTACACCCTTCATCGACCAGATAATTGATGAATGCGCCGGATGTGAAATCTTTTCATTTATGGATGGATTTTCCAGGTATAATCAAATAAATATCCGCCCACAGGACCAGTCAAAGACTGCATTTATTTATCCATGGGGCACATTCACTTATCGAAAATTACCCTTTGGTTTAAAGAACGCAGGGGCGACGTTTCAGAGGGCAATGAATTATGCCTTCCATGACATCAAGAACATTGTTCAACCTTATCTCGACGATCTTCCGGCTCATTCGCAAAAGCGGACTGATCATCCGCAGCATTTAAGAGTGATATTTCTACGTTGTCGACACTACAAGATAAGACTCAATCCAGACAAATGTGTGTTTTGCGTCGGTTCTGGTCGTTTACTTGGCTTTGTAGTCTCTAAGGATGGGATTCGTCTCGACCCCTGCAAGGTTCAGGCAATCATTAATTTGCCTCCACCTTCAAATTTGCTTCAGATTCAGAAACTCCAAGGGAAAGCAAACTTTCTGAGGAGGTTCATTCCAAATTACGCAGCACTTGCTAAGGGTTATACTCGTCTTTTTAAAAAGGATGTACCTTTCGTCTGGGACCAGGTAGCGCAAGCTTCCTTTGATGCTCTGAAAGATTGTCTAGTAAAAGCATCATTAATGTACGCCCCGGACTATCAAAGAGATTTTAACCTGTATCTGGCTGCAGCGGATACGACCATTGCAATGGTTTTAGTTCAAGAAGTCGATGGAATTGAACATCCTATCTATTATTTAAGTAAAAACTTAAACGATACAGAAAGTAAATATTCTTATGTTGAAAAACTAGCGCTTGCAGCTATTCAAGCGATTCAAAGGTTTCGACATTATGTCCTCTTTCGGAAAACTACCATCTTGTCAGATTGCAACCCCATGACTTATATACTATCGCGACAGTTGCTTGGGGGCAAATATTCAAAATGGATAGCGATCCTTCAAGAGTTTGATCTGGAATTTGTAAAATCCAAATCAAAGAAAGCTCTAGTTTTCGCAGAATTATTGTGTGATCTCCCATTGTCGTCCAACGATGAAACATCGGAAGAGTCAATCGTGGACGAAAGTTTGTTTCTGATATCTGTAAGCGATGAGTGGTATGGAGATATCATAGTTTATCTCCAAACCCAAAAGTTCAGGCCTAACACCTCTCGCTCCGAACAAAAACGTATACGATACCAAGCAAAAGACTACATGATCGTCGGTGATACACTTTACCGTCGTGGTATCGATACAGTTCTGAGGAGGTGCCTTACCCATGAGGAGGCCGAAAAAGCCCTGAATGAGTGTCATTCAGGCGCGTGTGGGGGGCATCAGTCTGGATATGCAACAACACAAAAAATCTTACGAGCAGGATACTTCTAGCCAACCATGTTCAAAGATTGCATAACCGTAGTCAGAAGTTGCCATGCTTGTCAAATTTTTGATAGCAAAACCAGACGACCACCCACACCTTTACAGCAGATAGTTGCTGTTAGGCCCTTCGCTAAGTGGGGCATCGATTTCATGCAATGTAACCCCACCTCGACCGGGGGGCATGGGTATATTATAGTCGTTGTTGACTATTTTACCAAATGGGCCGAGGCGATGCCTACATTGGATAACACTGGTGAAACAGCTGCCCTTTTCTTTTTCAATCATGTAGTCGCCAGGTTCGGCGTACCACAGGCTATAGTTATAGATCAGGGGTCGCATTTTCGCAATCACATGATGGTCGAATTAGCTGCCAAGCTAGGGCTATCTCACGACAGCTCTACCCCATATTATCCGCAAGCCAACGGACAAGTTGAGGCAATCAACAAGGTCCTGAAGCGTATGTTGCAAAGGATGATCGGGGTTCATAAAAGAAGATGGCACCTAATCCTATACTCAGCTTTGTGGGCTTACCGGACCTCGGTAAAGAATGCAACCGGGTTCACACCTTTTCAACTGGTGTATGGCCTGGAAGTAGTCTTACCAATCCAGTGCGAAATTTCGTCGCTTAAACTCGCAATCGATCTTCTCCCCGGAACCTCAAAAGAAGAGGCTCGTTTCTTGGAATTAATCCAATTGGATGAAACCCGTCGTGATGCCGCTTTGGCTAACGAAGCCCATAAGAAATGAGTCAAGGCTCAGTTCGACAAAAATGTCAAACCCCGTGTCTTCTCAGAAGGTGACTTGGTCTTACTTTATGACCAAGAATCCGATAAATTGGGAGCAGGTAAATTCAAGTCCTTATGGATGGGCCCCTATATTGTTAAAAGGGTGTTAGCAAAAGGAGCCTACGAGTTAATGGATTACGATGGAATTCCACTGGCGCAGCCCCGCAACGGGTTGTACCTCAAGCGTTACTATGCTTAAATAGTAACCTGCATGCTTTTGTTGTATTTTGTTTTCGCTAAAGTGTTTGTTCTGGTCGAGTGATCCACTTTTTCATCTGTCGCAGATGTCAAACCTCCTGGAGACATGTGTTGGATATGCCGACGGAGCGAGTCGTAGTTTGCGGAACCTATCTTCTGCAGCCTGGGCCATTTTTGATCCAAGCGGCGAGTTAGTAAGTTTCAGAGGTGTATGTATTGGGCAATCAACGAATAACATCGCTGAGTATAGCGCGTTGATAGAACTACTCTCTGATGCCATCACACGTGGCATACGCCGACTAATTGTCAGGCTAGACTCACAGCTCGTAATACTACAACTCAATGGTATATATTCTGTTCGCAATCCAGCTATTTATCGCATGTTCCTAAGGGTTAAGATCTTGGAAAGACGATTTGATTCAATTCAATATCAACATATTTCGAGAAACTTAAACACATTAACTGACTCATTAGCAAACTATGTGTTAGATAGACATTTGCAACATTTATAAAAGGGACACATCATCAAAGATTGTACATATGGATCATATAACTCAAACAGAATAAAACTCGAAAATCAAAATATATAAGCTGTTTATATAAGTTCATACATAATGTTCTGTAACCAAGACAAAATTGGTCATATGACCTAAAACTCAAAAAGATGCTAGGGGGCACCCTAGCCTAGTGGTGCTCATGATAGCACGTCACGGCCTGTGCAATCATGCGCAAGAGACGAGTCCATCGTCTAGGTACACCAGTGGTGTGTCGCTGCAGCTGTAAAGGTAACTCATCAATCCTCACATCGGGAATGCCGAGAGTAAGGCTCTCAACCTGCTCCTGCACAGCTGTAAGGGTCTCAGTATCATCAAGGTCACGAATAACAGCTCTCCTAGCAGGCTCCACTGCCGGGGCAGCAACTGGCAGTCTCGGACGAACTGCTGGACGAACAGGACCAATATCTGCATGCACCCAAGAATACGATTAAAAGTCTTGATAGAATAAAGCACAGCAACATTATAAATAAGAACAGTAAACAGTAATATGGTCAAAGAGTTTACCAATGGCGCCCCACTGTTCACCATCCAGTAGCACCAAATCCGGATCACCTTGGAAATCCATACCCACATATGGATACTCGGAAAACACCATCTCCTGGCGCTCGAACCACCTGAAGAAAGCCTCAGTAAAAGTAATCTGAGGTTGACCATCATGCCTAGACATGTGATCAACCCACCTCTGCATGCGTGGCTCGGTCGGAGAAGGCAAGTCGAGTATGATGTACTGAGGCTGCATCAGTGGGATTTTCTCCAAGGCGAAGGCAGTCAGAATAGAACCAAATCCAAAGTTCTTCAGCTTCCCGTCCTTTACCTTGGTCAATTGACTTTTCATCTGAACAAGTACTGCATCACACCAGTTGAATACTTTCTGTTGGAGACACTCCAAGGCATGCTGCATATAAGATCTGTTGGCAACATGTAGAGCTGCGCTACCGGCCATCCTACCAATAGTGTACAGAATGGACCTGAGAGCCCGATCAGTAATCTCACGGATAACAATCTTGCCGTCTCTGCTCGGCTGAGAACCTTCCCTGCAATACTGGCGGACATAATCTCTGGTGGAATCAGTCCCCCGAGCCGTACCTGACAAGGAAATGGGGGCACCTCGTCTTGACAACCCAGTCAAGAAGTACATGTCCTCCATGGTCAAGGGGATTGACTTTCCCCTAATCTGGAATACTTGGTTAACAGGATCCCAAGCATCAAGCATATACTGCAGTAAAGAAATCTGTGCTCTCATGCTAGAGATATGGAAGAACTTCAGCAGGCCACAGTTCCGCAGCGCGTTCACCGTGACCGGGTCATGTAGGGAAATCATGTCCTCCTCTTCATGTTCTCGTTCTCGCCACATAAGGGACATTTTGTTCAAAGTTCCCTGCAAAGCAAACAAGAGAAGGAGTAAGTTTCTGATTTTGATGAAAAACTGGCGAAAAATCATCAAAAAATGACCTGAAAACTCAGTTTTCTGAGCCCAGCACAGGCAGAGAGTGTCCCTCCTACGCTGAAGGTCAGGCTGCCTTAAGACAGCTTGACATTCAGCGCAGGTTTCGAAAGGGGAACCTGCGCTGAAGTTAGGGCGATTTTGCAAAACCCCTGGGGCTCAGAAACACTAAAAAACAGGCCTAAAACTGGAAAATGAAACCATGAAAAGAAAGAGCTAGGGTTTAGCTCCTACCTGGTCCAGACGGCGCCGAAAATCGTCCACAGAATCTCCCAGAATCAGCTGGTGAAAATAAAAGGGGAAGAGGCACCTCCAGAGCTCCAACAAACCAAATGCAAATGAAATGGTAAATGAGAGGTAAAAACACCTTTTAATGGCTTTTTACGTAGTTCAAAGTGAAATATTAGGGTTATAATCTCATTTTCATGCAAATATTATTCATTTCTAACAAAGTTTTTTGCAGCAATTGAAAATGCAGTACTAGACTTGAAAAGAGAAAAGCTAGTAATGGTAAAAAATCAAAATTTGACCATAAAATCGAGCAGTTTTACTGCGGAATTTATGCTCGTTAAAAAATACAAAAGCGAGATTCGAGCAGTTTTAACACATAGTTCATGCTCGTTAAAAAATAAACATAAGATTGAGCAAGAGTTTCCTCCAGAGTTTAAGCTCATTAAAAAATGAACCTATTCCGGTAAATAACCATTGTGATCGTAAATTTATTAGCCATAAAAAGCCTTGGTCGTGTTTGCACCCGCCACCTCCATTCCATTTGGCCAATCGTTCACCTCCATATGATTGTTTACCTATTTTGAGGAACAACTGCGAAGAGTGATTTCACTTAGCCATCCTTGTGACACTGTCGTGATTGGAAAATTCCAACCTGTACCTGGAATCTGCTACTATCCCTGTTTATCACTCGTTCCTCAAAAGACGAGTCTTCTTTGAGCTCTTTTCTCCTGACTCGTAAAATATGAAAAGTTTGCCGAGTTTTGGCCTTCCAGCTCGTTAAAGTGACCGGAAGAGCTATCCCTCCTCTAGATTTTAATCTTTTTGGACCTGAGGGATTATTGCACAAAAAGGTCGAGCGCTTGTTTTATTCGGCTCGTTAAAGTTATCGAAAACTCATCCCTTCTGTATTGTTTTATACTTTTTCGGACTTAAGGGATTAGATGACGAAAAAGGAATTTTGGAGTTAACTTTCTGTACCTTTTCAGACTCTCTAAAAATGAAAAGGACCGAGTTTTCCTTGTCGTTAGACTCGTTAAAATGATTAAATAGCGACAAACTTGTCTTTAGACGAGAACGAGTTTCCCTATCGCTAGGCTCGTTAAAACATAGCGATGGGCTTGCCCGAAGGTCAGGTTATAGAACAAGCATATGTTATCCTCCTCAAGCTTGACAAAAATAAAGAGGTACTGGTCAGAAATGACTGGGGAAAAATTGGGAGAACCTCAAAGCTTTAATGGTAGCAAGTCGCTCTTGAACATGACACTTTTCCTCCGTATCACATCGGGTTGGGTTGTTTCATTCACCGGTCTCATCACCATGGTCCTCGCCAAACCATCCACATTTGGGGTAATGCTACCGATCCATCGCATCAGTGTCGTTATATGTTCAAGAGATGTTGTTCAAAAAGAGTCAACCGTGTCCCATCCACTGCCATACATTATCCTTCATCCACCCATGATCGCCACCCTGAATCATATCTCACAGATTGTTTTCACCTCCACTAAAATCATTAGCTCCGTTCCGCGTCACTGATGTGGGATTCATTAAGGCCCTCCTTTGACGGATCGCTTCTTGTCGACTTCAGCTCATTATCCAAGAAGTTGATCTAGGAACACCCCCCTCAGTACTTTGAAGCTTGCATGCCTCAATGGCAAGTTTCTCACTTCCGGCGACAGGTATACATCAATGACCTTCGACCAGAAGATTTCGCGTGGTGTTCGATGCCAAGTCCTTTATTCACACCACGTGAATTGTACTGCAGTACCTTGAGGGTCGTTATCATTATCGGTGATTCCTCTTGCGCTTGTTAACGGTTTACATTATTGACCGGTAATCAAGCGATGTCTTTCCATGTTCAACTTCAGCGCAATTCTCACATGGATCGACTTGTACTTAGAGTGAAGATCGAACGAGTTTGAAGACCCCGGATCTAGTTTCATCCATCCGGGCTGTGATATATATTCAGGAAACATAAAGACATTTGACATGTACATCATTGCAGCAGATGATCATCCTACTCAAAGGATGATAATTTCAGCAGAGAATTATCAGTCTACCATCAGACGATCGTCTGTTATATGTACCAAAATGAATTTATAAAGCTGAGCATGGGAATGCCCGCCTCAGCTAGATCATGAAAGCAGAATGAAAATAATGTATTGTATTGTATTTTATTACAGGTCACCTCTCAGCGATTGAATGAACTTCGGATCCTCCTGATAAAGCATTTCACCCGATAAACGACCTCATACTTTAGGGGGCAACTGTTATAGACATTTTTGTGCCTTACAGCATGAAGCATGAAATGTCAATAATCTAAGGGATCCAAAGTCCCAAAACATGTTGTTCCTACCCCTAGAGGAACAAGGTCAGCAAACCACAGCACTGAATATCAGTTCTCCACCTGAAAACACTCAAAAATAAGCTAATTCTGGATCATGTCAACTGCTCCACTGAGCATCTGCGCTGAATGTCAACTACTCCACTCTGTACCTGCGCTGAATGTCAACTGTAATGAAGGCTACCTGCGCTGGGCGAGATTGGCCAAGTGGCACAGTCATTCCTCAAGGTGTCAATGCCCAGGAAGCTTCCAAAATGACACTTGGATCAGGGAATTCGCCTAGTGATGAGTAAGAGGATCTAGATCTCCAAGTGGAAGCAAGAACCTCCAAGTGGACTCAAGAACTGAAGAATAACTGAAGTGGGAGAGGACACTAGTCAGCTTCATGCCAGCCTCAAGCTGACTCATCCTTTCTCCAAAACTCCTATATATAGAGCTCTCTCATGAGGTCTAAGGGGGCTGGAATCTTGTGAATGTAAGGAAGTGTTGTTGGTTTGAGTATAGAACTATTGGGTGATTTTCTTGAAGGAGGTGAAGAGGAGATTTCTTTCTGCTGGGAGGTGTTGCTGGATTGGGCCTCTTATGGTTGTAACACTCTCAGAACTTTGCTTCTTCCATTAATAAAGCATTTGAGGTTCTTCTATATGCATGTGTCTCAATGGCGTATTGATATTTGTATATTTGATTTATTCTAATCCTTGAATCAATTATGAATGTATGCTTCTTGTAGTCTCCCTTTCTTGTCATTTTGCAGGATCTTGGTGTAGCTGGGGCTAGTGAAAGAGCAAGGAGCTGGGAGCAAGCAGCAAAGAGAGAAGATTGGATCAATCATTAGCGGAAGACAACGGTTAGTGGATCTCTTTCTCCCCTCTCTTACATCTCATAAAGAAGTAATCTCAAATAGCTTTGCATTCGGTTGTTGCTGAGGTACTATCACCCTTAGAGTGGGATAGGGTCATTCCGTATTGGATACTTTTCCCAACAACACACCATTGGGTCCGCTGAGCTATCGCAATCGGAGGATTTGAGGTGGGAGACCCTTTATGTATTGCGATACTGCGGATGCGATCTTGTTATAAACTATGATTGTTGCCTTCATTGGGTCCGCTCCCAGTCAGAGGTTTCACCAAAGTCACATAGCCGGACCCCCGACGCGCATATACGCCGAACTACAGATGCGATATTATTATAAGCCAGAGTTAATGCCACCATCGGGTCCATTGCGATATGCTTCCGGGTCACACAGCCGAAACACCATTGCGCCGATATGCCGAAACATCAATATATATATATATATATATATATAGATATATATATATATATATATATAATTGATATGCGATATGCCGAAACTTCGATGCCGCAATTATATTATTCATGTAACCGCCGAAAGGGGATATAATGCATATATATGGGTTTTAAGCACCCAAACACCTCCCGATAATGTTAATACATGCATATGTGGCCTGATCACTCCCGATAATGATTTAGCATGCATATATATGAGAAAAAGCCTCTATTGCTCTGATAAGCTCCCAATGGCTCAATGGCTCCCAATAACTGCTTCTTTTTTATATAAACATATGTAAATGGCTCCTCTTGTCTCCTCTTGGCTCTTCTTGTCCGATATGCCCTGTTTTCTCTATTTATCTCTTCTGTAGATGTATATAAGTGAGATGTTCTTCTATGAGTGATAACGTTAATACATGCATATGTGGCCTGATCACTCCCGATAATGATTTAGCATGCATATATATGAGAAAAAGCCTCTATTGCTCTGATAAGCTCCCAATGGCTCAATGGCTCCCAATAACTACTTCTTTTTGATATAAACATATGTAAATGGCTCCTCTTGTCTCCTCTTGGCTCTTCTTGTCCGATATGCCCTGTTTTCTCTATTTATCTCTTCTGTAGATGTATATAAGTGAGATGTTCTTCTATGAGTGATAACTTTAATACATGCATATGTGGCCTGATCACTCCTGATAATGATTTAGCATGCATATATATGAGAAAAAGCCTCTATTGCTCTGATAAGCTCCCAATGGCTCAATGGCTCCCAATAACTGCTTCTTTTTTATATAAACATATGTAAATGGCTCCTCTTGTCTTCTCTTGGCTCTTTTTGTCCGATATGCCCTGTTTTCTCTATTTATCTCTTCTGTAGATGTATAGAAGTGAGATGTTCTTCTATGAGTGGGTTGCCATCAAGTACAACACATGCATCATAATGCCAACAATCTCCCCCTTTGGACTTGATGGCAACAATACCAAATCACTCTCCCCCTTTGACATCAAGGGCAAAGGGCGAACCAAGATATTCTCTTTCCTAGAAAAGCATTCTGTTGTTCATACTCCCCCTGAGTACCTGCTGAAATCTCTGAATGAGCTCCCCCTTTGTATATGCCAAGGTGTACCAATCTGTCCATGCTACATGCTGAAAGCTCTGCTCTTGCTGAATTGTGCTATGCATGCTCCCCCTAAAATGTATGATCTGCTCCATATCTGTCAACAACATCTAGGCCAGCAATCATGTTTTCCTTCTGTTCTCCTTTCTGCAGCTAACCCACCTGAAACCAACAACAACTAGAACCAAAAGCTTCTAAGATAATGCCAACAATATATCACTGGAAGTTTATCTGCTCCCCCTGAACCTGTGCTAGATGGTCTCTGACAGACCCATATCAGAATCTTCTCATTCTGAGATTGACCCACTGATTTCCTTCAAATTATCATATACGCAACTGTATCCAGATAGTCCTTATGAAACTCGCGTACAACCATTTCCATATCAGCAACCTGAAAAAAAAAAAAAAAAAAAAAAAAAAAAAAAAAAAATCTTGGAAACATCTGCATCAATCAACATATGAAAGTATCAACCTATCATCATGTCTCCAACAAAGTGACTTTGAGTAGTCATCCATGTATCGGCACTACGTATCTCGAGTTCAAGCTCAGCAACAATCCTTATCCACATGAGTGCCTGTATCATAACTGTATGATCTTTATGTATATGACGATAGCAGCATATGAGTGACTCATCATCCAGTGAGGAAGATGTGTATTCAAGGTTTGTTCTTTATATGCATCATCAAAGAATCAACCATAAATCTGATCTGAACATCTACTATATAACCCCAAGAATCATATGAGATAGACAACTCACACCATAGTAAGATATATCATTTAGCCATATAAACATCATCACCAAGGCTATTAACCATAATGCCAACAATGCATTATTAAAGGCATATGCTCCCCCTCAACTTGAGCCATCTGTTTACTGTTAGATCTGTCCCTACTGCATTTCTTCAGATAATCATATACGCGACTGTGCAGTATCCAACTCGCGTATATACGCGACTTCCCTCTTATGGAACTTGTGTATGAGATTCAGGACACTGAAGTTTTATACTTTCAACTCCCTCTGAGTCTGTTATGTCTGTGCTGTGCTGTGCTGTCCCACATCTTTCTAACTGTACTTCCTTCTTCTTCCATATCTTCAAGTGTGATGTTGTTTTCTCCTTTTGGTGTGATGTTCGTGCTTTTTTCCTGCATTCCTTTACTATATGTCCAAGCTTGTTACATGCATAACATCTTACATGTTTCATATTCCTCCTGTAGCAGTCCACAACTCTATGACCAAACATATTGCAAGCAAAGCAATATCCATTAAAGTACCTATAATGTGATGATCTTTCTGTGTGATGATCTTGACCCATTCTTCTTCTGCATCTAGCTGCAACATGTCCAATATTATGACATTCATAACATTCAATATTATGCATCTGAGTAAATGGCCGACTATTACTTCCATAGTTAGGAGTAAAAAAATTTCTTTGAAGAATCTCTTTCCTTGATTGTTGATGGGGTTGAACTCTCATCTCTCTTATCTCCTTGTTGATCATTTTAGATTTCTCTTTAGAGTTCCTTGCCTCACCTTGTGAACAAGATTCACTTTCAACAGATTCATGAAAACCAAGACCAGTCTTGATAGCAAGAGACCTTTGACTATTAAGAATATCATCCAAGACCTTAGTACTATCTTGAAATCGTAAAAGCTTATCCTTATATTCTAATTTACCTTTCAAGATATTTACCTCAACCTGAAGTTGTTCCTCCTTTTCCAGACATTGTTTCTTTAAGATTTCTTCAGACTTTCTTCCTTCTTCCATTTGTTGCCTTAGTTTGAGTATCTCCTTTTCTTGTTCTTCATTCAGATCCTGCTGCATTTCACGAATTCTGAAGGCACATTCCAACCGGGATTTTATGCTGATGACTTCGCTTTCTTGTTTTTCAAAAGCTTGGAGTAGATATTTATTCTGCTTCTTTGATTCTTCAAGATCTTCTTTTACGGAGAGGATTGTGGCTTCAAGACTTTCATAGTAGCTAGATCTATCTCTGAGTTTCTTGATGGTTGTGCTCCTTTCGTTGACTTCTTTTCTTAATGATGTCACTTCATGTTGTAATTTTTGACATTGGTTTTCCTTGTCCTTGAGTAGATTCCTTACCTTGTTTCCTTCCTCAAGTTGAGCTTTTAGATTGGTAGCTTCTTCTTTGAAGTCACATTCCCTTTTGTTCAATAGATCTTGTTGATATCTAATTTTGTTTGTCAGCTTTTTAAATTCTGCCTCTATTTGATATCTTTCTTGTTCACCCATAAGAGAAAATTCAATAGATTCGCTATCACTTTAATATTTTACAAAAGGAAAGATAGCTGGAACATCAGAGGATAATATATTCATACCTGATAATGCTTCTGAATCTGATTCTGACTCTGAAGAGCTTCTTATACCTAATCCCCAATCGATTCTCCCACTGCCATAGTTCTTCTGAGATGAATTCTTCTTCTTATGTGCTTTCTTCTTAAGCTTCTTTCCCATAGTTCCACGGATCTCCTTCAAGCGATCAAGCATTTACCAAAGGACCTGCTCTGATACCAATTGTTGGAAATAATACTGAGAGGGGGGGGGTGAATCAGTATTATCAGGTCAATAAAGCTTTTTCATTTCCAAACTCTGACTCATATATGCTACCTCCACAACTTCTAATGATTTAGTTAATTGATCTTCAATGAGTGCATTAGAATATTATCAACCATATTAATAGTAAACAAGTGCAGTAAAATAGAACAGATCATCACACACATGAACACCATGATATAAGGTGGAAACCCAATGTGGGAGAAAACCACCTCCTGCAAGTCATCTCAATCTTCTTCTTAATAAGAAAATCCTTTTACAATATTTATGTACTGGTGCAGTCTTATACCAGTACGCAGGCTTCTACCTGCTGAGAGCTACAACCCTCCTCTCGTTCTCCAGACTCTCCTGGAAGGGAGCTATGACCCCCTTTTCTCTTGTACTAGCCGATGTACTAGTACGCAGGCTGCTACCTGCTACAATGCTCCAAAGATCTCAACTGCTACTAGACGGGAGCTACCACCCCCTTAGCTCTTGTACTAGTTAAGATAATAGTACGTAGGCACCAGCCTACAATCTTCTCTCTTCCAGGTACCATGTTTCATACATTTTCAGACTGGATACACCTGAAGCACAATACATAATCTGAAAGGCCACGTTTCATCCAATTTTCATACTGGACCCTTTAATATCATTGAAGCACATAATTCTTTTGAATCACCCAATCACCAGATCAATACACTTTACAAGGATAGTATGTATGATCGCAATCAGATCTAGTTACCCAAGCATCAGATCCATATACATGACAGTTATCACCCGATTTAGTCAACAGAGGCTGATATTAAGACCCAAACAGAGGATTTACATACTGCTGCACACCCGTAGGCTAAACAAGAAAAAACTTAATATTGCACACTTAGAACCCTTTAGTAAACAGCAGAAGCGGCTAGAGCATATATAAGAAATGATTGCAGCTTTGTTAAAAAGAACCTGTGGGTGACCGCTCCCACATCACCTCCTGAATAGCGATTCTCCACACCCGAAGAGACTTCTGTCTTTTGCGTGTCTGCGGCTGCACAGTTTCCTTAAGATCTTCAATTCATAATCGATACTTTGCCACCAGATCCCCTTTCTCTTTATATAATCACGCATTTGATAAAACCATGAATCGAAACCATAGGATCCGAAAACTTGAGGCGCAACTGATTTTGACCGATCTTCTTAAGAATAGGCTTAAGCGGGAAAACGATGAAAATGGTCCAAACAACAAAAGGCAGACTTTTAACTTAATGCATCCAAACTAATAATATATCGGGTCCAATCCTTATTGCTATCGGCGCCTGCCCATCTCATGGTTTATTCCTGACGTCTGATCCGATGGATCGGATGCGACATGCCCCATTAGCCAGCCTTTATTTATATATTGGGTCCGCTCCTCATCGCTAACAATACATGCCCGATGTCCGATCCGATGGATCGGATGCGATATGCCCCATTAACCAGCCTTTATTTATATATCGGGTCTGCTCCTTTCATCGCTATCGGCGATTTGAAGTGGGAGGCTATTATAAGTTGGGCGAACACCGCGGATGCGATTTAATATGAAATGCTTTTAATTCCTTCATCGGATCCGACCCCTCTTTTCGCAATCGGAGGATTGGGGTGGGCGACCCTTTGTGGAAGCGATATTTTTATAAACCGTGTTTTGATGCCTTCATCGGGTCTGCTCGCAATCGGAGGTTTCCACGAAGTCCGACACGCATATATGCCGAACTGCGGATACGATATTATTATATATTGCCTTTAATGCTCCCATCGGGTCCACTACCTCTTTATCGCAATCGACATTCAGGGCTTTTAAGCATCGGACGCGATATTATTATACGTCAAGTTTAATTCCACCATCGGGTCCGCTGAGTTATCGCAATCGGAGGATTTGAGGTGGGCGACCCTTTATGTATTGCGATACTGCGGATGCGATCTTGTTATAAACCATGATTGATGCCTTCATCGGATCCGCTCCCAATCGGAGGTTTCACCAAAGTCACATAGCCGGACCCCCGACGCGCATATACGCCGAACTGCGGATGCGATATTATTATAAGCCAGAGTTAATGCCACCATCGGGTCCATTGCGATATGCTTCCGGGTCACACAGCCGAAACACCATTGCGCCGATATGCCGAAACATATATATATATATATATATATATATATATATATATATATATATATATATATATATAATTGATATGCGATATGCCGAAATTTCGATGCTGCAATTATATTATTCATGTAACCACCGAAAGGGGATATAATGCATATATATGGGTTTTAAGCACCCAAACACCTCCCGATAATGTTAATACATGCATATGTGGCCTGATCACTCCCGATAATGATTTAGCATGCATATGTATGAGAAAAAGCCTCTATTGCTCTGATAAGCTCCCAATGGCTCAATGGCTCCCAATAACTGCTTCTTTTTTATATAAACATATGTAAATGGCTCCTCTTGTCTCCTCTTGGCTCTTCTTGTCCGATATGCCCTGTTTTCTCTATTTATCTCTTTTGTAGATGTATATAAGTGAGATGTTCTTCTATGAGTGATAACGTTAATACATGCATATGTGGCCTGATCACTCCCGATAATGATTTAGCATGCATATATATGAGAAAAAGCCTCTATTGCTCTGATAAGCTCCCAATGGCTCAATGGCTCCCAATAACTGCTTCTTTTTTATATAAACATATGTAAATGGCTCCTCTTGTCTCCTCTTGGCTCTTCTTGTCCGATATGCCCTGTTTTCTCTATTTATCTCTTCTGTAGATGTATAGAAGTGAGATGTTCTTCTATGAGTGGGTTGCCATCAAGTACAACACATGCATCATAATGCCAATAGTTTCTCCCTACTGGAGTGTCCAAATTACATTCTTGATGAGTCCATCCTATAGTAGACTTCAAGAGCTTTCCATCAAGCTATGAAATTCGAAGTGTGGAGCAATCTAAGGCCTCCAAAATCTAGTTGGAAGGCATCACTACGATTTTGTGTATTGTCTTACGCTTCTGGAGGTGGCGCTACACTTCCATGAACTGCGATGTGCTTTGGCATTGCGCTTCTGCTAACTGTGCTGTGCTTGTGATAGAGTAGCCCGAAAATTGCCTAAACTCACCAAAATTTCAAATTTGAGCTTGCATTACTACTTCTTTCTCTTCTAGTCTTATTCACAAGTAAGTATCATCCTTTTTCTAACATTTTTCCTTTGGCAAGATAAATGCAAATGTGAGTTTTCTTCATCTAGGGTTTATGTGAAATTTTCATGCTACAGAGCTAGTGTAATTGATGGGTTTTGTTAGTTGTGACATTGAAAACTTGTAAATTTGTCACCTTATACCTTTGCACATGTATAAATCACCCTATAATTCACTAATTAACACATCTACCCTCAGATTACCTCACCCTTACATAAACCCTAGCTCATACTTATAATTTTTGAGCAAATTTCCTAGCAGGATTGTTTTTAAACTCTCCTACTCATCTCTCTCTCTCATTTCAATCCATTCAAACTTCCTACATTTTCTACCATCTCCCAAAATTCCCGAATCATCATCTCCCTTCCCTAACTCCCTCATTTCATCATTTCCTTCCTTGAGAAAGAAAATAATCAGCTTAAGACTAAACAATTGATCATGGAGAAAGAATAGTCCAAGACACTATGGCAAGGAGGAAAAGGTAAAGTAGTGTTGGAGCCTGGTGAACATGATGAACAAGAAAAATAGGTTGAAAAGAAGAAGCCAAGGACAAAGGGTCTCAAAAGGGCATTGAAGGAGGAGAAAGAACATAATCTGCTAGATGAAGACCTACACATGGAGGACATAATTTCCTTGGAGATCAATGAGGATAGAGAGTATTGGCTATGTAAGTTCAATGACCACTTAGAACAACTTCTTGACAAATCCAACAAGGATAATAAGCTATTGAGACATGGCCCATCATTATCAGACCAGAAACATGATTTGCAACATCAAGCTTAGCAGTTGAAAAATAAGCTAAAGGAAACTCTAAAAGACAAAAATGAGAGGGATAACTTGGATATGCTTCTTGAAGCACCCATGAGGGCATAACATAACTCATTTTTCACTTCATGACCAATTCTGAAGGTTTTCTGACTATTTTTGGTTTTTTGAGAATTTTGGTGCCAAATTCAAAAATTGGGCTAGTCACAGAAGCACAATGCCTTGGTGCTGATCTCTTTCCTTAGTGCTCCAAATGACAAGTGGCTTATATTTTTGGAAATATTATGACCTCCTCTCAAAATGCATTTCATCATATTTCTCATACAGGGCTCAGATTTTGAGAAAAAAGAGAAAAACGGGTCAAAAATCATCATTCTACCACTCTGTTTCACAGGTGTTGCGCTTCTGGAGACACCTTGGCAAAATGAGTTTTTGAAGGCCTTCCCATGGGTCATTTTAAAAAATTCAAGGTGTTATGGAATCTATACAGGAAAGGATAGTTGACTATTCTCTCATATCCCAATTTGGACTTCAGGAAGGCACCTAAACATGGGATCAAAGTTAGCACTGCGATTATGCAAATTTTTGAGTTTTATTTAAAATTTCACTACGTAATTTCCTAGTTTTTCAGTTTGACTTGGTCAAAGTAAAAATTCATGATGTATTTGCACTAGTTCGAGGTTATATTATGTAATCATAAATAAATAGATATGATAGGTTCTTTTTATGGTTAATTAGACCTCATAAAGGAATAAAAACTCAAAACAAAGTCTAAGAGAAGAGTTTGTATTTGACCTTCTCACTCTTACTTGTTGGTTGAGAGAATCTTGGAAACAGTTCCACCACTTACGAATTTGACACTTGAAGGTGGGTAAGCTGTTTGATTGAGTCTATATATATCATTTCTCATTCAGAGAGAGGGGTTGGACTTTTGTGGAGAGACTTGTAGCTTATGTTTTCTTACAGCTAATCAAGGAGCAGTTGCATCTATATTTCAGGAATACTTGTTCAGTGAGTCTATGGTGTTGTTTTTCTTTCAGATCAGTTTCTAATTCATGAAATCATATCTCTTTTCATGCTTTACCTTCTTCTTGTGTTTTTCCTTACAGTCATTTAGACATAATTCTTAGATTTAAGCTCTGTTTATGTGGAAAATCATGCTTGTGTTTCTTTTCTTCTATAACTAATGAATTCATGCTTATACATGCTCATTATGTTCTCCTAAGCTCTCAAACCTATAATACATTGACAAAAACCTTAATTTCACCATAACACACTGATATCTAGCTCCTCTTTATACCTGTTACTGTACACTTGATGCCTTTACCTAATTACCTGCTCTAATCCCTGGTCCAGCAAACCAAAAGCCCTAAATTCAAAAATATTGAAGCAAAACTTGTATATCTAGCCTAAAACCTATTTCTTTCAGTTATTCATTGAAAAATCCTTAGAGAGATCCCTCTCTGGTTTAGTAGGGATAGCTACTGAACTGAAAGTGGTTCGAGGTTACCTTTTTCAATTTCCTGCTTAGCCTAGGAAATTGTAGGGGATAACACATTGAAGGTGTTTTCATTAAAGGAAGCATTGGCAGAATCAGAATGGCTCTTCTAGGGGTCATAAGTGAGATCTAGGGCTTTGTAGTCTAAGGGATCATGGAGAATATGACCCTCAGGAGGGTTTCGTTTGAGAATGGTTATAGAAAGAATGAAATAGCCATAAAGAAAGTAACCTCCCTTTTGGTAAACATTCTCACAAGATTGAAAGAATTCATGGAGTACTTACACCAGTTGAGCTTGGCACCCTAGATACATAATTCTACAACATAAATGTTATCCAAGGTACATTCTCTCTTTGTATAGTGATGAGTGATATTCTTTGTAGAAAGGTGGAAAAGGAACTTAATTTGGTCATTATTTACTGGGTTGATGTAGGGCCTCGTCCTTGGTGTTTTGAACCATATTTATGATACAAATTAGTCGTACCTATCTTATTTTTATGCTTGGAACCACCTCGGAATTCATTAGAGAAATCTTAACCCTCCATTTAAAATCATGTCAGCTTATGGATGTTATTAACATGAATAGGGTACTCGTTGTTCAACTAAAGTGAACCATTATGAATGTGGTTGATCAAAAACTATCTGTACCGAGCAACTTCTCTAATAGTTCTGAATACTGGGAGTTCGTGCAACTCAGGTAGGGTAGACTCTTGCAACAATTTTAGTGAAGGTTTTATCTCTGAAGTAATGCTACCAGACTTTTTTAGGGTGGAATACATGTATACCTTAGGATTTAAAGATGGAAATAGGTCACCATCGGTGAAATTGTTGTCAATCAAGATAGCCTTCTCGTATTTTCCATACGAGTTCTAAAGAGCATGGACATGAGGATCGGAAAATTCAAATGGGATGACAACCTTCAAGGAACAAATCATTTTTAAATTATTTCAGGAAGAAACTTGATGAGTAGGGGGACAAAAATGGAAATCGGAAACTAAATACTAAAACATAGACACGACGGTGAAAACACAAGAAAAACTCAAAAGCAAGTGAATGAAATGGACTCGACGCCCAATAATTATAGACATTCATAACAAATCCCAACTATTGGTTTCCCATTTAGGCATTAAATGAGGTAAGTGAGGAAAGGAATAAAAAATCAAGCTTGATTTGGAAAATTGATTACAAAATAGACTCATATCCCAAGGAACAATGCCATAGACCAGAAAACATGACAAGATAGACTTAAAAGGGGAACTATACAACATGAGAAACCCAAAAGTGATGACCAACTCTGTAATTATGACTGTTAAAGTAGGGATGACTCGATATAAAGAAAAAATGATGAAAAAACATAGACAGATAACTATATTACAGATGGACTCTACCTCCCTAGCGATAATGGGTTGTGGTATAATGCAACAGAAAATTAAGAAACAATTGATGAAATTGAAATTAACAAGAATTAAACTAATAAATCTTGGAAATACTGACTAAATCTAACCTAAAATCTAACCTATGCTCCTTGGTGGACAGAAATTAACAATAAAAGATTTAAAGACCATAGTATGGTTTTAGGCAAGCACCATTGACCCAACCAAGCCGAAGAATACCATTAATTTGCACAAGTTTGATAACTCTTGAATCCTTTGTCTCCATAACTATAAATGATCCTAGCTAGTGAATTTGAAGTTTCATTTGATGTTTCAAGTACTTTCTATCATAAATAAGAACTTGGTCCCCAACAAAAAAATATTTCCTTTTAATATGGCAATCATTCCAAGCCTTCTGCCTTTTATTCTCCATAGTTTGATGAAAGTCTACCAAAATTATATTCTCATCCAATTCCCATAACTTTTAAAGCATCTATGCAACAGATTCATCATTGGTCATCTTGGTAGATTGAGAAATATATAAGTTGGGAATGATGAACTGAAAAATAACTACGACTTCTTTCCCAGACACCAATTAAAACAAAGTATACTTATGCAATCTTTAGTAGTAGTCCTATATGCCCAAAGTGTTGTGGGAACTCTTTCATCCCAATGATCTCTAATTGCAGAAGAAACATTGGTGATACTTGTTAGTATCATATAGTAATAGTAGTGAGAAAACAAGTTTTATCTTTCAAATTATGACAAACTTATAAAGGTTTGGCTATGATCTTGTAGAATATCAAGCTATGGGTCTTAGTTTAGAATAAAATTTTCATTAGTTAACATAAATATGTTAAAGTGTGTGAAGAGTCATGAGTGGAGGTATGATGGTCTCGGTCATGCATTGGGATGAGTTAGTGACATCTTGTCAAACAGTTTTGTATCCTAGCCAAGCATTAGGGTTAGGGTTTTTTGATATGGATATAAATGTTTTGAATTTTGGTGAAAGGAAGCTTGAAAGGGTATGTATCATGATTATTGCAGCATTAGTATCATCACCAACATGATAAGCTTGTCCAAAGACCTCACAATCACTCAAGCCATGAAAGCAGGTGGCACTGCGATTTCACACTAGCGGTGCGCTTTTGCTGAAAGTGAAATTATGAGAGTTGGTGGCTTTGTGTGATGAAATAAATCTTCCAAGGAGGAATTCGACTATGTCCAAACCTTTTAGCACGTGCTTAAGTCATCGAGCAATAAAGAGAGGGATTAGAGCTACTTCAACCATGGGGTGCTTTGCTTTAGCCAAGGCAACCAATTTTGATGAAGAAATCACATTTTTTGGCATTTGCTCCATGAATGAAGACATTAAGTGGTTATTGTGAATGTTAAGATCCTATCCAAGCCATTTAGCTCAATCAAAAGGTCAGTTTTTGGTCAAGTCATGTCAATGAAGGTGTGTTGCGCAACTGCATTGCGCTTTTGCTCCAAGACGAAGATTTGGGGTTTGAAGGTTTGTTTTTGGCCTAGAAGTTTTATCATGGATTTGAAATGTTGTATGGAACATTCCATGCCATCCCAGTACCCTCATCATGTCAAATGATGGTCGGAAACAATATAATCTTGTAGGGCTTATGCGCTACGCCTTCACATAATCATCATATTTTCACCATATATCTTAAACCTTGTACTTGTTTTCCATGAAATTTGTACAGGAAATGTATGTAGGTAAGATGAATAAACCCACTTAACTTCAGGTGAAAATGCTTCACGGTTTCCAACAAAGGCGCCACCGTCATCTACAATCATTTTCAGATTTTATCAAAATCTGTGAGTCGTATTGGGCTGAAATTTATTATGCAGAAGGGTTATGATGATAATAACTTTCTATCAAAAAATAAGCTCAACCCGACTTACTAGTCCTTGTCCTTCTCTACTACATTTTTGGATGTGGAGATGAATGTTTGGTATTTTTTGTGAAGAAAGGATTGAAAGAGGTATGTGATATGATCATTGCAACATCATCATCATCATCCAAGTGTGAAACTTGTATAAAAACATCACTGACCACTCAAACTATGAAAAGGATGGTGTTGCATTTCCACATAGTATTGCATTTCTCCTAACCCGATGATCGAATCTTTCTCATAGGTGCAAATTCAAGTTTGTTTCAATTTCTTGATTTTTAATGGTTACCCAATTACATGCTTGAGCTGATAAATAGCATTGAAAACCCTCTAGATACCTAATTGTTCCATCATTATGCTCTTCCCAGCACTGTGTTTTTGGCTACAAAAGAGTTTGCTGAAGTTTGAGTTTTTATACGGTAAGGGAAGACTTCCAAAGGGAGAAGTATCCATATGAAGGCCTATTTACATGTGTTGGTGGCCTAAGTCAGCTTAGGAGACAATAAGAGGCATTGAAACCATCAAGCACTATGCTTTTGCAGTGTGTTTATACATTTCTCGAAATCTAAGAGGTTGCATAGTGCAAGCACTACACTTCCAGACAGACTTATTGTGCAATCAGACAATCAATTCAAATTTCATTTAAATTTTCCTAATAAAGATTTCAGTTATTCCAAGTGCCATCCAACATTTTTGGGACTCAAGGCTCCTCTTTGTGGAGGATTTAATCTATTATGTCTAAAAAATTCATGTAATTAATACTAGTCATAATTGCTTCCTGGTTTTTAGTAAATAGTTCTAGATTTGTTACTTAGCTTAATGAACAATTTTCTTTTTGGGGAAAATTATGGAATTTGGTTCCTGGAAGTGGAAACAAACTCATTTGAGTTTTTTTAATGATGTAATTGCAATGAAGCAAAAGGTTGGATAGATTGGGGATAAACAGACCTGTGTATGTGATATATTTTCTGAAATTTTGCTAGTGAATGAAAGACAAAAGGTGATTTGCAGGGATTCTTGTGTCAGATCTTGATGGTGTTGTGATTATTTCATGTTGTAAGCCTTTTTCTTATATTATTTTAATCTCTTGAATGTATGTCTCCATGCTTGGATGAACTAGAATTTTAGCTCAGAATTCATCTAAAGGGTGTTCTGACTTAGTTTTACCAAGTGATATATTTTTTCTTATTATAACAACATTCAAAATTTATCTATAGTTCAATAAAAATTTTGTTGTTTCCATATTTTCTCACACTCACCCTCCTACAATGAATTAATTCCATCACCAAGACTACCTACCTTGCCCCTGTAGAATACTCCTTCTCATTTTTCATCCTATCACTAGATAAATAATAAATTTGACATGACTCCATGCCCAATGGATTTGTCTCTTTTCTTACTAGAAAACCTTTGAAAATCATACCCTATTGAGCACTATACCTAGCCTAACATTAGATTAGATGAATATCTTGATAGAGAGAGCCCTCTCTAAAGCTAGAAGGGATACATTTGTTACAAGTGGTTTTGTGGTAACCTCTATAATTTCTCTCCTCAACCTAGGTAAATTACAGAGTGCTAACATTTTGTCGTTGTTGTCGGGGAATGAAAGATTCCATATTCCCTGGGAAATATCATCAAAGTTTCAGATATGATTTTTGATGGTGGACAATATTCAGAAACATGAAGGTTGTATCATTCACTTGGAAACTCCAATCAAACTTCAACTTGATCCAAATACTCCACTAGCAGGAAGATCCAAGAATCAAAGTTTTACTGGAAACTCTATTGGCCAAAAATGAATTCAGCTGTGAGGTATGTGCCTATGAATCGTGCTCATAAACATGGCTTTCCAAATTGTATGACTTGTATAGATTGTATATTTTTACTATAGATTCAACATCTTATGTGATATGCTAAAACAAAAGACAAAAATCTACTCTACTCATCAACGAAAACCAAAATTGGTCGATGAAAATAGTAAGCATAAAATATAGAATTTCAATTGCACATAACACAATAATTTTCTGGGGAAATCAACTACTCAAAACCCTGACTATATATATTGTATTAACCAGAAGATCTAAGAAGAAAATATAATTCTTGTTCAACCCAAACAATTCCTGCATAAGTACAATCTATCTCTCTCTACTTCCTAAGAAAACCTTGGATGAATACAAAATGCTCTGCTCAACCTTGAGCTCAACCTGTACAAGTATTTTCTATTCTCTGCCTGACTGACTACCTTTTCCAAATAATTAGCCAAAATCCTAGCCTTCCAAGCTCCTACATCCTTGTGTGATTCTTGAGATAATTAGCCAATATTTAATTGGGAAAATCCCTCACCATAACTGCATAATCCATCATATGCCTTCTACTGATTGCATGCACCATCTATACAACTCGAAAAATTATACAACTGATAGTATATTGTCTCTGAGCTCTAATATCAACTTATTCTTCCTCTAAAATGACATGCATGAGTTATTTTTGAGTGAATTATCAGTTATCTGATTAATCACTGCATGTGAATTAAATCCAATTTAATTCACTTGACCACTCACTAGTTCCTCCAATAGCTAGAACTAGTTTAACTCAATTTAACTCAATTAAATTGAATTAAATAATTGCAACTCAGTAAGAACTTAACTTTTCCCCCTAAAATTTAGGAATCACTCTACATGACTCTAGATAGACTTCCAACTGGAATTTACCGAGCCAACTAAGTAAACTTAACTTAGTTAATTATTACAAGTTGCCATGAGAATAGAATTTTGATTTAATTCCTAATTTAATTCAAGGACAAATTAAATTAGGATTTTTCTTGATGTAATTATTAACATTTCTTGTTTCTATTTTCAACACTCCCTCTCAACAAGAAAGGAATTCAACTCTATCCCGATTTGGTACCTTTGGAATGTTTTACATGCAGCACTTCTCTCTAGTGTTGTTATTGTTGCAACTTTAGAAACAGAAAAAGCATCCAAACTGAATTAGTATGATACATTTGTCACTAGATTCTCTTACTGCTACTAGCTACTGCACTATCTACTAAAAACTCTACGTTGACACTGACTTTGTACTGCTGCTAACTTTTCTTTGTGCTCCCCAGTATCTGACTACTGCTATTCTCCACTTCTTTCACTCTAACATCTGACTACATCAACTACCATTGATCCATCATATTATTGTGTACTATGGGCTCCCATAGCAAGGTAATGATCTATGAGACAAAAAATCTCAATGGACACTGCCTAGATTTTTTCACTCTTGGGCCTATTACTTCACATCACCCCACCTCCCATCAAGAGGTATGGTTGCATGTGCTCTGTCTACCCACTTGGCTCAAAATTCCCCCTTGCTAGAGCTCTCTACTTGAGTGGATTCCTCAACTCGGTCTCCTCTTTACTTCTCTAATTGTGGCTACTCCAGAACTTTCTGCATGTTGACAGGTAATTCATGCTCCCTCTCAACCACCAAGTCTCTAAACTTTCCCTTGCTCCTTAAATCTTTGCATGCATCTTCGACCTCGAGAGCACACAAGTTCTTGACTCGCACACCGATCTCTTTCATATGTCCCGTGGTGACGTGTCTAAGGAAAACCTTCCCTTTGTTAAATATCACATCGTCTAGGCACTCTGGAAACTCAGATATGTGTTGTAATTGTCACGTTGTCACATTTTTTTTGAAAACATAGTTAATTTTTAAATCAGCGATATCTCCCTCATCCGAACTCTAATTCAAATGATATTTTTTTTAATTTCAGTATCTTTTCACAAGGAATCCAGATCCGCTATTTTTTTTTTGAATTTTGTACAAAAATTTTCATATCTTTTGTGCAAACACGCCACTCAAAAAAAATCTTGCTCCAATACCATGTAGATTTTTACTTTTAGATTCAAACTACTTATGTAATATGGTAGAAAAAAATACTTGAATCTAATCTATTCGTCAACGAAAACAAAAATTGATATATGAAAATACTAAATAAAAAAGGTAGAATTCCAATCGTACATATCACAATATTTTTCTAGGAAAAGTAACTACTCAAAACCCCAACTATCTATATTTCATTAACCAGAAGATTTGAGAAGAAAATACAATTCTTTTTCAACTAGAACAATCTCTGCATAAGTACAATCTATCTCACTACTCCATAAACCATCTCAAGCCAATACTTAGCCAAATTTGTTGCCTGCCAAGCCCCTACTTCCTTGCGTGATTCCTAAGAGAATTAGCCCGTATTTAATTGGGAAAATCCCTCACCACAATTGCACAATCCATCATAGGTCTTCTATTGATTGTATGCACCATCTGTACAACTCAGAACATTATACAACTTATAGAACATTGTCCCTAAACTCTAATCTCAACTGGGTCTTCATCTGAACTGACATGCATGAGTTATTTTTTAGTGAATTATCATTTATTTGATTGATCATTGCATGTGAATTAAATCCAATTTAATTCACTTGAGCACTCACTAGTTCCTCCAACAATTAGAACTAGTTTAACTGAATTTAACTCAATTAAACTGAATTAAATAATTACAACTCAATAAGATCTCAACCCAGGCCCCTAAAATTTAGGAATCACTCTACATGGCTCTAGATAGACTTCCAAACTGAATTTACTGAGCCAACTAAGTCAACTTAACTTAGTTAACTATTACAAGTTGCTATGAGAATATAATTTCGATTTAATTCCTAATTTAATTCAAGGACAAATTAAATCAATATATTTCTTGATGCTATTTTTAACATTTCTTGTTGCTATTTTCAACATAGATTGGAAATCATATTTGCCAAAGTTCAAAGGTGGCAACGGTGATGATGCTACTTTACATCTTATTAAATTTCATATGCATTCATGGAGGCTTAAAGTTGAATGGCATGAAGATTATCTCATGAAGATGTTCATGGCTACTCTAGAAGAAAAGGTAAGGTCATGGTATGAATAATTACCAGCTACTATTTTATTTTCTTTAAAGCATTTTCATACGGTATTTTTTGAAAATTATAAAGGATCTTATCCATCTCTGCTACCAGCTCAAAATTGTTGTGATCATTTCGATAATTTCATTTAGCATTTGGAAAGTTTTTATGGAGATGATGAGTTTATGGATGACAAGAATATAGAGGCCTTTCATGAGAATCCTTTTCAACATCAAGAGGAAATAGTAGAGGACAATTGCCATGATATTTAGGTGGATTTCCAAAAGGAAATAGTTTCTCCATGGGATGAAAATGAAGTAGATCATCATCCTGATGAAGACAATCATGACTCACTTACTAAGTTCAATAATAATGTACAACAGGTTTATTCTGTTGATCTTGATTAACATATTCAACATTTTTCAAATGACCAAGAAAGGGAGGAGGATAGTAGATTACTTTCTTCTTCTTGCCATTCATTTTCTTAGTTTTTGTCTCATGAAGAAACCTATGAAAATCAAATCTATGAAATTGTGTGCATAAAAACTTTAGGAAGTGAAATCATTCATGATGATAACTACCCATGGTTTCAAGAAAATAATGAATAAGAGCATATTTTTTTAGATCCCTTGAATGATGCAAAAAATATTCATGATTTTTCATCTTTGGAATTGGAAAGTTCATAAATTTTTAAAGGTCAAGATAATACTCTTGTTGAAGTATATGAAAACTTATTTATGAATATTCATGTCATACAAGATGTGTCTATTTCAATTGAATATTTTCAAATCCATACAAATCTTGTTTCTAATGAGGATGATAAGAGGAGTGAACAGACTGGTGTTTCTTCATTTGAGAATGGTGTTGAATTTCATAACATAAAACAAGAAGCAGTTGGAAATGAAGAATGTCCTTTTCTTTTGGGTTATCAAGAAAATATTGTTTTTTATGTTCTTGAAGATTTTTTTACTAGCTTATTGGAAACAATAGTGTAAATGGATTTTGTGTTGTCTAAGGACCACGGGATTCAATTTTAGCTAGATTTTGAGTTGCCATATCTTAAATTTTTATGTCTACTTAAGGAAAGTGGGAGCATAATTCAAGTAGGAAACCATTTGATTTCATGGTTATACTGGAAATTTTGTATCACTTGATTTAGCAGATGTTTCAGTATCTTAGAGTAGGTTTGTTCGTTTTTAAATAAGCTCACAGATTCAAGCATCATTTTCAACAGTGTGCAGTTTTGGTTTTCAGTAGTGATGTTTTCAACGTTGTTTTCAATTTGCAAAATAAATTGGTTGTAAGAGAAAGTACAGGTTTCAAAACAGGTTGTCAGTTTGAGTTTCAGATTTCATTTGGTTTCAGTGGTAGTGGTTTCAGGGTAGAGCATGTTGCAGGTTTGGGATCAGCCCAATGCTCAAGCACATGGTCTACGGTGTTCTCGGCACCTCACAGGGAGGATGCTATCCCCATTAAATCCTATGTTAGTATTCTATAGTCATAGTAGTCAGAAAATAAGTTTTCTCTTTCACATTATGACAAATGTACAAACGTTTGGCTATGATATTGCAGAAGATCAAGCTATGGGTCTTAGTTTAGAATAAAATGTTCATTATTCAATGTAAATATGTCAAAGTATGTGAAGAATCATGAAAATAGTCAGTGATGTATTGTTAGATTGAGTAAACTCGGTCTAAGGTCATGTTTCATCAAAATATAATGAGTGGGGGTATTATGGTCTCGGTCTTGCATTGGGTTGTGTTATTCACATCTTGTCAAGTAGTTTTGTATCATAGCCAAGCATTAGGGTTAGGGTTTTATGATGTGGAGATGAATGTTTTTCTTTTTGGTGAAAGGAAGCTTGAAAGGGGTATGTGGCATGATTATTGTAGCATTAGTATTATCACCAACATGAGCATCTTGTCGAGAGACCTCTCATTCACTCAAACCATGAAAACAGGTGGCATTGCGCTTTTGCTAAAAGTGAAATTGTGAGAGTTGGCAACTTTGTGTGATGAAATAAATCTTCTAGGGAGGAATTTGACCATGTCCAGCCATTTTCACATGTGCGGAAGTCATCAAGCAACTCATAGAGTGACCAGAGCTACTTCAGCTATTGGTTGTTGTGCTTTTACCAAGGCAACCAATTTTAATAAAGAAATCATGGTTTTTCGCATTTGTTCCATGAATGAAGACACGAATTTTTTCTTATGAATTTAATATCCTCTCCAAGTCATTTATCTCAATCAAAAGGTCACTATTTGGTCAAGTCATGTGGATGAAGGTGTGTTGCGTAACTATGTTGCAGTTTTTCTCCAACAAGAAGGTTTGGGGTTTAAAGGTTTGTGTTCAACCTAGAAATTTTATCATGTGTTTGAAACATTTTATGGACCGTTCCATGCCATTCCAGTACCCTTAGCATGTCAAATGATGGTCGGATATAGTATAAGCTCGAAGCGATGCACTTTTGTGCTGCGCTTTCACATATACATAGTATTTTCACCATATCTCTTAAATATTGTACTTGTTTGCCATGAAATTTTTATAGGAAATGTATGGATGTAAGATGAATAAAAAAACTTAATTTCAGGTCAAAACACTTCACATATTTTGAGAAATGTGCCACCATCATCTACAACCGTTTTCAGATTTTCTCGAAATCCATGAGTCAGATTTGGCTCAAATTGTTTGTGGACAAGGTTTTTGATGATATTAAATTTCTATCAAAAACGAAACTCGATCTAGCTTACCATTTATGATATATTAACAAAATATCAGTCATTATCCTTCTTTGTTGCGTCTTTGGGTGTGGAGATGAATGTTTGGTATTTTTTTATGAAGAAAGGATTAAAGGAAGTATGTGATATGATCATTGTAGTGTCAACATCATCATCTAGGTGTGACAATTTTATAAAAACATTAATGACCACTCAAACTATGAAAAGGATGGAGCTGCGTTTCCACAGAGTCTTTTGTTTCTCCAAACCTGGTGATCAAATCTCTCTCACAAGTGAAAATTCAAGTTTGTTTCAGTTTCTTGCTTTTTAATGGTTACCCATGCATGAGCTGATAAATAGCATTGAAATCCTGCTATATACCTAGTTGTTCCATCGTTGTGCTTTTTCTAGCATTGGGTTTTTAGCTACAGAAGAGTTTGCTAAAGTTTGAGTTTTTGTACGATAAGGGAAGACTTCCAAAGGGGAAAGTATCCATATGCAAGCTTGTTTACACATGTTGGAGGCATCAGTCAGATTTGGAGATGACGAAAGACATCTCAACCATCAAGTGTTGCACTTTTCCGTTACATTTCTAAATTTCTTAAATTTTAAGAAGTTGTGCAGCGCCAAGCGTTGCGCTTCCAGACAGACTTGCTACGCAATCAGATAGCCAAATCAAATTTCATTTAAATTTTCTTGATAAATATTTCAAGTATTCCAAGTGGCATATAAAGTTTTTGGGACCCAAGGCTCATGTTTGTGGAGGATTTGATCTATTGTCTAAAAATTTCATGTAATTAATATTAGTCAAAACTACATCCTGGTTTTTAGTAAACAGTTCTAGATTCATTGCTTAGATTAGAAAATAGATGGGGAAAATTATGGAACTTGGTTCCTAGAGGTGGAAACAGAGTTATTTGAGTCTATTTTATGATTAAATTGCAATGAAGCAAAAGTTTGGTCAGATTGAAGAGAAAGGGACTTGTGTATTTTGATATCTTTTTTGAAATTTTTGCTAGTGAATGAAAGATAGAAGGCGATTTCAGGGATTCCTGTGTCAGATTTTTATGGTGTTGTGATTATTTCATGTTTTAATTTTGTCTTATGTTATTTTTGTCTCTTGAATGTATGTCTTCATGCTTGGATGAATCAGAATTTTAGTTCATAATTCATGTAAAGGGTGCCCTGGCTTACTTTTACCAAGTGATCTATGTTTTCTTCTTAAAACAACATTCAGAATTTATCTGCAATTCAATACTCTTTGTGTTGTTTACATATTTTCTTACACTCGCCCTCCTACAAAGAATTAATTCCATCACCAAGACTGCTTACCTTTCCTTTGTAGAAGACTCCTCTTTTTTCATCTTATCACTAGACAAATAATAAATTTGACATGACTCCATGCCCAATGGATTTGTCTCCTTTCTTACCCGAAAACCTTTGAAAATCATACCCTATTGAGAATTATACCTAGCCTAACATTAGAGTAGTTGAACATATTGATAGAGAGCCCTCTCTAAAGTTATAAGGGCTAGATTCCAGCTTACAAGTGGTTTTCTGGTTACCTCTAGAATTTCTCTCCTCAGCCTAGGGAAATTACGGAGTGTTTGTAATACCCTTATCCAAAAAAAAATTGAATGCCTTTATGGTGCCATTAGAATAAGGATGGTAATTATTTCTCTTATGATGCTAAATAAGGAAACCTTGAGTTAAAGTTGCAATGGTATTGTTGAGGAAATGAGTTCCTTGGTCACTTGTTAAACTTCTTGGCCAACCAAATCTAGTAATGATGTTCTCAAAATGAAGCAAGTTGTAGTAATAGTGATACAATAATTGACTGGAGCAGACTTTTCCTAGCTTGTGTGATATTCGATTGTGGTAATGATATATTTCTCTTGTGAATAACACACAAGAGTGTTGATAGGCCCAATGAAATCAGTTGCACATTTCTCAAAAGCCTAAAATGCTTGAACCAGATGAAATCAAAGTTTCTTCTCAATTAGAAGGTCTCACAACCCTCTGAAAAACATCAAAGGTCTTAGCAAACTCCTTGGAATCCTTAAACAAATTAAGCCACCATAACCCTTCTTGCAATACCTTGTGGGTAGTTTTTTTTCCTCCAATGTAACTTCCCACAACTCCATTATGACACTCCCATACTCCCATATAATTTCATCTCTTTCATGGCTAAGAACACATCTACGTGGAATATTATCAAGACCCAATATATATAACTGCCCCTCAATAATTTGATAATTATTTTTTCTAACTATCAGGTTCCTCTTTTGGGTTGTGGAATAGTTTTTAGGATAAGTACCAATAGTTAAGAAAAGTAAAATATCTTCTAGATAGTTAGGAACAACTTCAACTTTGAATAACTCAACATCAGGAAGTTTATAATCAATAGATCTTCCAGATTATCCCGACTCTAAGCAAGAAAGGTGGTTTGGTCCTAGATTGGTTCGTTCAGGCTTTCATAATCACCTCAAAAAAAATAGTTGAAATAGCGGCAACCTGTAACAAATTATTCCCTTTGGCATAGACTTATTGAACAAATATTTCAAGGTTGAATGATCTGTAAAGAATTTGAAGTGCCCTTCCACTAGGTAATGGTAAAATGTTGGAGCGAATATACCATTTCCAAGGCTTTGGTTTCAGTCATATTGTAATTATGTTATGCATTAGAGAGATTTCGACTAGAAAAATATATGGGATGGTCCAAATTCCATTCTCCTGATTGTGAAAGAATAGCACCAAGAGAAGTGTTGGAAGCATCAATGTGTACATGGAACTCCTTATTCTAGTCAGGGTAGACTATAATTAGATCATTTGCTAGTTTCTTTTTCAATGCCTTGAATGCAACATCACTTTGAGAAGTCCATATAAAAGGCTTAGAATTTTTAGAAGCTTCTCCAATGGAGCAGTGATAGAAGCATAGTTGTTGATGAACCTATAGTAATAGCTTGTATTCCCCAGTGTGGATCTAAGCTTTTAATACTTATTGGAGGTGGAATGTTGAGGATACTGGAAATTTTGGCTAGATCAACTGGTACCTCATCCTTACAAAAAATATGCCCTAATAAGTTTCTAAATGTTACAACAAAGGTACACTCCTTCATATTAAAAGAGATATGTAACTGTGTACATCAGTCAAACATCATTCTTAGCATGCTTGAGTGATTTTTCAATATACTATAAACAATCCAAACTTCCATATAGAATTCTAGGAACTTGTGTATATACTCTCTGAAGGCTACAATAACAATTCTAGAAAATATTGTAGGTGCATTTTTAAGTCCAAAGGGAATCAAATGATATGCACAAGATCTCGATTCAGTGGTAAAGGTATTATTATTCTTATCCTCTTTCATAATTCATAACAAATGATAACTTGAGAACCTATCTATAAATGAATAAGCTTCATGGCCTGCAACGTTATCCAAGACCTCATCACTAAAAGGAATAGGGAAGGGGTCATAGATGCATGCGTGGTTTAGGTTGCGATAATCAACAAATACTCTAACATATTTGGAGTCAATATCCAAGATGACTATGGTGCTTATCCAATCAGATTTTTCCACTAGGAGAATGAGTCATGTCGCTAGCATCTTGTCAATCTCCTTCTTGACTTTCTCCTTGATCGTAGGGTTTGGGAAATATGGATGGTTCTTTACTAGACATGCATCTAGCTTCATAATGATTTTCATCACCCCAATATCTCCTTTGATACTCTTTAGCTCCAAAACTGATATAGGAAATAGATCGTTATACTCCTTAAGCATGTCAAAGATTTCCTTAATTGTTTTATCATCCCACTAGTCTCCTATAAATGCCAACATAGACTTTTCAGGAGAGCCAATATTGAATTTCTACATCCTCAAGGGCTGTAGATGAGGAGCATATTGAGGGGGATAATATTTAAAGCTTCTCTCTCCCTCATATTCGTTAAAATAGATATATCTTAACCTTTCCAAATCTGCATTGGCAGGATACTTATCATTTTTTCCACAAGCAACAACCATCTGGAAACTTGAGTCAGGAATAGTCCCACATCTCGTGTCATTAAATAATTTTGCAAGGGGCTTCCAAGTAGGAAATATAACTCTCTTAAATAATTTCAAAGCTTCTCTAATCCAAGAGTCTTTATCTAAGAAATTGAAGCAATGTAAAATTGAGAAATTAGCTCATCCCACTTGGAAATTTGTCTTTGTCTCTTCATTTCTTCCTTCAATTACCAATCCTTAGGAATAACTCCTAGTGTATGAATGAAATGATGTACCAACAACTTACTAGGTACCCTATTCTTCTTCCATGTTGCAATACAAGCCTAAACATGTTTTTCAGGACTAGTGTGACCCTAATATAGAGAAATAGTATAACCTTCCTTTTTGGTTTAGTAAATTGACATAAGAGAAAAAAATTGGCTATTTCCCAAGATGGAATATTATTGTGATGAGAAACCCACCACTGGGCCATGGTAGCTTGTAGCATAACATCCATCAAGGGAAATCTTTGCTCCGCCACAATAGTGAGTTGAATATCTCATACAAAAGAATCTACAAGAATAAGATTGTCAAAGATAGGATAGTTTATTACCTATATTCCAAACCATTGAGAAAATAAAATAATTGCACATCTCTTGGAATATAACTCGTGATCTCCTTGTTTCCATCCTCAAGTGCAACATCAGAACCTAATTCTATGTTTTGGATACTCCACCAACTATGAAACTCATCTACTATAGGGTTAATATAATATTTCATTTTTCCAATGTTTAGCTGATACAGTTGGATAAGGAAATTCGAGCCTTCTGCATCATCAACATGATTTGTGTATCTAGGACCCTAGTAAAGATCCAAAGTTTCAATAACTTTGACTCCATCAACCTCAAAAGTCATAGTTTCTCTATTTAGATCAACGATAGCATAGTTTTCAAAAGACCAATAAATTCTGAATAGGGATAGATATGAATATTTATCTTTAATGATATCAATAACTTCAAAATATGTATAATATTTTACACTAGCACATCAACTTCTACATCTTCTAAGAAACCAATGGGAAAGATGCAATACTAGTTGGCCATTCATAGTGGAATTGGTAAGAAAACTAATTTAGGCTTTCTCTATTCTTCCCAAGTCTTCTTAGGTAAAATATTAAAATCAGAGCCCAAATATAGCATATTTTCCTTGATTTGATACCCTACAATTTGAGCATCAATTTAGAACTCTCGCCCAATTCTCCTTTTGTTGCACCTGACACTTCGGCTATAACAGTTTGGTAAATTTGCAAATATATGTTGCTTTGATATCTCCTCATCTATCATGAATCCCTTCAGCTTCTTCCACAACCAATGAGAGAGTTTATCATTATTAAGGATGTCAGCGAATAATTGAAACCACATTGGAACATGATGGGTGGATTCTGTAGAAAATTAACTAACTATTGATCTATATTCAAGGAGTGAAGGTTGGACCTTTTCTAATCCCACAACTCTAAGGCTATAAGAGGAAGAAACTATCTCTCTAAATATATGAGCAGCATCCTTACAGTATCCCTTCTATTGGATAGGATCATATTTCATGTGAAAATGTTCAACCTTTTGAATGATAGGCTATTCGGGAGTGCCCTTATCAACACCAGTGTAATTTCCTCCTCTAGAAACAATATTAATGTTTGACTACTGATTTGGTTCTAGTTTCCATGGCTTAGAACTAATAAAATTATCTCCTCTTTGTCGATTATCCTCTTCCCATCTAGCAATTGGTTCAAGGCAATCTTCGATTGCATGAGTATTTACACAGTAATGTGAACACCATGGTCCTTTTGGTAGTGGACAGTCTTTGGCTATGTGTCCTTTCTCATCATAGTTATATTATCTAATTGGCCCTCTCATGCCAGTTCTTCATCCTCTATAGTGTTCAACTCCTTTTTTTCGATTGGATTCATTCACTCGAAAAGAAGAACAACCCAATTGGTCAACCAAAGCATCCAAAGTTTTGTGTTGGTCACTATTATGTGTGGCAGATACACATAAATCATAGAAAATGGAGTTAGGCACACTAGAATACTTTTATAGTATAGGAGACAATTGAAGTGAATTACCATAAGATGGACATATCTCACAATATTCATTGGGGGACATATGTTGTTGTTTTGGAAAAGCATGATGTTGAGTATGTCCCTCAAAGGAACATTTTACCATAATTATGCAACTCTTCCTAAAGGTCCTATTTATGGAGGAGGGGGTCCCAATAGAAAATTATAGAGTCGCACACTCCACAATCTTGTACATTTTGTAACATGATGTCCCTTTATGTAGAAATTGATACACCAAATATGACGATGAGTAGGTTTTGTAATATTTTCCTCCTTTACTATTTCATTCATAACAAAAATTTTATTTTGTAGATCATTCAATGTAGGATTAGTGGAACTAGAACTTGGTTTAAAGTGACCACGTATGCTACCATAGCCTTGATCTTCATTTCTTGCTCTAAGGATTCTTGCAAGGAATTGATCTTTTGTTGTGTCAAAAGTATCCTTGTTAAAGGCAGTTAAGCACAAATAAAACATTCTTTCTAATAATGTGGATGAATGTTCTGAGTTAATTTCCCTATAACATCTTTAAACCTATACATACTCTCCCATGAAGTCTCTCCTTCTCTCTACTTTATATACCATAATTGGTCAGAACCTATTGCTTTGTTAGAGGCAGTTTGAACTCCTTGATAAAATCCTCCATCAGTGTGTCCATTGTTAAATTTTGAATATTTGGTGTAACTTTTGTATACCATTTAATATCTCATCCCCTTAATGTAGTTGGAAACTCAACTAAATTAGTCACATCTAGAGCCCCTCTAGATATCCAAATGGCCTCACATAAATATCAATGTTACTATACATCCTCACACCATCCTCATCACCTCGGCCATAAAACTTAGGGTATTGAGTGAGGGAACATGCTACATTGCTAGCCATTGGAATAAAGGTAGGAGAAACTAAAACAAATCCTTGTAGACTAGGTTGGGAAATATTTCCCAAATTTTGTTGACCGCTATTAGAAGAGTTGCTACCTATATCTGCCTTATGAAACTTCAACATTTTAATAATCTTGGGAATGAGCCTTACTATATTATGATGGATTTCCATGTGAAGGGATGGAGGGGAACCAACTATGTTACTACCTTGTGAAACATTGACTTCGGGGGAAGGATTGTCCTCATAGAACAACTTGTACAACACAGAATGTTCTCTTCATCTATAGGGGTATTGGGATTAGTCACCCTAATATTTGGGTCTAGAGTTTGAGTTTCACATTATTCTTGGTGGTAATCATCTCAATCACTCTACTCTCCTTCTTCACCTCCTTTGTCTTACCTTCCTTTTCTATTCTCGTCTCCTCTCAATCCTCCCTTCCAAAACTTTGGATTGGCCAAAACTTCTCCTATATTATTCAACTCTCTTCATATCCTTTAAATTTTTTGCATCTTCTTCTCTCTCCACTCTTTATATATATGTGGCCTTCTTGTTTCCTTGAAATCTCTTGCATTCCACCTATGTACCCCATCCATCACAACTCTTTCTCAACTTCTGCAACTAGTCATTATCTCCCCCAAGACCCCCTGGCCCCCGTACAAGGGTTTTAAGTTTCCATATTAGATGGAGGAAATAATAGCAATACTTCTTCCTCTAATAAGACCTTAATCCACAAATGGATTTCTTTTAACAGTAGCCCTCTTAATCCAAATTTGAATATTTCTTCTTCTTTTGAAAAGGACTGATGATTCTCTGTAGGAAACTCAATAATGTATCCCTCCAAGGTAGATTTCACCCAAAAATTAACATCACTAGTAAGCTCGTGGTCCAACCAATATAAAGCAACTCAATCTTATGTAGTCTATTATTGATATATTCAACTAGTTCTCTGATCTCTTAGGGAAGCCTACAACCTTCTCAGCCACCAATGCAACTTCTCAAGGAATGCAACCCAAAAGATCTCGTATTGGTCACAAGAAGGTTTGTCAAAAAGGATATCATCACAAACCCAATCTATATTCTTTTTTTATAATTGTGCTTGTTGGAGAATAAATCTATCACACTTCTCTTCCCGCCACCCCTGAATACTCCTCTTTAAAATCCTACTCATCATTATCAGAAACACTAATTAATTTTCATCTCTCAGCAAAGAAACCATTTTCTAGTGAAAAATTATTTGCAAAGATGAGGGTTCTACTTCTAGGGCCAATAAAGGTTTTTGTTATAGTCTAGTGTAGAGTCGACATTTGCCATCTTCTGCAAGGATGAAATTCACACTTAGAACATAGTCAAGAATTAGGTGTGATGTTTGGGGTTTATTGAGCGGGTGGATATATTTTACCATTCATATATATATCCATATAGCCATTAGCCATTACAGAGTACTTCAAGAACCATTAAATAAGAAATGAATAAAAGCACAATGCACACAAGCTTTGAACATGAATTTAAAAATTTTAATTTTCATATGATCACACATAAATGCACACATTGCACAACATGCCTCCCTACCAATAGTATCCATTTTATTATTTACAAGCCAAACAAATATTACAACAATATATTGGTTGCATCATAGCTAGATTTTTCATAGATCATCCTCCAAAACCTCAACTACAAATACAAAATAGAATATCAAAATATACGTAGAAACTACAGAAACATGTTGTCCTATTTCTTTATTCTATATGTTTTCACAACTCACCTTGCATCTCCTTATATAATTTTGGCCTATTCGATGTTATCAAGAGATCTAGACCCTTGATGTGGTCCATATTAACTTCCATAGCTTGACATGATCAACTTTAACTATTCTTTGACTTGATCCATTTTTTTTCACACTCACTTGATGCTATCATTCCTTTTGCATGCACTTGTTGATTTCTAAGATAACAACTAGGTCCACTTTACCCTTTTTTGCTTTCTAATTTCTTCTTTCCACTGCTAACTTTTGATTACTTTATCCACTCTTCTTTTGGCTCTCACTTTATCTTTTCAGCAACCCCTTTTTGATCAAATTTTTCCAAAAAATGAAGGACCAAAGAAAGAGGGCTTGAGTATTTGTGTTCAATCTTCCTAATCTTTGTTTCATACGGATTTTATTAATTAATCGTTAGAGCATGATCATATGATAAACCCATTGGACTTGTTTAAGCCATGTGCTTCCAAGCATGAATATTGAAGTATGGTTTTCCCTCCTAGATTTGAATCACATAGTGGACCTATTAATACATATTCCCATGTTCCTCATGACACACACATTGAAAAACAATAATATATGGACTAAGTTCAAAGATGATGCGAAGTATATAATTATCATTTCGTATGGATTGTTTTGGTTACATTTGCATATTCATGTGAAGCACATATTTTTGATTGTGTTCTGATCACATTTTCATATTGATATGAAGTATAAGGCTCTAGTTTTGTTTTCTTTGTTCAAGCTGCACTTGCAAAGGATATGGTTGCGGTTCCACGTGGCTTATTGGTTCCATTACAATGGTTGTCCTCCATATTTGGAAATATTTTTGGTATAAGTACGAGTGTGGTCTCTACCATATAAGCAAAGTTCATAGCCAAGTCTGTTTTCAATCTTGTGATGGCCAATTGGAACACACCCACTAACAACACCTTAAATTGGAATCTTGTTTAAATGATTGATTTCCCATTAGATTGGCATGTCAGAGTGGAAAGGTGATCTAAAGAAACCATGTGATGTGGATTGACATGAGTCATGATGATTGGTCATAGTTTGATTATGTGGATAGAATACAAGACCCAAACTATGTGTCGACAAGTAGTATGTGTATAGTATGGTAATTTGGGCTTTGAACCTTATTCATTTGAACTCTCTTTCATTGAATTGTAAAAAATGATATACCAGAGGCATCACCTCATAAGTAACACAGAGCATCACACTTGGTATTGAGTCTCTGTGGGAAACCCGAGGTCACAGGTTCAATCTCTCCTAGGTGAAAGGTTGAGTTTATATTTTCTTATTTTTATATATTTTTTATTATATCACACTATTGGCAAGCCATATTTGTGCATTCTATAGTACTGATATCAGATAGTGTTCAATTTGTAGAAACATGTCCATAAAGAGGAAAACCATAGAACCTTTAATTTAATATATGGTTTTGGATAGTTTTATGGGCTTTTGGGGTAAATATTGGTCGAAATTGGATTATGGAAGAAGCATGGTGATCATGGCTTAGAGGTGGATTCTTCTAGAGGCTTAGAGAGCCTTGTTGAAAAATATTTGATGATCAGAATCCCTATTGCATGTTCTTAAGGTCTATGAGAAGGTGGTAATGGTTTCATATACATGATGAAAATAGGTTCTACAAAGTCATTTGTATGATCAAATTGATGAACAAGTTGGAACAAAGTATGGACAACATCATGGCAGCCATTGATAAATATTGATATGATTTTCTTTATAGTGATAATAGTACTTGTAGGGTGTGGTAGTGTTTGTTGTGGCAATGGTTGCAATGCCACTATTTGTAGCTTGCAGTGGTATTGATTGTAGTGATAATGTTCTTGCAGGTTTTGATGGTGATAATATGTACAGGTTGTGATAGTGGCAATAGTGATTACAGGTTGTCATTATTTATCTTTATTAACAAATAACTATATATTATGGAAGTAAATCTAGTTTGAAAACGATATGAAATAGATGTCCACAAGGATTTGAAGAGGAAGGTGGGTGCCTCTAACGAGGTTAAAGCCTAGAGAAAGTAATTGCTTTCTCATCATTAAGGTTGGTGCCCAAACTAGGTTGTATCCTACAATGATCAGTTGCTTGTATACTTTCAAGGTTTGTTCCTCAATAAGGTTGTAGCCTACCGCAAGTGGCAGCTTGCATTTTTTGGGGATAGTTACCTCCAGCAGGTCAAAGCTTTCAAATATATCCAATGAATTAAGGCATATGAAGGAGAATAATTTGTGGTTTTCTCCTACGTGGGTTTACACATAAAATCTTGGGTCTCTTTGTGATTAGATGGCTCCTTCATCTGTTATTGATGTGATGGTAGCTCTATGGTGCATTGTTTTATCTATTGTTATGATGCTTATGGTTATGATTTATTGCAATATGTTTGTTTGGTTATGAAAAGTTATGTGTTGGGTCCCTATAATACTAGTGATTACCCCATTACTATTGTAGTTATACCCCTTATTTATATTGTGGTGCCCCTATTACCCCCATATTGTTATTTCTGTGCCCCATAGAATCCCTCTATTGTTATTTTTGTGGCTTTATATTATTATTGTTAGGTCGGCTGGATTATATTGTGACTCCCTAGACTCCTATATATAGAAAGGAGGTTTTGTCATTTGTATCATCCAAGAATTGTTCATTTATGTAATGTAAAGGAGGTTTCCCCCTCGAAGAGGCTGAATTCTAAGGCGTTGATCTGTCTTTTCTATCTTTTCTTGAGCTAGTTTCATAACATTTGGTATCAGAGCTTTGGATTCTAGGGTTTCGCTACTCCAAACAGGTCATCGTGGCATTTTCGCTATAACCTTTTTTCTGTGATGTTTCAGAAGTCGCAACAAAAACCCATTTGAGAAGAAATCGCGCTGAACCTTGGGTCCGAATTTCAAAGCTTCTCGCATGATATTTGCGGAGATATGATCTGAGGAAGTTGGTCTTTTCGCAGACTCCCGAATTACATTCAAAACAGGTGACCTGGGGAAAATCATCATAACTTTCTCTCTGGGGATCGGATTGAAATTTCGTAAGAAGGTACAGAAAGAGGACGGACTGTGGTTTCTTGTGTGTGTTTTCAGATTCAGAGGTTGAAACAGTGACTCGTGGCACTTTGTACAAGTTCGCTCTACTGAACCAGTCTAAAAACAGGTCACTGTGGGAGATTTCACATAACTCTTCCTTGGAGAATCCAATTTGGCTCAGACTTGTGGCATTGGAAAGAGGACGCAGAAGGCTACTACAAGTAGCAATTTCAGAATTGGATGATCCGAAATTACAGAGATACATCAGATTCAATATCAGGCTTCTATAAAGTGAAAAAAGGTGTGTAGTTTTTTTTTTAATTTTTGTGTAAGCTTGGTTTAACAGAATTCAAAGGGCATAGTAAAGCATTATTATCGGTAACTGATGCCCCGAGGAAAGAAAATGCAAACACCTAGTAAGGAACCTGAAAGCTCTAGCATGACTCATGAAGAAGAGGAAGAAATGCTACATGATATATCAAAATTACAAGAACAAGTGCAACAAATGTCATGCTCACAAAAGCTAACAGAAGCTAAGATAAGTGGCATGGAATCTAAGATAAATGGCGTGGAATCTAAGATAAATGGCGTGGAATCTAAGATAAAGGGCATGGAAGCTAAGATGGATGATTCGAAGACAGATTTGAAAAGAGACATGGCAGATTTGAAGATAGATATGAAGACAGACATGGAAGAATTGAAGAAGTTGCTACAAGAAAGGGTCACTAATGGTGAAAAGGTAGTAAAGGAAACTCATGATGAGAACAAAAGAAATGTTAATCATGATTCCATAGACGCTAATGTTGGATCGAAGAATCACCATATTCCAAAAATCGATATGAGGAAGTTTGATGGCAAGGATCCCGCCACATGGATATTACAATGGAGCAATTCTTCGATCTCAATAATGTGCAAAACGCACAAAAGGTACGTATGGCAACTGTATATTTGGAACCAAATCAGTTTGTATGGTATCAATGGCTTTGCTCTCGTAAACAATTTATCACTTGGGCAATTTTTACGGAAGAATTGATAGCACATTATGAAGATACAAAAAGCAACACTTTTTTTAGCCAATTGATAAGTCTCAAACAAAAGGGTTCAGTAATGGAGCACATTGAGGAGTTCCAAAAATTGAACATAAGGGTAAAAGATATTCCAGAGGAGCATAGGATTGATGTGTTCATAGGGTCTTTAAAGGATAATATCCAACATGATGTTTGCCTTTGGGAACCTGATTCATTAGAGAAGGCATTCAGGTTAGCAAGAAAAATGGAAAGCAAAATTATGGCAACCAGGAAGCATACCACTCACAACTATAAAGACGGAAGTGTTGTTGCCCCTAGTCTTCCACAACCTATAAGGTTGACACCACAACAATTGGAAGAAAAAAGAGCAAAAGGGCTTTGTTACAATTGTGATAGCAAATACACTAAAGGTCATAAGTGTGCTGAGAAGAAATTATTCTACATAGATTGTGAAGAGGAAGAAGAAAAGGAGCAAGAAAGGTCAAAAGAAGAAGATATACTTCAGGAACAAAGCCTAGATGAAGAACAAATAAATCCGACCATATCTTGTAATGCATTGGCGGGAATTACCACTCCTCAAACCATCAAGATAGAAGGACAAATCAAGAAGAAAAAGGTAATAGTGTTGATTGATTCAGGAAGCACCCACAATTTTATTCATTGTAGGGTAGCAAAAGAATTGAATTGCTTCCTATATCCAGCACCAGAGTGTCAAGTGATGATTGCAAATGGAGGAACAATAAATTGCTCTGGAAAGTGCCATAATATCAAGCTATCCATGGGAGAATATGTATTGACTAGCCCAATGCTTTCCATTCCAATGGGAGGTGTGATGTTGTACTAGGAGTCCAATGGCTACAATCCTTGGGTACAATAGCTTTTAATTTTCAAGAACTTTTCATCAAATTTTCTACGGAAGGAAAGGAAGTTGAATTAAGGGGTATTGCAGGGAAACCAGGAAAGATAATCAGCTCTAATGGTATGACAAAGCTTCTAAAAAAGGAGCAAAGAGGTGTAATTGCACAATTATGTTCGCTAGATGTTTCCACATTGGAATCATCTATTTCTCCAGATCTCCAAAAAGTCTTGGACAATCATTCCAAGGTATTTGAGACTCCCAAAGGTCTCCCACCTATGCGTGATCATGATCATGCTATTCATCTGATTCCAGGAAGTGTTCCTCCAAACATCAGGCCGTACAGATATCCCTATGTCCAAAAAAGTGAAATTGAACGTATGGTTGCAGAAATGCTAGAGGCTGGTATAATTCAACCGAGTCAAAGTTCTTTCTCAGCTCCAGTAGTATTGGTGCACAAGAAGGATGGATCATGGCGCATGTGTCCGGATTATAGGGAGCTCAACAAGCTCACTATTAAAGATAAGTTCCCCATTCCTGTTATTGATGAATTACTGGATGAATTGCATGGATCAATTTACTTCACCAAGTTGGATCTTCGTTCGGGATATCATCAAATCAGAATGAAGATTGAAGACATTCCAAAAACGACATTTAGAACTCATGAGGGTCATTATGAATTTTTGGTCATGCCTTTTGGCCTTACCAATGCACCTTCAACATTTCAAGGTTTGATGAATTCAATTTTCAAACCATTCCTTAGAAAATTTGTGTTAGTATTTTTTGATGATATACTAATCTACAGCAAGTCTTGGAAGGATCATGTTGAACATGTTGACAGGGTGCTACAACTATTGGAGGAGAAACAATTATATGCAAAAAGATCCAAATGTTTCTTTGGAGTCCAGGAGGTGGAATATTTGGGTCATATTGTATCTCATGAAGGAGTTAAGGTAGACCCTAGCAAAATTAAAGCCATTAAGGAATGGAAAATCCCCACATCCATAAAGCATCTGCGAGGATTTCTTGGGTTGACAGGGTATTATCGCAAGTTTGTTAAGAATTATGGGAGAATAGCAGCACCTCTAACAACATTATTGAAGAAAGATTCATTTTCATGGACTCCGGAAGCAACAAAGGCCTTTGAACATCTTAAAGAGGCAATGTGCCAAGCACCGGTCTTAGCTACACCGGACTTCACAAAAACCTTTATTGTGGAATGTGATGCTTCAGGAAATGGAATTGGTGCTGTTCTAATGCAAGATGAAAGACCCATTGCTTTTGAAAGTCGTCCAATCAAGGGAAAGTTTTTAAGCAAAGCTATTTATGAGAAGGAAATGTTGGCAATACTCCATGCACTTAAGAAATGGCGACCCTACCTAATGGGAAGACACTTCAAGGTAAAAACGGATCATGATAGCCTTAAATACTTTTTAGAACAAAGATTATCCTCTGAAGAGCAACAAAAGTGGGTCACAAAGATGTTGGGTTATGACTTTGAAATCATCTACAAAAAAGGGAAGCAAAATGTGGTGGCAGATGCACTCTCAAGAAAGGATGAGGATGTGGAAGCATTGTTGTGTGCCATTTCTATTATCCAACCAGATTGGATAAACGAAGCAAGGGAGGAATGGAAGAATGACGAAGAAGTGTGGGCACTTATTCGAAAGCTACAACAAGATTCCAGTACTTCTGATACATTTAGCTGGCAAAATGATTCGTTATGGTACAAAGATCGCTTATACCTCTGTAAGAATTCCCAGCTAAAACAAAAGATTCTTATGGAATTGCACACTTCTCCCTTAGGAGGGCACTCAGGATTTTTAAAAACTTACCACAGGGTTAAGAAGGAATTTTTTTGGGATGGCCTTAAATCAGATATTCAAAAGTTTGTGGCGGAATGTTTGGTTTGCCAACAAAATAAAGTTGAAACAATTAAGACACCGGGTCTATTACAACCTTTATCCATTCCAAGCCAACGTTGGGAGGAGGTTTCAATGGATTTTATCACAGGTTTACCCAAGTCTGAGGGAAAGAGTGTCATCATGGTGGTAGTTGACAGACTTACCAAGTATGCACACTTTTGTGCATTATCACATCCATTTAAAGCCAGTACAGTTTCTACTGCATTTATGGAAACAATTCAAAAGCTACATGGAAACCCAAAGATTATTGTAAGTGACAGAGATCCCATTTTCACTGGAAATTTTTGGACAGAATTATTTTCTTGTCTTGGTACTCAGTTAGCTCATAGCTCATCTTATCATCCTCAATCTGATGGGCAAACTGAGATAGTAAACAAATGTTTGGAAGGATATCTTCGTTGCTTTGTATCTGATAAACAGACACAATGGGTCAAATGGTTGCCTCTGGCTGAATGGTGGTATAACACTTCCTTCCATACAGCAACAAAAATGACCCCATTTATGGCACTTTATGGGTATCAACCACCATCCATCACATCATATTTAAGAGAAAATTCTAAGGTTCAGGCAGTGGAACATCACATCGAACATCAACAACAAGTCCTCCAACTCTTAAAGGATAACCTCGTGTTGGCACAAAATAGAATGAAACAACAGGCAGATCAACATCGCAGTGAAAGAAGTTTTGATGTAGGTGATTGGGTATTCCTACGGCTACAACCATATAAGCAAATGTCCCTAAAGCAAGCTAAGAAGGATAATAAATTATCACCAAAGTATTATGGTCCGTACAAGGTGTTGCAAAAGATTGGTACTATGGCATACAAATTGGAGCTTCCTGCAGCTTCTCGATTGCACCCAGTTTTCCATGTTTCATGTTTAAAGAAGGTTATAGGTGACAAGCTCCCAATTCAAACAATATTGCCAGAACTTGACGAGGAAGGAAAAATTATATTGGAACCGGAAGCAGTCACAGAAACAAAAACTCGACAGCTACGAAATCGATCAATTTCAGAGTATCTTATCAAGTGGAAGAACTTATCCGCTGAAGATTCCACATGGGAGGATGAGAATTTTATGCAGAAGTATCCAGAACTACTCAAGCGTTGAGGACAACACTTTTTTGAAGGAGAGGGGCATGTTGGGTCCCTATAATACTAGTGATTACCCCATTACTATTGTAGTTATACCCCTTATTTATATTGTTGTGCCCCTATTACCCCCATATTGTTATTTCTGTGCCCCATAGAATCCCTCTATTGTTATTTTTGTGGCTTTATATTATTATTGTTAGGTCGGCTGGATTATATTGTGACTCCCTAGACTCCTATATACAGAAAGGAGGTTTTGTCATTTGTATCATCCAAGAATTGTTCATTTATGTAATGTAAAGGAGGTTGCCCCCTCGAAGAGGCTGAATTCTAAGGTGTTGATCTGTCTTTTCTATCTTTTCTTGAGCTGGTTTCATAACATTATGAAATACTAAAATTGAACTCGCACTGATTCAACCACCACCCCGCTCTCAATGTGACCTTTGGTCCAAGAAGAGAGAGACATAGGATTTTGGTACCTTGAATTAAAATAGTGGTAGCTCAAGGAAGAGAGATGATGGGGAGAAATAAAAGTTCACATTAGAATGTATGGAATGTGCATGCCAATAAGGAGAGTAGCCATGATAATTACATTGTCGATGTTGAATACAAGAAAAAGAGCCATGGATATTTGTAAAGATGTGTATAGGAAAACAAATGACAAGGCTCCTATAAAAACTATATTTATGTCAAGGATGCACACAAAGTGTTTGATGGAATGCCTCAATGAGATGGTTTATCATGGTATGTTTGCTTCATATTGTAGACATTTAGTGGTGAAATGGGTGACCTATGGAAGAGAGAGATATTGGTTATCTATTGTAAATAACAACAATAAATAAATAAATAAAATTGTTACAATGGAGTTGAAAATATATTTTACATGTAAATGGGCATACAACTATAAGACTTAGTAAGGCATGCTTATCCCTTGGAAATAACTAGTAAAGTATGGAGTTAGACTTAGGTGATAGGGGGCATGGTAAATTACGAAATACCTTGAATATAAAATTATAGTGGGGTAGGTCTTGGAGGTGATAATGTTGGCTCACCTGGCCAATTTGGCTGGATTTGGTCATGGGAAACCCAATTCAAGTTTTAAGGGGGCATTGTTAATTAGACCTGACTTAATGAAAGAGTAAAAGTTACTAGGTAAATAGTGGTGGTTTTGGGCACATGGTTTTTGTTTCCCATGGTTTTGTTACTATGGATTGTGTTTAATGAAGCCTTTAAAAGGCTTGGAAGGCTTTGTTGTAATGGTGCTAGAGATGTGAGTGGTGAAGGCACTTGGATTACTTGGTTTGCTTTGGACAAGGAACACTAATAAAATATTATATTAGCTAGTTTTTCATTGGATTAGTGTTTTCCATGACAAATATTATGTTTTTTTTATTTTTATTTTTATTTTTAGTAAATTTATATTTCTCTTTGATGAATAATTGTGAAATGTTCATGGTCCAATTGATGGAACATGTAAACAATGTGCATATATAGTAATAAAAATAATATACACCACTAGCTGTAGGTGAATAAGGGCATAATCATGGGGATTATGTTTCCACGAGAGAGGGGGATAAGAAGAGGATAATGATCCCAACCTGTCTTTCTAATCATTTTTGTAATGAGCCTTAGATTTCCCTTTTTCTATTATTTCAAAAACCAAATCATTGAACACATTTAAGATGTTTGGTGGGAAAGTCACCTAACCTAGTTATAGAAAGCATGAAATAAGTAAATAATATTTGGGAAGTAATATGAGTCAAGAATGCATGCAAGAACAAGAAAATGAAACTTGAGTAGAGAGAAAGAGAGATGTGTGCATATAGTGGGTAGAAAAAATGAAAAATATTCAAATTTTGGGAAGAGGAGAGGCACCCATAGAGGGTGTTTAGGATAGCTTTTTGTAGCTAGAAAATGAATAGAAAATTAGGTCATTATTCTTGTGAGCGAATTTTTATATTGATATATTACTAAAGAAAAAGTGAGATTGTTTCTATAAACATTTTTGTTATAGATGGAAATCTTATAGTTCTCAATCGAGACATTTCCTAGATAACTTATGTTGGATCCTTGAATGGAAGTGTGATAGCTTAAGAGATAGCATGGCATTGAGTGGGATACCATTCCTTAGGCTATATAGGTTGAGAGCAAAGAGATTTGTTTTACTGGAATTGTTGTCAAAATTAGCCTACTATCAATTTTACGAGGTATTGGGCTCTCAAGTGGATAGTAGCCATACATAGCAGCCACTGTTTCTTGTAGATTCATAGCCCCATGTTGAGGGTGACTTGTTACTGAGAGAAATAAAATTATAGAGCCTTTAGGTGGTTGAACTGTATGACATCTTTTGTTAGTTCTATAATTTTTTTATTAAAATAATATTTCTTATCTCTATTCTCACATATAGGTTTACTACTATGCTCCAAATTTGTTCTTTGTTTCTCCATTTTACTTTGTGTTGTAAGTATTTTAATGTTCTTATGAATGGTTATATAGTTTGCATTCACATATTTAACATTCTTAAGTGGCTGCATGATCTTTTCTTGTTGATGATCGTAGCTTAGATAAGAACTTTTGCATAGGTTTGTGTCAAATGTGTAGGAATTCATTTGGATATTTTGTTCTCAAATTCACTTTACCTATAGAGTGAAAAGTCTTTTTGAGTATTAAAATTTCAATGAAGTGTATTTAATTAGATTGATGATTTAGAGTAATTTCAACCACAGATCTCAAAGTGAAATTAGATTTTTGGAATATTAGGTCTTCAACTCATGTACATAGACAAGGAAGGGTAGAGGGAAAATACATATTGGTTATTTATCAACAAAATTTTGTTCAAGAGTTAAGAAGGAGGCCTAGAAAAGGAAAAATCAATGTAACAGTGAGACGAGTAGCCCAACAATGATTGTAGGTTGCAGATCTATCCACACTGTGAATTCCATATTTTCATATAAATAGATTGTATGGATCCATGAGGTCATACATACAACTCATACAATCTACATAGCCATACAGATAAAATTGTACCATAGGTTTCTTGGACATGTTTCATAATTTTCTCACTCACTAGTTAGAACACCTCATTTTTGTTATTTCTTTGTAAGTTTTGAGTTATTAATGATAAGTTAATTTCAAGGACATTTTTTTTGTTTTGTGTTTTATTCTTCTACTCTATTTTCAACCAATTTTGTGATTGTTTCATACTCGATTTTTTAAAATATATAGATATATATATATATATATATATATATATAGAGAGAGAGAGAGAGAGAGAGAGATAGATATATATATATATATATATATATATATATATATATATATATATATATATATATTATTGAGTATATTTAAGACAACAATCAACTAAGGTTTGAAAAATTTACATGCTATCAAAGCTACTCTAATTAAAAAATTGAAGAGTAGAATTTTTTGTGCATATTAGAGATGGAATCAACACAACTCGTGTTTGAAAAGATATTAGATGGTGCCTCTAATTTTGCATCTTGGAAGGTCATGGTTTCTGTCTTGTTGGACAAGAATAATCTCTTGTACAATGTGAAAGATGCAGCAACACCACTAATAAAACCATAGAAGATGGAAACACACACAAAGAACGTAAAATAAAAGTGGATGACCATGGATGCCATTAAATATCACTCGATCCCTCAAATATATGATAAAAAAAACTATTAAGAAGATGTTCACTCGAGTAGTAAGCCCTTACCATATTGAGAATATTAATAACAAGATGATACTGCAAAACAAACTCAGATCCATAGAGATGACCAAATGATTGAGCTTGGATAATTATATTAGTTTTCATCCATCTCAATGCTTTCATAGTGGAAAAAGTGGAGAAATCAACTCACAGGACCCTTTTTACTAGTAGGACCGAATTTAGCAAATTATACTCTGAAACCTTTTGAGAGCATTTCGAGGCATCAAATGACCTTTTTTGGGGGTAAAACTTTGCCGATAGATCCCCACACATTTTTTCATATTCTACACACATACTTTTCCAACAACATAAGAATCATGTCAATCAAAGTATGTATGTGAAAGTTATGTTGCTCAGAATTTGACCTTTTTGTTTTCACCACCATAATTTGATATGATGTCATGTCAGCCCCCATTATTCATGAAAAATGGGTTTGCCGCATGATTATGATGAATAATATTCTAGAATAGTTTATATTGTAACTCTGGTTAAGAGTCGACGCAGTCAAACCTAACCAGTGGTAGGATATTAGGCTATGTTATAACTGGGACACTAGGAGGAAAAGGGGTTTCATTGTTTCAAGTGCATTTTTTACATAGTTGAGAAAAAACATCTTAGAGGGATAAGAGGTAGAGAATGCACAATGGATTTATGCATTGTAGTAGCACATGGGCCACAATCCGTACTTTTTTATACTCGCGGCCATATTTCCATTCAAAGAAAGACATCGGAGCGACCCCACCTTCCAACTAGGTTTTCCCCCAAAAGGGTTTTTCGGGTCATATCTTATGTAAAATATATTTGTGATATTTAATTTTTCCATTGTCTATTTTATGCATACTTTTAATTCACATGTATATGCCATTAATATAATCTACAAATTTATAAATATAAAGAGATATAAGGTTGTAATATTGTATATTTTGGAACTTTTAATTATAATTTTATCATATCTATTGTGATGAATTTTCTAACCAAATATCCACGGTATTTTATAGATCACCAAAATGTAACAGTTTTATCAGTTACCTAATGAATATAAAAAAAGTATTGTTAACAAGTAGCAATCAAGGAAAATATGGAGATGTCAAAATGGTGAATATGGAACTAGATGGTTTCCCTACTTCATGGAACCATTTCTCCAAGGTGTTTATGCTCATGAGAAATTTCCAAACGTTGAAATACTATGGGATGATCAGACTCAAATGGATTCAAAGGCTAGCAAGAAGACTCATGACAAGAACCTATCCTTATTCAGTCGAATAAAGGAGGGAAAAGGAAAAGTCCTATTATGAGTAAGGTAAAGTGTGAGGAGTCAACCTCACATCCAAGAAAGAAATATTTGAGTAAAATCAAGTGATTATTAATAAAAAATTTATACAATATGTATAATAATGTCTAGAAAAGATAAGGGTAAAGGGAAACAATAATAGAATCAAGTAGTAGCCTCAACATAAACTTAGATGAGCGATTTTTTTACCAAGTTTGAGAAACAATTCTCATTGGTATCTTACCTTTCTACTAGCATGGTTCCAAGGAATGTGTGGTATATGGAAAGCAGGCTATCTTTTTATATGGAATCATCTTGTCAATTTTTTTTCCAGTCTAACAAAGCAAAACTTGGGAGAACATTTTGATTGTGGAGATGATGTCAAGTATTTAGTAGTAGGAATTGGTACTATTTCTTTCTAGTTTGAGTTAGATAACTCTTTATATTTTAATGTTTTTTTATTTGTTCTTGATTTTATTTTTTTCGTTAGGGAAGATAAGAGCTTTTTGGTAGATTTTTGCTACAGCAGAACAATTTTTTTTATAATAAATTACAAAATAGGAAAATTGTATATAGTATAACAAAGAAAAATATAGGCATGTTCTAATGTTTAAGTGCATGAATATAATCTATTTCATGGAAATAACCCACTTAAAATTAGAAAATTTGAGTAGTTTAAACTCTAAAGCCATCACTACCATCGATATGCGCGGTGAATGATCGAAAAATCAAGCTATGAGCACATACACCCCCCCCCAGGTCAAATTTTAGTGGGAGGTGGGGCATGAAAGGAGTAATAAATTCCCACCGATTAAAGGTCAACATACAAGATTCATTGCAAGGCCATCGACCCCAAAACTAGCAAAGGAAGGCACAGGAAACCATAAAGGCACTAAAGTGGTTTTGGCCAAGGACCTAACCAGGTAAAATAACATCTGATAGTCATGGTGGACTTTGTGATAGTTGATGAAGTTGTGATTGTTGACATAGCATCTGATGCGGCAGTCCTAGTCAATATTACGTCAACATGGCATCATTAGTAACGTCAACTAAACTTTTGAAATTCACGCCTAACTAAATGAAGCATAATGATAAGTAGAAGAGGAAGAAAATAAGTTTATTATTCCTGCCATGAAAGCAAACCAACAGCCTCCTAGTGACTCACTAATTCCACCAATTAAAGCAACACGTTGTAGACTACATCCAGTTCCAAATCAGCAAACTTCGTGAACAATTCCAGGTATGCTATCTATTATTTATTAATTTTTAAGAAAAGAAAGAGAAAAAAATGGCTAAAGCTAAGAATTCAATATCTACATCTTTTGATAATTTAAATTTTGATAGCCTTCCTCTAGTTGATAGAGAATCTAATGTGTTTGAAACTCATTGTAAATTTGACAAGTTTTGGAAAATACATTTTCCAAACATATCCATTCTATAGATTCTTTCCAAATTTGGGAATCTGGCTTGGGGTTTGTCACCATCCCTCACACCTACGATTTTCCCAAGTTTATCTCTCGGTGTGGAATGTATTTTGTGTCTAGCAGTATGGGAATTTCTTCAAAGGAAGGCCACGTCATAACTCACATTTCCCCTTAGTCAATTCAAGGTATGTTATGTTTTCCCAAGTTTATCTCTCGGTGTGGAATGTATTTTGTGTCTAGCAGTGGGGACAGTTCTTCAAAGGAAGGCCACGTCATAACTCACATTTCCCCTTAGTCAATTCAAGGTATGTTATGTTTTCCACCTATTAAAAACCCTCAAATTTTAATTGAAGAAAGTGTGAGTAAATTGTATAAAGAGTTATTAAAAACAAAAATAAATAACTAAGTCCATGTTTCCTTTTGGCAATCTCATTCCTAAATTAAAAACAACTTTTCCATTAAATATATTTTCGAAACCTACTTAAGATATTTTAGATGTTATTGTTTGTGTTTTAAGTACTAATGACACAGAGATTGTCAATGAAATTATGTTATGGATTTTCATTAATCTTTTGCACCAGAAAAACCAGAGTTTACTTGAAACTACCCACTTATATGATGTAATTAGATTCTATCTAGGTATTTAAAATATCCATATTTTCTAGTTTACCTTATTATGTTCTCGCAGGTCAACAAATTTACCAATTTGAAAATACATCTGTGGAGCCTTGATGGATAAAAATAATTAGTGATATGTTGGACTCATACAGTGAGAAATAAGAATAACAATTAGGGATTTGTAGACTATTTGAACCATTTAATGTCTATACTTTTTTCAATTATATTTTATGAACTCTTGACAAGAATTTTCCTAAAAATTAAGCAAATCTTGCAACTTAGCCTAAACATGAGAGTAGGAGATTGGTTATTTCTCAAGGACTATACAAAAATTAGTGTTTATGGAGAAAAAGTACCACCTTCTCAATTTCTTGTGTTTTGTCCAATTAGGATTTTTTGCCTAGAGTACATTAGACAAAGGATTAATTGTGTAACAACCCTAGGTTGATTTTCTATGTAAATTAATTAAACCAAGGTCATGGAACATGTATTCCAAGCTGAATGGAGGGAAAAAAAAATTATAGTGGGCATCACTTTTTGTTAATTAATGGGTATGAAACTTGGCAAAGGCATTGGCAAAGGCAAAGAGGAAATAAATGGCAATATAATATGAGAAATAAAGGAAAATAGAAGAAAAGGAGGATGAAGAGACACATATATGCATGCAAGGGAAATTAGAGAGAAAATTAGGGAAAATGAAGAAAAAAGGGAAAAAGGAAAGGAAGAGACTAGACATCAATAATAAATAGGCATCAAAGAAACAATTCACAACTTTTGGTTCAACTTTTCTCAATTCTATCTTTGATCAATTTTAGAAATAGAGCTCCAAGAGAAGAAAGAGGAAGTATTTGGACAAGAAAGCGAGCAAAGGAAAGCAAGGGAGTGCAAGGAAAAGCTTGGACCAACATCTACAATAGGTGTACATTGTAGGTAACATGTTTTAGGTGTGATTTCATTGTTGAGATTTGAATTGATGATACATGCATTTGGTTTTTTCGTTCATTTGTTATCGTTGGCAAGGGGTTTCCTAGATTAACAGTGGTTTTAGCCTTGCTTTGCCATTTCCTGGATAACCATGGTGTTGCGGGTGCCTTGCTTTAGTTAAGATTTGGATGGCCAGTAGACTTTGGGTCCTAGTGAGGTGGTCTTAGGAAATTTCCAAGGGTCAAGGGTGGAGATGGGATTTCTCCTCGAACTCTTGATGGATTGGTGGAGACAGAAAAATTCCTCTAATTATGGTGAAGAAAGTTTGAGGCATTGATTCGGTCGATCAAAATAATGCTCAAAATTGAAAGTGTGTAACAAAGCTCGAAATTTGTATGGTTGGGTAGATATCGGTGATTTGAATCCAACACAACTCATTTCACTAAAATATGACATTGCATGCTCCCTGAAATGTGTTCTGATCATTTTGGCAAAAAAGGATAGTTGACTGGACATTTTGGGACAGTGGCATCTTGCCAAGTGGCCTCTCTTGATTGGTTTAGGAATTCAAATTTGAATGGGCATGTGGTTGGATGACAAGTGGCATTGTGTGATTAGTTGAATCGTGGCATATTTTTATTACGTAATGGGTTGTTGAAGTGGCCCATTGATGGAGCGCCACATGGGCTAACCATTGGCTGCCATGTGGCCTCCTCATGGAGGCAAAATTTTGGGTTGAGGGCCAAACAACAACCCCCCCGATTCGAAACCGGGACTGTGGGCATAACAACGAAGACCCACACCATCATACTATACTTTACTCCTTGACATATAATGAATGTCGTGTATAGTTAAATGTTGTTTTTGGCACATTTTGGGTAGGGTCGGGCTAAGACCTAGCCCTTACCCACACTTATACCATAGGACCACAAGCGGGGGGCCGAGGACTAGCGCCTAGCCCAAGCCATGACCAGCTCTCATGGCCAATAAACAGGCATATGCCATGGTGGAAGGATCGATTGCAAAAAGGAGGGGGGCCAACCCTCGATCATATAGACCCACCATATAACCACCAGCATAGAAGCCACAAGCATCCAGCCCCAAGGTCGTGTGACCCAAAATAAAACCAACAGCGTGGCAAACAGAGGGGCCAACCCCAAGGGGGCTGAACCAAGGTCACATGAAGGTGCATAGAAACAGGGGGCATGCTAGTGATAGGGGCTAGACAGATCCCCCAAAATCTACCCCCCTATGTGGTCGCATGGTGCCGCGTGACCACAATTTTTGGGACTTGGGCTTAATGACGCCCTTAACAGTCCTATAATTTCACACTCTGAGTGGTAATAGTGCAAGGCTTTGTGCACGGGTTCTACATTTGGGGTGCTCGGGCCAGGTTCAGGCCAAGTTATAGGATGTTTAGCTGCAAAGTTTGGGAAAAGGGAGAAAACAAACATAACATTCTGAGGTTTTGGCCAAATGAGGCACAGAAAGAACCAAAATAGGGGTTTTTGATAGTGTTGGATCCATTGGAGACATCAGTTCTGCTATTTTAGCAATGTCAAGCATGTAAACTCACTTTTGATCATTTTTAATGAAAGAAGCCCTACATTGGAAGTTGGACCAGGAGATGTAGCCCAAGAGAGGGGTGAACTCCTTTATCATGATTTGTGTTATGTGTTTCAGATATGCTTTATTGTCTCTATTTTACTGTAAAATTTAGCTTAAATGTACTTGTTTATGTGTTAAGTTGATCCTCTACCCAAAACACATATAAATTTAACTTGAAAAATGTTAAAAAATCTTCAAGTTTACACATTCAGATCATTTTTGGTATCAGAGAAATAGGTTATAGTGAAGATTTGATTTGTTTGATTTTTTTTTTTTTTTATGCTTAGTAGGTTGAACCTTAAGAGAGGAGAAGGAGAACTTGTGGAGCCAAGATCTCATATTGTTTCAAGAAGAACAAACACTCCTTAATATTCAATAGTCACGGCACATGAAGAGGGTCCTAAAGAGATGTTTGAAAATGAGAATACTTTCAAAAAATAATGCTTTGAGATGTCAGAGATGGTTAAGGTTCTATATGAGGAGAGGAATTCTAGACTATATGGGGAGAGCTCAAAATCTCATGGAGAAAAAGGAGACAAACCTCCAAAAGGAAATGGAGGGAATGGTGACAAACCACCACCTTCACCTTCATCATCATCATCCTCATTTTCATCTTCAACCATATCTTCTTCTACTGCTACTACCCTTTCAAAAATACCTCCAAGTTCCCCAAGGGGTCATGGTAAAACTCCTTTGCTTAAGATTGATATTAAGTTTGAATTTCCTATGTACAATGGAGAGGGAAATGCAGAAATATTAGACAATTGGATTCATCAGATTGAAGTTTGTTGCAAGATACAAAGAATTGAAGATGATGAAACCAAGATTCAACTTGCTTCACTTAGATTGGAAGGTGCAACACTAATTTGGTGGGAAGCCAAAACTCAGGAGGACATTAAGAAACATGGTAATGATTTATCCTCTTGGAATTATTTTGTTATTGCAATAAGAGGGCAGTTTTATCCATTATCATACATGCAAAAAGCTATTATGGATTGGAAAAACTTTAGGAAAGCTAAAGGGGAAAATGTGCAATCTTATACTCAAGAATTTAGGAAAAGAGCTTTTATTTTGTGTATAGATTTGTCCTCACAAGATAATTTTCCCAAATACATTTGAGGATTACATAGTTATTTAGGACATACCACTCTCATTTTTAACCCTACAAAACTAGATGAAGTTTGTGTTCAGGAAACTCATTTAGAGGCAAGAGGGAAAAATGTTTCTGAAGAAACTAGTAAGTTCCTTTGAGTCTGGAGAAAAAAGAAAAGATTAGTTAAAAGGAAAGGGGAAGAATAATGCTACCACAAGATGGAGAAAGAAAATATCACATGTAAACATTCTTCCAAATATGGCCATGATGAAGATCATTGTTGGGAAGTGCATCCAGAAACGAGACCCAAAAATTTTAAGAACAAGGAGAACGAGAAGACAACTGCAACTACACAACATGATTTAGGTTCACATTATGGAGATGAAACAAATATCACAACCATGTGTTTGAAAGGTAAGGACATTGTAGTACTAGTTCTTCATATTGTCTTAATGAAACTCAAGATGAAAAAACAAGAATAGAGCTTTTCCATATTAGAGTTATTTCAAAACATACCATGATAGATACATTGTTTGATAGTGGTTCACAAGAAAATATTAGCTTAGAATACATTGTCAAGAAGTTGAATTCAGAAACCATTCCTCATCCTAAAACATATCCTTTAGGTTCGGTATGTGATAATGCAAAATTATAGGTGACAAAGGAATGCATACTTAGATTTGCAATCACTTCAAACTTCTTAGATGAGGTAGAGCTTGATGTAATTCCAATTGATATATGTGGTATTGTTTTGGGAAACCCATATCTATATGATAGGAGAGATATTTTTCATTGCCATGAGAACAAATATCATTTGTTCAAGAATTGGATTGAGTACATTGTTAGAGCACACAACAAGAAGTTGAATGCATCTCTTGTAAATGCAGGACAAATGAAGAGAATTGTTACGGTTAGTTAGAACTTTGCATTGTTTATGGTCAAACATGAAGGTTTTGAGGAATCTAAAGCCTTTCAAGGATATGATTCAAGTTTGAAATCTAATTTTGTTGATGTTTCTAATTCATGTGATTGAATGATTCAGGAGTGTAACATGTTTCCTTCTAAAATAGGTAAACAAAATGAAGTAAATTTCCAGCAACATGCATCATTGTTGAACATTGGTGTGAACAAGATTCTAGTGTTAGAGAGTGTAGAGGTCAAAGAGAAAATGAAAAAGAAAATTGACAAAGAGAACAATGGTTCCAAAACTTCTTCTTGTGGGTTTCATAAAGTGTTGGCTTTGAAAATGGGTGGTGCATGGCGATGGCATTCACATTTGGTCAAGAGTCGAGCCATGTATATGGCTAGACAAGGTAAGCATCATCACGACGACAATGTTCAAGGTGAGAAGAATTTGAGATTATTTAAGTTTCCTTTGATTGGAGACTGAGGAGAGAATGTGTTTATTCCTTCAAAGGTAGTTTTTTTTCTGCATATTCTAGGAGATTGCAGCAAGATGTCATCTATGACAGCAAGACAAGGACTCTAAAATTAGGGAAAATGATGTATTTCCGTGAAAAGATAAAAATGTCAAATTCAATCAAAGTTCAGTGGATTGAAACTAGAAGGGTGAGGGAGTTGTACCCTCATCTATTTTTTCATTGATAAAAATATTTTAGAGTTCCAAAAGCTTCTAATGTGGAGGAGTGATCTGGTGGATCAAAATAATGCTCAAAACTGAAAGTCTGCATCAGAGCTCGAAACCTGTATGGGTGGATAGATCTCGACGATATGAATCCAACACAACTCATTTCACTAAAATCCAACATCAGATTCTCCTAGAAACACATTCTGATCATTTTGTCAAACAGGCGAATTTTGGCCAAAAAGGACAATTGACTGGACATTTTGGGCTAGTGGTAGGTTGCCACATGGCCTCTCCTGATTGGTTCAGGAATTAAAATTTTAATGGGTTTGTGATTGGATGACAAGTGCCATTGTGTGATTAGTTGACTCGTGGTGGATTTTTATTGGTTAATGGGTTGTTGTGGTTGCCCAATGAGGGAGCGCCACGTGGGCAAACCAGTGGCTACCACGTGACCTCCTCACAGTGGCCAAAATCTTCGTTGAGGGCCAAACAACACCCCGCCACCACCCTGGGATTCAAAATTGGGACCTTAGTCATAAAATACAAGACTCACACCATCGCGCTATGCTTTATTCCTTGAGATACAATGAATGTTGTGTATAGTTAAATGTTGGTTTTGGTGCATTTTGGGCGAGGTCAAGCTAAGCTCTAGACCCTACCCACCCCTATGCCATAGGACCACAAGAGGGGGGCCGAGGGCTAGGGCATAGCCCAACCAATTTCCATCTCTCATGGCCAATAAATAGTCATATGCCATGGTGGAAGGACCAAGCGCAAAAAGGAGGGGGCCCACCCCATGTCATATAGACCCACCATATAACCACCAGTGTGGAAGACACAAGGCGCCATCCCCAAGGTCGTATGACCCACAATAAAACCAACAACATTGCAGATAGAGGGGCCAACCCCAAGGGGTCTATACTAAGGTCACATGAAGGTGCATAGAACCACGGGGCACACCAGTGACATGAGCTAGACAGGGCCCCCAAAATCCCCCCTCTATGTGGCCGCATGGTGCCATGTGACCATGATTTTTGAGACTGGGGCATAATGGTGCCCTTAACAATCCTACAATTTCACCATTCGAGCGGGAATAGTGTCAATTTTTGTGTGCGGGTTCTGCGTTTGGGGCACTCGATCCAGATTGAGGCCAAATTGTAGGATGGTTAGCTACAAAATTTTGGAAAGGGAGAAAACAAGCATAACTTTCTCAGGTTTTGGCCAAATGAGGTGCAAAAAGAACCAAAATAGGGGTTTTTGAGAGTGTTGGATCCATTGGAGACATCGGTTTGGATATTTTAGTATTGTAAAGCATGTAAACAGAACCTTGATCACTTATAATGAAAGAGGCCCTGCATTAGAAGTTGGACTAGGAGATGTAGCCCAAGAGAGAGGTGAAATCCTTTATCATGCTTTGTGTTATGTGTTTTAGATATGCTTAATTGTCTCTGTTTGGATGTAAAATTTGGTTTAAATTTATTTGTTTATGTGTTTAATATGTTTATCCTCTACCCAAAACACATATAAATTTAACTTGCAAATTGTTAAAACAATCTTCTAGTTTACACATTCAGATCAAGAATCCAAGATTTTTTGCTATTAGTGATTTCTAGACTAGTTAGGTGAAATCACCGTGGTTGAGGTTGAGGTGGCTTGGCCTCTGGAATCCCTGGTTGGTTCTACTTTTGTTTAAAACATATGATACCACATTGGTGCTTGGAATATGGCATGGGGGTGATTAGGTGAAAGAGAGATTTGGTTCAGCCCAATCTATGGTCGGGTGGTATGTGGAAGTTCCTGCCTTCGTTGGCATTCGCATATGTTAATACGAGCTATTTCCTTATTGTGATAAATGAACACATGTATCTTTTATTGTGGTGATTTAATGGCTAGTTGTCATGGATTTATTCTAGTTATATGCTGGTTATAGGCATGGTTAAATTATTTTCTTGGGTTATGGATCGTGTTCATGATTTTTAAGTTAATGAATGATTATATGAATGCATAGGCTAACAAATATTGTTGTATCTAATTTGAGAGGGCATTGAGCCTTCTTGAAGATTCTGTTAGGAAACTAGCTCACAAAAAGATAGAAAAGATAGATCAATGCCTTAGAATTCAGCCTCTTCGAGGGGGAAACCTCCTTTACATTACACAAATGAACAATTCTTGGATGATAAAAATGACTAAACCTCCCTTCTATATATAGGAGTCTAAGGGTTCACAATATAATCAAGTTGACATAATAGTAATAACATAAAGGTAAAAAAATAACAATAGTGGGTTTCTGTGGGGCATACTAATAACAATATGGGGACAATGGGGGCACAATAATAATAATAATAACGGATACAATGGCAATAGTAATGGGGGAATCACTAGTATTATAGGGGCCTAACATGCCCCTCTCCTTCTGAAAAGCATTGTCCTCAACGCTTGAGTAGTTCTGGATGCTTTTGTATAAAATTCTCACCCTCCCATGTGGAATCTTCAGCGGATAAGTTCTTCCACTTGAAGAGATACTCTGAAATTGATCAATTCTGTAGCTGCCAAGTTCTTGTTTCTGTGACTACTTCTGGTTCCAATATGATTTTTCCTTCCTCATCAAGTTCTGGAAATATTGTTTGAACTAGGAGCTTGTCACCTATAACCTTCTTTAAACATGAAACAGGGAAAACTGGGTGCACTCGAGAAGCTGCAGGAAGCTCCAATTTCTATGCCATATTACCAATTTTTCGCAACACCTTGTATGGACCATAATAATTTGGTGATAATTTTTTATCCTTCTTAGCTTGCTTGAGGGACATTTTTTTATATGGTTGTAGCCATAGGAATACCCAGTTATGTACATCAAAATTTATTTCTTTGCGATGTTGATCTGGCTATTGTTTCAATCTATTTTGCGCCAATGAGAGGTTATCCTTTAAGAGTTGGAGAACTTATTGTTGATGCTCGATGTGATGTTCCACTGCTTGAACCTTAGAATTTTCTCTTAAATATGATGTGATGGATGGTGGATGATATCCATTAAGTGCCATAAATGGGGTCACTTTTGCTGCAATATGGAAGGAAGTGTTATACCACCATTCAACCAGAGGTAACCATTTGACCCATTGTGTCTGTTTATCATATACAAAGAAACGAAGATATCCTTCCAAACATTTGTTTACTATCTCAGTTTGCCCATCATATTGAGGATGATATGATGAGCTATGATCTAACTGAGTACTGGGACAAGAAAATAATTCTGTCCAAAAATTTCCAGTGAAAATGGGATCTCTGTCGCTCACAATAATCTTTGGGTTTCCATGTAGCTTTTGAATTGTTTCCATAAATGTAGTAGAAACGTTACTGGCTTTAAATGGATATGATAATGCACAAAAGTGTGCATACTTGGTAATTATGTCAACTACCACCATGATGACACTCCTTCCTTCAGACTTGGGTAAACCTGTGATAAAATCCATTGAAACCTCCTCCCAACATTGGCTTCGAATGGATAAAGGTTGTAATAGACTTAGGGTCTTAATTGTTTCAACTTTATATTGTTGGCAAACCAAACATTCTGCCACAAGCTTTTGAATATCCGATTTAAGGCCATCCAAAAAAAATTCCTTCTTAACCCTGTGGTAAGTTCTTAAAAATCCTGAGTGCCCTCCTAAGGGAGAAGTGTGCAATTCCATAAGAATATTTTGTTTGAGTTGGGAATTATTACATAGGTATAAGTGATCTTTGTAGCATAATGAATCATTTTTCCAGCTAAATGTATCAGATGTACTGGTATCTTGTTGTAACTTTCGAATGAGTGCCCACACTTCTTCGTCATTCTTCCATTCCTCCCTTGCTTCGTTTATCCAATCTAGTTGGATAGTAGAAATGGCTGGTGAGCACGAGTATTGTAGCAATAATGCTGCAACTCCTGCTCTGCCTACTTTACTCTTATCAACCTGGTAGTTCGTAACAAACTTGGAAGCGATGGTGTTGTATGCACAAGTACTAGTTCTTACTTTCGACTGTCACTTGGTCAGTTGGCGCAAGATCACCAGCAGCTCAAGCCAACTTCTATGGATTCCAAAAGAAGCTCTATATGTGATGAAAGAAAGGAAAGCTTACTCTACAGAGACTATTCCACTTGTAGAAAGGAAAAAGATTGAAATTTAAAGTAAACCTAGCAAACCCTACTTAACCAAGTAATCCTACTTTTGCAAAAAGAACTATGAAAACCATGAAATGAATGCCATACATAATCAAGGAAGTAAACAACATCTACTCAAGCTATTTCTAGAATTAAATGAGGAAAAAACACCTTTTTAGATTTTTATGTGAATTTGTCATGCATGTAATTTATTTGTTTGTGAATGTGGCAGCAAATAGGTGGCGATTGAGGGCAGTTTTGGGACGTGAGATGAGGTAGAATGGTGTGGATGGGTCCTAGGAGGTCTCAAGTGGCCTTTTGGAGGCTTTTCCCGCAATCAGCCTTCAAAAGCAAGCCTAAAGGAAAATCTACAGGAGGACATAGGGGATTTACAAAAGGTCTACAGGAGGTCTACTGGAGGATGCCAAGAGCAGTTTTGAGGGTTTTGAAGGTGTGAGAGTGGGTGGAAAGGGTAGATGAAGGTTGGGATGATGTGTTATGGCACCTAGGGTTCACCAAGGATCACTAGGAGATGGAAAGATGGTCAGGAGAAAGGAAGAAATCCTATGGAAAAATGCAGAAAACTAAGGCAGATTTGAGGTGAACTTTGGGCAACCTGTAGCACATAGATCAGGGAGAGAATGTGATGGTTGATAGGCTGACCTATTGTAAGAAGAGATCTACTGCAAAAGAACTGAAAGGCACATAATGAGATCATGCAAGAAAGGAAATTAAGTACGTCAAAAACAAAATTTTGCATGAAGCTAATCAAAATCATGAGCTATGGAAATAAATGCTCAAAAATGCTATAATGAGAGAAAGCATGGAAGGAAACTTATTCCAAAGATAGAAATGAGAATGGTGAAAGAGATCTACAGCAAAGCATTAACCTTCTAACAAACAACAACACTATAAATCCTATGGAGAAGGAAAATCTATGTTTTTGTGGAGCAAGAGGGTCTTGCCCTCAGTTCATGGTCCCAAAAGGAGGAAAGGAGGCTAACGTACTGTTTCTAGCCTTTTGTATGTTTTTCTATCACTGCTTAACTTGTTATGAGAACACAAATGGAAACAACCTTCTAAATCACCAAAAGAAACCTATTCTTAACCAAGAAAGGAATTCATCTAACAACAACTAATCCATAAACTGAAACAAAGCATATAAATACAAACAAGAGGAGCTTGGCTGCATGGATTGTGTCCTAACCCAACAGCTTAAACCCTCTAAGGTAACTCAGTGCTAGCTCAAAAAGGATCTCATCTTTATTATCAAAATAGTAATAGGATTACATGAAACTGTCCACAAAAGTAAGCTCGAAGTTGATCAAAGCAAAACTGCAACAAAATTTCAACAAAAATTCGACCTTAGTGAGGCCCTAAGCCTCTCTACTTATATAGCTGAAGCTCCCAACAACTTCCTTAAAATCAGGGAGGCTTGGCTTCCAAAACTCGAGATAAACATAAGTTATCCTCCACTTGCTCGGCTGCCTCCTAGTGCATTAATTTGGTTGTTTGTGCTCCGAGCTGCATGACGGAGAATTCAAAGTGGGGAGTAATAAATGAGGGTGATTCCCTCCAATAAATCCTCTCCCTTTTCCACTTCAATTATTGCTGCCAATTGTCCATTGAATCTTTGACTTTGTCTTCAAAATTCAACAAAAATCTGCATTAAACACATATTAGACCTCATGGCATCATAACTAACCCAACTCACTCTATAAGCATAAATATAATCAAAAAATGCAACAAGCTAAGAGAATGGTTGGTTTAACTATGTTAGGAGGAAAAATGAGTCCATATAATTACCCATTTATGGGGCTCATCATCACCCCTTACTGAAGGTGTTGCTCATCCTCTGAGCAACTTAGTCCATCTCCTCATCTTTGATGGCCCTAGTGGCCTCCCTAACATCCCATGCTTCTAATGTGATCTCCTCTTCTTTGTCATGGAATCATGCCTTTCTGTCTACCTCTTCCCACTGTTGTGTCTCTTATTCTTCAATTCTCCCTTCTAGCATGCCTAATAGCAGTGGTGGACTCAGTTTGAGGCCAATCCAATTTACCTTCAAAATCTGCATGGAGCACTTGTACAACGGCACTCTCCTTAGTGCCTCTTTCATCCTTGTTGGGGAATGATACTTTCTTATCTGCAAACTATGTGGTAAGGAGTTCCACCTCCTCATACAAGCATGCACACAGTCATCTCCAAGTAACCTTTCCATGTCCTCAAAATGTCCGATGGCCTGTGCTTGATCACTTATATATCTAGGGGAAATTTGAGGATTATTTGCAGGCAGGTTATGTGTGATGATGAGTGCCATGGGATCTGATGGCTTAGCTCTAATCATTAAGGGCTCATTCTGCTCTTTTATCATCAACTTTCTTATTTCTGCTAGCCTTAACTCTTCATGGTTCATCCATGAAGCCATGGCCATTAGTTGTAGGTCCCCTAGCTGTTGTGGGGAAAAATGCCTATGCAGGACGATCCTATCCACCTAAGGTGTGACAGCGCCTTAGCAACAAACGAATACAGCTATTATGATTTCTTCCTTTATGAAATGGGAAAGAGGGGAGATCAGTAGACTTACCGTTGTCTTCCGGTTGTCCCTCGATCTAGATCCTCTTCTCTTTGGGTGTCCACAGCTACTTGTCTCCTCGCTTGCTCAAGAGAACAGCTACTTGAATCCATGAGATCACAAGAGAACAACTACCTGTGACAAGAGAACAGCTACTTGCGACAAGAGAAGAACACAACACAAAGGCAAATATACATATTCATAAATGATTCAGGATTAGAAGTAAATCAAATACACTAATGCAATCATACAAAATACACCAGCATATAGGAAAGAATCAAGATAGCTTTATTGATTGATAACAAGGTTCAGGAAGAGATACAACCCATAGGGCTCCAATCCAGCATCTCCTTCCCAGCAGAATGGAATTCCTTCTTCAGCTCCCTTCAAAGCATTAAGCACCCAATGTCTCCAGTTACAAATCAACAACAATTCTTTGCAATAACAAAATTCCAGCCCTTTAGATCCCATGGAGGAGAGATCTATATATAGTTATTTTGGAGAGAGGATGAGTCAGCTTGAGATCTGACTAGTGTCCTCTCCCTCTCTCAGTTCTTGAGTCCACTTGAAGGTTCTTGCTTCCACTTGGAGATTTGGAACCTCTTACTCATCACTAGTCGAATTCCTTGATGCAAGTGTCATTTTGGAAGCTTCCTGGGAATTGACACATTGAGGAATGAGCCTGCCACTTGTCCAATTACGCTCAGCGCAGGTAGCCTTTGTTGGAGTTGACATTCAACGCAGGTAGACAGTGGAACAGTTGACATTCAGCGCAGATGCTCAGTGGGGCAGTTGACATGATCCAGAATTGGCTTGTTTTTTAGTGTTTTCAGGTGGAGAACTTCTGTGAATTGCTGTGGTCAGTTTGCCTTGTTCCTCTAGAGGTAGGAACAACATGTTTAGTGACTTTGGATCCCTTAGTTTATGGACATTTCATGCTCAATGCTATAAGGCACAAAAATGTCTATAACAGTTGCCCCCTAAAGTATGAGGCCGTTTATCGGGTGAAATGCTTTATCCAGGAGGGTCCGAAGTTCATCCATCTGTTGGGAGGAGACCTGTAATAAAATGAAATACAATAAATTATGATTCATACTGCTTTCATGATCTAGCTGAGGCAGGCATTCCCATACTCAGCTTTATAAATTCATTTTTGTACATAGAACAGACGATTATCTGATGGTAGACTGATAATTTTGGCGAAATTATCATCCTTTGAGTAGGATGATCATCTGTTGCAATGATGTACATGTCAAATGTCTTTATTTTTCCTGAATATATATCGCAGCCCGGATGGATGAAACTAGATCCGGGGTCTTCAAACTCGTTCGATCTTCACTCTAAGTACAAGTCGATCCATGTGAGAATTGCGCTAAAGTCGAACATGGAAAGACATCGCTTGATTACCGGTCAATGATGAAAACCGTTAACAAGTGCGAGAGGAATCACCGATAATGATAATGACCCTCAAGGTACTGCAGTACAATTCACGTGGTGTGAATAAAGGACTTGGCGTCGAACACCACGCAAAATCTTCTGGTTGAAGGTCATTGATGTATACCTGTCGCCGGAAGTGAGAAACTTGCCATTGAGGCATGCAAGCTTCAAAGTACTGAAGGGGTTGTTCCTAGATCAACTTCTTGGATAATGAGCTGATGTCGACAAGAAGCGATCCGCCATAGGAGGGCCTTAATGAATCCCACATCAATGACACGGAACGGAGCTAATGACTTTAATGGAGGTGAAAACGATCTGTGACATATGATTCAGGGTGGCGGTCATGAATGGATGAAGGAAAATGTATGGTAGTGGATGGGACCCGGTTGACTCTTTCTGAATGACTTCTCTTGAACATATGGCGACACTGATGCGATGGATCGGTAGCATTACCCCAAATATGGATGGTATGGCGAGACCATGGTGATGTGGCCGGTGAATGAAACAACCCAACCCGGTTGTGATACGGAGGAAAAGTGTCATGTTCAAGAGCGACCTGCTACCATCAAAGTTTTCTTGATTTTTTCCAAATTTTTCCCCAGTCATTGCTGACCAGTACCTCTTTATTTTTTTCAAGCTTGAGGAGGATAACATATGCTTGTTCTATAACCTGACCTTCGGGCAAGCCCATCGCTATGTTTTAACGAGCCTAGCGATAGTGAAACTCGTTCTCGTCTAAAGACAAGTTTGTCGCTATTTAACAATTTTAACGAGTCTAACGACAAGGATAACTCGGCCCTTTTCATTTTTAGAGAGTCTGAAAAGGTACATAAATTTAACTCCGAAATTCCTTTTTCGTCATCTAATCCCTTAAGTCCGAAAAAGTATAAAACAATATAGAAGGGATGAGTTTTCGATATCTTTAACGAGCCGAACAAAACAAGCGCTCGATCTTTTTGTGCAATAATCCCTCAGGTCCAAAAAGATTAAAATCTAGAGGAGGGATAGCTCTTCCTGTCCTTTAACGAGCTGGAAGGCCAAAACTCGGCAATCTTTTCATATTTTACGAGTCAATTGAAAAGAGCTTAAAGAAGACTCGTCTTTTGAGGAACGAGTGATAAACAGGGATAGCAGCAGATTCCAGGTACAGGTTGGAATTTTCCAATCACGGCAGTGTCACAAGGATGGCTAGGTGAAATCACTCTTCGCAGCTGTTCCTCAAAATGGGTAAACAATCATATGGAGGTGAACGATCGGCCAAATGAAAAGTGGAGGTGGCAGGTGCAAACACGATCAAGGCTTTAACGGCTGATAAATTTACGATCACAGTGGTTATTTACCGGGATAGGTTCATTTTTTAGTTAAAAATGAGCTTAAACACTGGAAGAAACTCTGCTCACTGCTTATATTTATTTTTTAACGAGCATGAAGACCGCGTTAAAACTGCTCGGATCTTGCGTTTATTTTTTAACGAGCATGAACTTTATGCTAAAACTGCTCGAATACCCAGTCATTTGATAAGAGCGTCTCATCAAGATTCTATGTTTTATGGAGCTTCATCTCACTAAGCTTTGCTCCCCATCCTTTCTTTATGCAAGTTCGGAAACGGCTAATCCTACGAGTTTAAAGGGTTAGACCTACAGGTTTAAAGGGAGGACCTAAAAATTTTAAAAAATAAATAGTCGTCCCTTGCTTGCACTCCAAAAGGTTTGCATGCCCCCAGGTATAAAACAGAGTTTCAAGGTTACCTCTACTTTTCTGCCATCGAAACTTTCGTTTCACCGGGAGAGGCCTACCTCTTTCAGGTTACCCAAAGATTGTCTCGTTAATCTTTCAAACAAAACACTTCCTCGGCAATGTCTACCGAAATAGACAGAGGTGAGTGACGACCCCCGCCTCCTCACATAACTTTGACAAAAGAATCTTATTCCAGAACAACCCCTCTTCCAACCACGGATGGGGTACGGACTAGTCATATTCTCCCGCGGAAACCTACCTTATACCCAAAGTTTTCCTGCCGAAGCAGGCCAGGACGCATGCCCCCTGGGTTCCAGTCATATCCTCCCGGATTACTCGCGCTCATCAGGAGGATGGACCGTGGGTTGAGACACTTCTTGCATGAATAGACCATTTAGGGATGGTACATGACTATTTGCGATGTGTGATCCAGGAAACGAAAGTTGGTCCACGAGCTTGACCATTCTTCCTTCATGCGGAAAACACATTACTCTAAAGAGTGAGGAGACTACAGCTCCCATGCAATATATATAGTCTCGTCCAAGGAGTAGGTTATAATCCAAGGGTCCTTGAACGACCATCACGTTCATTTGAACGGTCTTCCCTTTTAATGTTATAGGCACATTGGGGAGGATCCCTAAAGGTCGACTGGTTCCTTTATCAAAACCTGATAGATTTCTCATCTCAGGCAAAAGCACTGGCGAACCAAGTGCTTTCCAAGCAATAGAGGAAAGGATACTCACAGATGCCCCCTCATCAATGATAGTGCCAGCCATTACCATTCTGTATATTTGACAAATAATTCTGAATGGTATACTGGCTGGCAACCGGGGTCTGCCTAGTTGGTTCCAATCAAAGGACACAACCAGGTTGCTTGGTGGTGGGACTGAATATACGGCCGGATATCGATCCGATGAACTTCCTTCCTACGATAAAGGAATGGTGACATTGCCCCCTTGATCATCAGAGTCAGTGCTGATGAAGAGAATCTGGACGGTGTCATCTTTATTCTCCTCTGTTATGGTGTCATTCGAAGATGGAGCCTCTGAAGGCAAAACCAGGTCAACTGCCGTATCAACCTTTTGACTTTCGTCAGGCATGGATCCAGACGGTTCTTCTTCAATGACAGGTGCTTCGGCTGACCACTTAAGTGGCTCAGTCGGATTCTCAACTAGTGAGGGACTTGGCAAGAGTCTTTGATATCCAGGAGGGAGATGCGCTCGTAAAATCGGGCAATCTTCCAGAACTCTTTTTGCCTCATCTAAGAAGGGACAATGGTGGATGGCGTGATCGCCTTCACACAGTCTGCAGGGAAATTTAGCTTTCCCGCTCTGTCTTGGGGCTTCACTCCCACTAGTTGATGGTGAGCAATCAACATGGCTATCAGAGGTTGATGCTACCGAATTGTGCAAACGGGGGGACCAGTCTCTTAGTATCCGCGGGATACAGGGACAATCTCTATGGAAGTGGTCTCCCTTGCATATGATGCATGGCGATTTAGGCCTTACGAGTGCGGTGTGTGGATTTTTGTTAGATGACATTTGTTTGCCCCCAGTCACCTTAGGCTCCTTCTTCTTCTTTTCTTTCTTCTTCTTCTTCTCCTTCTTCTCCTTAGGAACCTGGTTTTTAATTCGACCAGTCCCTTCAAGCGAAGAGGAAGGAGGGGAGGAAGATGAAGTTGAAGGCTGGGAGGCAATTCTTGTCTGATCTAACTGTTGACTCGACTGTTCAGGAATGGTGGTGTTCTGAACGACATTGGTTGAAAAGAGCCAAACTGGTAGGCCAATTGTCAGTCCTGGAAGCGACAATGTATCCATGTGGGGCGCACCAACATCTCCCCAAGAGGAGAAGGGACTAGGATTTCCATCAAAAGGAATTCCTTGGTTGGTGTGCTCCATGTTTTCAACCTAAAGATCAACGCAGGAATTAAAGGGTGATTGTTCCGTTTAAAATAAATTGTTAACGACGCTTTAGACACAACTTGCTTTTTCAGTTTTAAAGAGTCGAGAAAAAGCTAAAGATGACTCTAGTCTCCTTCGATGTTTTAACGAGCCCGAAGTGACAAATGCTCGGATGGAATTTTTCTGTTATAGAGTCTGAAAAAGGCCAAAAGAAACTACTCTGGAGTTCTAGGCAGAGGGTGTGCCAAACTTTTCGCAAAACCGCAGAATACTTTTTAGGGTACGGGCGATCGATCTTCGTGAATGCTGTGTTCACTGCATTGCGATCAGTAGGGCGGCCGACACGGCTTCCTAAGGATAAAAGATATATGCCTATAGGGGTCTCCCAATATATACGCGACGGTATGTGGGAGCACAATCCGTACTAGTGCTATCGTCTCTCAGGAGGAATCACCCACCTTCCACGAGATCGACAGACACTAGGCTTAACGACGCCGGAACACGTCTCTAGCCTAGACCTCTATGTTGTGCGTTATGTTACAAAGCGTTGTTAGGTTCATTCAGTTTATTTTAGGTTGATCTTTTTAAAGTTTGCCTTTCAAGGTTCACCACGAGATGTATGATACAACTTCCTAAATGCAGTCTAAGATGATAAGCAAGCTTTATTATCTTTTCAACTTTGAAAATCCTAGCTACTAAGGGAAAAGAATAACACTATCTTTTCTCAAAGAGCAATCAGCACACTCTAATGCACTTTCCCTAAATCCAACATGCAAACTATCAAATGCAAAATGCACAGTGCAGGTGTTTGTTTTCCACTTTCTTAGTATAAATGCCTACAAAGAAAGCTTTTTGCACAACTTTGAATTTTCTTTTTAAAATGATCAATACAAACAAGTTCACTTTCTTCGAAATCAACAAGGGTAGAAGAGATTACAATCACTTTTCGATTTTCGAAATAATGACTTGTTTTGACACTTTGAAAGAGACAAATTCAAACCAATAAGCAAAAGTAAATCTATAATCAATCTGAAAAACAGCCAATGAACTCTCTTCTAAGATCACTATCAATCAGATCTGAATCAAAGGCTACAGGATGACTACTTTACTCATGCAAAGGAAAACTATAAATGACGCCACAAACACATAAAAACATTCACAGTCTTTTTGTACAAAAGAGAGGCAGAATCTAAGCAAAGAAAAGGAGTTATCAGACTGGTACCTATGCTGGTTAAAGGCTACAAAAAACAGAGATCAAAACAGGGCAACGGACAGCAAAGAACCCCAGCTGCACAAAGCCACACTGGATCAGTGCAAGTCTAACATTGTGGAGTTGACATTCAGTGCAGGTATCCTTCACTGGACCTGCGTTGAAATGCAGACTACCTTCACAGTGCTTGCGCTGAAGGAGAAACTCTCGTTTCCCTTGGTTTCTGGGTCACAAAATGCTCAAAAATCAACTGTTTCAGGCCAAATCAGAAACACAAGCAAGGTATAAACAGAGGGATGCTTTGAGAGGGTACTAAAGACTATCACAAGGATCATCAAATCATTTGTGGATCTAGTTTAAATCATAGACAAGTCCAGCAACTGGATCAAAGCAGCAACTTTCTACTTTGCATCCGGGAAAGATGCAGTTCGATAGTTGCTGTCAAGTCTATGAAGTAAACAAATGACGGAAACACAAACGAAATGAATAAACAAGTTCTTCCCCAGCGGAGTCGCCAATTTGTTGTGGGGAAAAATGCCTATGCAGGACGATCCTATCCACCTAAGGTGTGACAGCGCCTTAGCAACAAACGAATACAGCTATTATGGTTTCTTCCTTTATGAAATGGGAAAGAGGGGAGATCGATAGACTTACCGTTGTCTTCCGGTTGTCCCTCGATATAGATCCTCTTCTCTTTGGGTGTCCACAGCTACTTGTCTCCTCGTTTGCTCAAGAGAACAGCTACTTGAATCCATGAGATCACAGGAGAACAGCTACCTGTGACAAGAGAACAGCTACTTGCGACAAGAGAAGAACACAACACAAAGGCAAATATACATATTCATAAATGATTCAGGATTAGAAGTAAATCAAATACACTAATGCAATCATACAAAATACACCAGCATATAGGAAAGAATCAAGATAGCTTTATTGATTGATAACAAGGTTCAGGAAGAGATACAACCCATAGGGCTCCAATCCAGCATCTCCTTTCCAACATAATGGAATTCCTTCTTCAGCTCCCTTCAAAGCATTAAGCACCCAATGTCTCCAGTTACAAACCAACAGCAATTCTTTGCAATAACAAAATTCCAGCCCTTTAGATCCCATGGAGGAGAGATCTATATATAGTTATTTTGGAGAGAGGATGAGTCAGCTTGAGATCTGACTAGTGTCCTCTCCCTCTCTCAGTTCTTGAGTCCACTTGGAGGTTCTTGCTTCCACTTGGAGATTTGGAACATCTTACTCATCACCAGTCGAATTCCTTGATGCAAGTGTCATTTTGGAAGCTTCCTGGGCATTGACACATTGAGGAATGAGCCTGCCACTTGTCCAATTACGCTCAGCGCAGGTAGCCTTTGTTGGAGTTGACATTCAACGCAGGTAGACAGTGGAACAGTTGACATTCAGCGCAGATGCTCAGTGGGGCAGTTGACATGATCCAGAATTGGCTTGTTTTTTAGTGTTTTCAGGTGGAGAACTTCTGTGAATTGCTGTGGTCAGTTTTCCTTGTTCCTCTAGGGGTAGGAACAACATGTTTAGGGACTTTGGATCCCTTAGTTTATGGACATTTCATGCTCAATGCTGTAAGGCACAAAAATGTCTATAACACTAGCCCAGCATTTGGGTCCCACACATTCATGTCTGTGAGGACCATATTATGCAGGTAAAATTCTGCCATCATTGCCTTATCTTCTGTTATTCTTTGATCACACAGGTACATAAACTATTTGTAATCTTGAAAAGGCATTGTGCCTCTTTGTGCCAAAGTCTTGATCTAAAATTGTAGCCATTGGTCCTTGAGGTATAATCCATAGGATTTTGCTAGTGTTCTACATTCCAGTGCCTCCATGGATAAGCTAGCCATGCATGCCAATTGTGTCTCTTTTTCTTGCAGCACTCTTCTTAGCAATTCATTTTATGTTTCAAGGTGAATTCTTGTGATTTCTTCTCTATGTCTGACAACACTTAACTCTTTTCCCATTTCTCTAAGTTTGGTCTCCACGTGGCCAATATCTTCAACTCCCTTGGATTTTTCTATTTGCATCCACCTATGGCTCCTTATTCTTTCTTTCTCCAACTCAAAGAATAGTGGAATTGAAAATTTTTGTGGGATGATTCTTCCACCCTGAAGAAGATTGTAGTAAGAGCCAAGGCTAGGCCGGGGGTCAGGTTCTTGTGCCTCTGTTGCTTCCTCCTTCCCTTGTGGCTATCCTTCTATCCTTTTTTTCAAGTTTCTCGATCTCCTATAGTCTTGACAGTGTCTCCTGTATAACAGTTTGTGCCTCCTGTAGAACTACTTTCGAGTCCTGTAGTTCTACTTTCTCCTTCCATGTGGGAGATCTAGGAGTCCCCCTTTCATAAGTGATAGGTGCCTTGGAAGGGGATTCCTTTCCTTGGGTAGAGGGTGAATCCTCAATAACAATAGGCACCTTAGAAGAAGACTGGGGTTTCCTTGATTTGATCCTTGTGCTCATCCTAGCCTTGAAATACATTGAGGTCTTCCTCTTCCTCTTTTGTTTTGGTTTAATTGGGGTGCTGAGGGCAGTGAGAGCAGTTGCTGCCTCTCTTTTTAGGGTCTCAGGGGACACTTCTGTCTTTTCTGCCCATTTTTCTACTCCTTTTGTCTTTTCCTCTATCTCTATTTGTTTTGTTTCTCCCTGCTTAGTTTTGGTTTCTTTCTTCTCCCCTTCTTGTTCCTCAGTTTCTTCTCCTGCTCCCCCTTACCGCTCTTCCTCCTCACTATCAGAAGGAGCGATATCATAGGTGAGGGCCTTTAATGTCATCTTTTGTTGTCATGTTTCAGAAAATTTCCCATGCTATGGAGATTTTGAATGTATGGAGAGCTTCTTCCACCAAAATTTTGATTAACCCATGGTGTGCTAATTGATCTGGACTCCCTGCCTTGAACTTAATGCTGGAGTCTACGAGGGACTGCAGGAGGAAACTGGGGATGCTGAGTTTCTCGGGTGTTGGAGTGTCCATGCCATATCTCAGCTCATGAAGGATTCTAAAATGGTAGCCATAGACTATGTTATACCTCCCTTCATAGGAAACATATTTGATGATTTGATAACTAACCTCATCCTAAGGGTATGGTATGCTTTTCCTTCTAATGCCACTTTTATCTTCTACAGGATGTTAATTGTTTTGGAAGAAGTTTTTCTTGGCAGCCTGTCTAATTGGTTTTTCATCTTTGCTCCAACGTAGTCCAAGAGGAAGGGTAATAACACTACTGATAAATTCTGGGGTGATCTCCATGGAAAGACCTCTAAAAGTGAATATGGAACAGGCTCTTGAGTGAGGGACTAAAGAAAGGGAAAATTCCTGAGCAACTTCCTCATCAAACCCTCAGAATTTCTAAAAAAATGTGATCCAATTTGCCCTTGTGAATGTGGCCACTACTTGGGGATGTTCATGGAGCCTGGTTGAATTAGTGGGCTACTTCCTCATGAATCCTCCTGTCATTGTGCTTATACCCCTTTTCAACACCAAATGTAGAGATGGAGGCAAGAATTTTGAAGAAAACAAGAAAATAGAGGAAAACTATGTTTTCTTTAAGAAAACATGCAAATTTTGTTTATGTAATTCCTCTTCTTCTATGGACTCAATTCCTCCTTAAAATGATATCATTCCTTGCACATATTGATAATCAAGGTGGGTATGCACGAAACCTACCTCCTTAACCCAAAAATTGAGCAAAAAACTCGTGTTTTCTCCTTAAAACAACTTACTGCCCCTCCTATAGAACTGCCTGTAGGTGCTCCTGTAGAACCTGTAAGTGCTCTTGTAGAACACTGATAGCAGGAGGATGGATGAGAGCAATGGAGAATGATGGTTTCAAGGCTGTGGGGGTGACAAGGAGCTTGCTACAGCTAAGTGGACGAGGATAGAATGAGAGAAAAAGTGGTGAGATTGTTTCGAGGAGGAGTACTTATTCCCTATTTTAGATATTTCTGGTGATGGGGTGAGCTGGAAAAAAGGTACATTCACCATATTTGGACCGTTGGTCCCCACCTTCCTTGTCATCATGGTTTCTTCCCGCAATCACCTCTCATCATTGCATCAGATTTTACAAACCCTCCACTAGCTATTGTTGTGGGGAAAAGTATCCGATGCGGATGACCCTATCCCTACTCTAAAGGTGACAGTCTTTAGCAACAACTGAAAGTAAAGCTTTGATGTTTTCCTTTATGAAAGTACAGAGAGAAAGAAGAAATGATTAACCAACCTGGTGTCCTTCGCTTAGTCGATCTTGATCCTCTCTCTTTGTCTCTTGTTCCCAGCTCCTTGCTCTCTTTGCCGGTCCAGCTACACACAGATCCTGCACAAAACAAGAGAGGAAACTACAAGATACATGTACTCATAACTGATGCATGGATTAGAGTGAATCAAATATACATGTAAATACAATACATCAATGCAATACAAGTATATAGGAGAACATGCAAAACTTTATTGATAGAAGTAACAGGGTTCTGAGAAGGTTACAACCAATGATGGCTCCAATCCAGCAGCACCTCCCCAGCAGCAAGAACTCTCCTCTTCACCTCTAGTAAAACAATCACCCAATAGCTCTAACTGTAATCCAACAACACCTCCTTGCTTTACACAAAATTCCAGCCTCCCTAGACCTCATAGAAGAGCTCTATATATAGGAGAGAAGAGGAAAGGATGAGTCAGCTGGAGGCTGGCATGGAGCTGACTAGTGTCCTCTCCCTCTTCAGTTAATATTCAGTTCCTGTGTCCACTTGGAGATCCTTGCTTCCACATGGTGATCAAGTACCTCTTACTCATCACAGGGCGAATCTCATGAACCAAGTGTCAGTTTGGAAGCTTCCTGGGCATTTGACACCTTGCAGGATGACTGTGCCACTTGGCCAATCTCGCCCAGCGTAGGTAGCCTTCATTAATTTTGACTTCCAGCGCAGGTACAAGGAGCAACAGTTGCATTCCAGCGCAGAAGCTCAGTGGAGCAGCTGACATGATCCAAAATAAGCCTGTTTTGAAGTGTTTTCAGGTGGAGAACTGATTGGAAGTGCTGTTGTTTGATGACCTTGTTCTTTTAGGGGTAAGAACAACATGTTTAGGGACTAAGGATCCCTGTAATTATCGACATTCCATGCTCCATGATGCGAGGCACAAAAATGTCTATAACAGTTGCCCCCTAAAGTATGAGGCCGTTTATCGGGTGAAATGCTTTATCTAGAGGATCCGAAGTTCGTTCCAGTGCTGAGGAGAGTGCCCTGTAATACAATACAATACAATACATTATTTTTCATTCTTTTTTCATGATCTAGCTGAGGCGGGCATTCCCATGCTCAGCTTTTATAAATACATTTTGGTACATATGACAGACGATCGTCTGAAGATAGACTGATAATTTTCTGCTGAAATTATCATCCTTTGAGTAGGATGATCATCTGCTGCAATGATGTACACGGCAAATGCTTTTATATTTCCTGAATATATATCGCAGCCCGGATGGATGAAACTAGATCCGGGGTCTTCAAACTCGTTCGATCTTCACTCTAAGTACAAGTCGATCCATGTGAGAATTGCGCTGAAGTCGAACATGGAAAGACATCGCTTGATTACCGGTCAATAATGAAAACCGTTAACAAGCGCGAGAGGAATCACCAATAATGACGATGACCCTCAAGGTACTGCAGTACAATTCACGTGGCGTGAATAAAGGACTTGGCGTCGAACGCCACGCAAAATCTTCTGGTCGAAGGTCATTGACGTATACCTGTCGCCGGAAGTGAGAAACTTGCCATTGAGGCATGCAAGCTTCAAAGTACTGATGGGGGTGTTCCTAGATCAACTTCTTGGATAATGAGCTGAAGTCGACAAGAAGCGATCCGTCAAAGGAGGGCCTTAATGAATCCCACATCAATGACACGGAACGGAGCTAATGACTTTAGTGGAGGTGAAAACAAACTGTGACATATGATTCAGGGTGGCGATCATGAATGGATGAAGGATAATGTATGGCAGTGGATGGGACACGGTTGACACTTTCAGAATGACCCCTCTTGAACATATAACGACACTGATGCGATGGATCGGTAGCATTACCCCAAATGTGGATGGTTTGGCAAGGACCATGGTGATGAGACCGGTGAATGAAACAACCCAACCCGATGTGATACGGAGGAAAAGTGTCATGTTCAAGAGTGACTTGCTACCATTAAACTTTGAATGTTCTCCCAATTTTTCCCCAGTCATTTCTGACCAGTACCTCTTTATTTTTGTCAAGCTTGAGGAGGATAACATATGCTTGTTCTATAACCTGCCCTTCGGGCAAGCCTATCGCTATGATTTAACGAGCCTAGCGATAGGGAAACTCGTTCTCGTCTAAAGACAAGTTTGTCGCTATTTAATCATTTTAACGAGTCTAACGACAAAGAAAACTCGGCCCTTTTCATTTTTAGAGAGTCTGAAAAGGTACAGAAAGTTAACTCCATGATTCCTTTTTCGTCAGCAAATCCCTTAAGTCCAAAAAAGTATAAAACAATACAGAAGGGATGGCTGTTCGGTACTTTTAACGAGCCAAACAAGACAAGCGCTCGATCCTTTTGTGCAATAATCCCTCAGGTCCAAAAAGATTAAAATTTAGAGGAGGGATAGCGTTCCGGTCATTTAACGAGCTGGAAGGCCAAAACTCGGCAAACTTTTCATATTTTACGAGTCAGTGAAAAGAGCTGAAAGAAGACTCGTCTTTTGAGGAACGAGTGATAAACAGGGATAGCTACAGATTCCAGGTACAGGTTGGAATTTTCCAATCACGGCAGTGTCACAAGGATGGCTAGGTGAAATCACTCTTCGCAGCTGTTTCTCAAAAGAGGTAAACACACAAATGGAAGTGAATGATCGGCCAAATGAACAGTGGAGGTGATGGATGAAAACACGATCAAGGTTCTTATGGCTGATGAATTTACGATCTCAAAAGGTTATTTACCGGTTCATTTTTTCCATGAGCTTGAACTCTGAGGGAAACTTTTGCTCACACTTTTCTATTTTTAAACGAGCATAAATTCAGTCCTAAAACTGCTCGGATTTGCGTTTATTTTTTAACGAGCATGAACTATATGCTAAAACTGCTCGATATACCAGTCATATGAAGAACGCCTCTCGTAAGGACCAATTTTTATAGAGCTTATGCCTTACCACAGCTGTGCTCACTTTTGGCAAATTTTACTTTTGCCCCACAGGCTTTCTTTCATGCAAGTTTGGAAACGGCTAATCTTAAAACCAGATAAATAACCGCCCCTAGCTTGCACTCCAGAAAGTTTGCATGCCCCCAGGTATAGGATAGAATTTCGAGGCTGCCCCTCCTCTCCCCTACTTCTGCTTTTCTTTGGGTGTTCACATTTATTTGTCATCTTGCTAATCTAATGCTAACGATACTTGTCTTCTCGTTATTTTAAGGGGTCTTACGCAGTACTCAGGCTTCCCGTCGGCCCACTTTTAACAAACAGCTATTTGTGACAATAGAAGAACACTACTCAAAGATAAAACATTGGTATTATTGAGGGAGGCTTGCCTCTTTCTTATTATTCCAAAGACGGTTCGATTTGCTGCCGCAGATCAATCTCTTTCTTCGGCGGTGCCTATCATTGGGTTGTCCTAAGATGGTTACCCTCTGTCACAACAATACGGTCTCCTTCTTAGTAGACTGCCCCTGCTTATCCTTCAAAACATATGTTTCGATGGGCGAGGATTGAATTTAAAGATGGTGACTACTTGTTGTAATAAGGGAATTCCTACTTGGGCATTGCCCATTTTTTTAGACAAAGGTGAATGATTCCCAAACACATAACTTTAACAAAAGATCATTATTCCAGAACAACCCCACTTCCTACGGACGGGGTACGGACTAGTCATGTTCTCCTGCGGAAATTCTGTCTTATACCCGGAGTTTCTTCTGCCCGAAGCAGACTAGGGTGCATGCCCCCTGGGTCCTAGTCTTTCTTTCTGAATCACTCGCGCTCATCGGGAAGGAGGACCGGGGGCGGAGGCGAATCTTGAGTGAACAGACCATTTAGGATTGGTATTTGACTATTTTCGGTGCGAGATCCCGGAAATGAAAGTTGGTCTACGAGCTTGACCACCCTTCCTTCATGTGGAAAACACATTACTCTAAAGAGTGAGGAGACTATCGCTCCCATGCAATAAATATAGTCGCGTCCAAGGAGTAGGTTATAATCCAAGGGTCCTTGAACTACCAACACGTTCATCCTGACGGTCTTCCCTTCAATGTAACAGGTACATCGGGGAGGATCCCTAATGGTCGACTGGTTCCTTTATCAAAACCTGAGAGATTTCTCAACTCAGGTAAAAGCGCCGGGGAACCCAGTGCTTTCCAAGCAACAGAGGAAAGGATACTCACAGACGCCCCTTCATCAATGATAGTACCAGCCATAATCATTCTATAGATCTGGACAATGATTCTGAATGGTACACTGGCTGGTAACCGGGGTCTGCCTAGTTGATTCCAATCAAAGGATACAACCAGGTTGCTTGGCGGTGGGACCGAATATACGGCCGGATATGACTCTGATGATGTTCCTTCCTGCGATAAAGGAATGGGCGCATTGCCCTGATGCTCATCGGAGTCGGTGCTGATGAAAAGAACCTGGATGGTGTCATCCTTGTTCTCATCAGTGAGGGTGTCGCATGAAGACGACTCTTCGGCGACGGTGTCATTTGAAGACGGGTCTTCAATGACGTGGTCATTGGACGATAGAACCTCTGAAGGAAGAACCGGGCCAACTGCCGTATCGACCTTTAGACTTTCGTCTAGTCTAGATTCAGTAGGTTCATTCTCAATGACCGACACTTCAGCTGACCACTTGAGTGGTTCAACCGGATTTTCAACTATCGAGGGATTAGGCGCGAGTTTTTGATATCCAGGTGGAAGTCGCACCGGTGACACCGGGCGATCTTCCAAAACTCTCTTAGCCTCATCTAAGAATGGACATTTGTGGATGGCATGATGACCTTCACACAATAGACAGGGTGATCTTGGTCCCCTTCTTCGTCCTTCACTCTCGCTAGTCGACGGAATGCAATCAACATGACAACCAGAGGTTGATGCTACCGGATTGTGCAACCTTGGGGACCAGTCCCTTAGTATCCGGGGAATACAAGGACAATCACGATGGAAATGGATCCCTTTGCAAATGACACATGGCGATTTAGGCCCGATCGGTGCAGTGTGTGGGTTTTTGTCAGGTTTCTTCTGCTTGCCCCCAGTCGCCTTCGCCAGAGGCTCCTTCTGCTTCTTTTCTCTCTTCTTCTTTTCCTTCTTCTCCTTGGGAGGCTGACTTTTGCCAGCTTTACCTTGCGAAGACGAAGGATCAGAGGAAGTATCATAAGAAGTGGAAGGCTGGTGGGTAGTTATAGATTGTTCTGACTGTTGATTCGAATGCTCAGGATTAGTGGCGATCTGGACTACATTAGTTGAAAAGAGCCATACAGGGAGGCCGATTGTCAATCCTGGAAGCGACAATGTAGCCATATGAGGCGCACCAACATCTCCCCAAGAGGAGAAGGGATTTGGACTTCCGCCAAGGTTACTTCCTTGGTTGGTGGGCTCCATACTTTTCAACTGAAAGATCAACGTGGGAATAACAGGTGATTATGTTCCGCTTTAAAATAAATTTTATTAACGACGCTTTTAGACACAAACTTGCTTTTTCATGTTTTAAGAGTCGAGAAAAAGCTAAAGATGACTCTAGTCGCCTTCGATGTATTAACGAGCCCGAAGTGACAAATGCTCGGTTGGACTTTTTCAGTTATAGAGTTTGAAAAAGGCCAAAAGAAACTGCTCTGGAGATCTAGGCAGAGGGTGTGCCAAACCTTTCGCGAAACCACAGAATACGTTTTACGGTACGGGTGGTCGATCTTCGTGAATGCTGTGTTCACTGCATCGCGATCAGTAGGGCGGCCGACACGGCTTCCTAAGGATAAAGGATAAAAGCCTATAGGGGTCTCCCAATATACGCGACGGTACGCGGGAGCTCAAGTCCGTGTTAGTGCCACCGACTCTCAGGAGGAATCACCCACCTTCGTAGAGATCGACAGTCACTATGTTTAACGACGCCGGAACACGTCTCTACCTAGACCTCTAGATGTTTGCGTTAAATTCCAAAGCGTTGTTATGTAAATTGAGTTTATTTTAATGTTGATCTTTCTTAACAGTTTGCCTTTCAGGTTCGCCACGAGATGTATATATACAACTTCCTATATGCAATCTAAGAATGAGAAGCAAATCTTTTCAATCTTTCAACTTTGAAAACCTTAATCTACTTGAGGGAAAAGAAGGACACAACTTTTTCCACAGATCAAAGAACACACACTAAAATGCACATCTTCCTAAATCGTCAAGCATACAATCAAATGCAAAATGCACAATGCATGTATTTCTTTTTGTTATCCTTAATGTTGATGCTAGACAAAAAGGAAACTGTTGTATGATTTTGAATCTAATTTCAAGTAGAAATAAACAAGCTTGTCCACAATCAAAAAGACACCTTATGATAGACTTGTTTAAAAACACAGGAAATGTATAGATTCAAACCATGAAATGCAAAGCAAACAAACTCAAACAGCCATGAACAGTAATAAAACTAGCTCTTCAGATCCCAAAGACACTTTTACAGTTCAGGATCTAAGAGGTCACAGCTATACTGGTTCGCTTTTCACAATGGGAAACTGTAACTGGAACAAGAAATACTGAAAGAACATTCACAGTTTCATCACACAACTGAGGCGGAATAATGTCAAGGAGAAGTGGCTTACAGCAAGTACAATAACCAGCAAGCAATCAGCCAAAAACAAGTGCAAACAGGGCCAAGACACAATAGGAAGACTGAGCAAGACAAGGGCTAACTGGACCAGCGCAGGTTCTAGTCTGCCAATTTCACTCTCAGCGCAGTTCCCGAAGGGAGTACCTGCGCTGTAATGCAGGCTGCCTGTGTACAGCCTGCACTGACTCACGAGAGTTTCGTCTACAAAGTTTTCCGGGTCATAAAAAGCTCAAAAATGCACTGTTTTTGATGAAATAAAAAGCTATAGGTCAAGTACAGGCTAAGGTATGATCAAGAGGATGAAGATCTATCACAAAGAGTAAAGAGTCTTTTGTAGATAAGCTCTTCAAATCTTGAATTTGCTCAGCAAATGAGCAAGAGTAGCAGTCCCTCTACTTCGCTTTTGATATAGTCAAAAGCTTTTCGATTTGGTACTCTTTTCTTCAAGAAATGAATAGCAAAATACTACAAACACCAACAAGATACTAGGCTCCCCAGTGGAGTCGCCAGTTTGTTGTGGGGAAAAGTATCTGATGCGGATGACCCTATCCCTACTCTAAAGGTGACAGTCTTTAGCAACAACTGAAAGTAAAGCTTTGATGTTTTCCTTTATGAAAGTACAGAGAGAAAGAAGAAATGATTAACCAACCTGGTGTCCTTCGCTTAGTCGATCTTGATCCTCTCTCTTTGTCTCTTGTTCCCAGCTCCTTGCTCTCTTTGCCGGTCCAGCTACACACAGATCCTGCACAAAACAAGAGAGGAAACTACAAGATACATGTACTCATAACTGATGCATGGATTAGAGTGAATCAAATATACATGTAAATACAATACATCAATGCAATACAAGTATATAGGAGAACATGCAAAACTTTATTGATAGAAGTAACAGGGTTCTGAGAAGGTTACAACCAATGATGGCTCCAATCCAGCAGCACCTCCCCAGCAGCAAGAACTCTCCTCTTCACCTCTAGTAAAACAATCACCCAATAGCTCTAACTGTAATCCAACAGCACCTCCTTGCTTTACACAAAATTCCAGCCTCCCTAGACCTCATAGAAGAGCTCTATATATAGGAGAGAAGAGGAAAGGATGAGTCAGCTGGAGGCTGGCATGGAGCTAACTAGTGTCCTCTCCCTCTTCAGTTAATCTTCAGTTCCTGTGTCCACTTGGAGATCCTTGCTTCCACATGGTGATCAAGTACCTCTTACTCATCACAGGGTGAATCTCATGAACCAAGTGTCAGTTTGGAAGCTTCCTGGGCATTTGACACCTTGCAGGATGACTGTGCCACTTGGCCAATCTCGCCCAGCGCAGGTAGCCTTCATTAATTTTGACTTCCAGCGCAGGTACAAGGAGCAACAGTTGCATTCCAGCGCAGAAGCTCAGTGGAGCAGCTGACATGATCCAAAATAAGCCTGTTTTGAAGTGTTTTCAGGTGGAGAACTGATTGGAAGTGCTGTTGTTTGATGACCTTGTTCTTTTAGGGGTAAGAACAACATGTTTAGGGACTGAGGATCCCTGTAATTATCGACATTCCATGCTCCATGATGCGAGGCACAAAAATGTCTATAACAGCTATCCTTGGGATCTTTCTCTAAGTTGACTATGCACACATGTGGTGACATCTTCGGATGAGTGCAACCAACTGGATGAAGGTGGCCAAGTTAACTGGCCACATTTTCTTGTCCAACCCCAACCATCTCATTTGCTTATGCATATCTTTCAATTACACAATACAATAGAGGAGCAGGTTAGCCACTTACCTGTGAGTCAAATGTATGTGCTGTGAGGTATTTTGGCTCCTTTTACTGCTGCATGCTTGTATTTCCTTTGCTGCATGGGTTGAGCTGAGACACAACTACTTTTTACACATGGATAGATGAGACAAGTGCATACTTGTTTCTATGGATACTTGAGGATGGCACATTGCAGATGATGAAGAGGCTTCATGGACCTGAATGGGGCACATCGAGAGTGGGTTGATGAGATGATCTCTTCATATGGAAGAGACACACACATGGACAGCATGTTGCAGATGAGATGGATGGAGTTTCCATGGACCTGAGCATGGATTATGGAGATACATACTTTGGTATGGTGAGCTTGGTGGCAGTGGTCACTAGGCCGGGACATAGTGGAGAAAGAGTCTCTACATATGTTGCAAGGATGTTTGCCTTGTGTAGAAAGGTCGACATCCTGGATGATGATGATCTTGGTGGAGAGCTACCGGGATGGTATGTTGTCGAGGACGACAATGATTTCAGGTGGAGGAGCATGTAAGGCCTTCGCAAACTTGGCACGGTTGGGCGCCGGGTGCGATGGGCGCGCAGGCACGGCGGGCGTGCGTTGGTGCGACGGGCGTGCAGAAATGCGACGGAAGGGCGCCACTATGCGACGAAAATGCGACGAAGGTTGGAACAAATGCAAAGCACTTGGAATGTTAAACCGAGTTATATGCGTTGCAACAAAAGATTGCAAGCCGACTTGCAATATGGATTGTGGGCACGTTGTTATGACTTTTAGGGGGTCGGCCTTAAGGCTGCACACCCCACATTACCAACAAGACTTGCGTATACATATGGGGGGCGCAAGGCTCATTTCAACAACTCAACTTCGTACAACAAACATTCACTCATACGCATAAGGGGTAAAACTGCGCAGGGGTAAAAGAAGGCTACGCATATCTCATGCGTGGAACTTCTAAGGTGCGGTTTTGGACTTCTAGGTGCCAGTTTGGGTGAGACAAGCGTTTCGAGGTTAGAGTTATGTGTAGGACTTGATAGAGAGAGATAGGTGGCTCAGGTGAGCACTCCTCTTTGTGCAAGGGTGCACATGATTGTAAAAGGTTGTTCTATACCTTGATTGTAAAATTATTCTAAGTATAGGCTTGGAGTTTGCCAAGCATTACTTGTATTGTATTATTAAAGAAACTGTTATAATATATTGTTGGGCAGACTTTTCGGGAGTTGCCCCTCCCTTTATACTTGTTTGCAATTGTTGATGTTCTCAGTTAATTGCATATGGATAATGAATGAGTATGGGCTTCATTAAAGTATAAAGGATAATGCTTTTACTTGGTTGTGAAACACAAACTAAGTATGTTAATGTTGGAGTAGGCGTAGTCCACGAATGTTAGTATTGTTAAAAAGAAAGCGTTCGGTGGTGCCGCACCTCGCTACAAGCGGTTGGAAGACTACCCCAGGTGTATGGGTGTGGCAGTTGGTATCGGAGGTCGGTTGGAGCTGGTGAGAAAAGGTTGCTCGTGACAGTAACAAGGGTACTTGCAGGTGAAGGAAACCGTTTCACACGAAGTGGAACAAGAGCTGGTTCAGGTTGCAGGTGACTTGGTAAAGATGTCTATCTTGCAGAAATTTTGATATGCATCCTTCGAAGAATTCGAAGGGAGTCTACTTGAAGAGTCAGAAAGAGTAAAACAAGGATTTGTAGAGTGTGGCAAAAGGTTGTTTGAAACAAGGGATGCCCTTCGTGCCTTGGTTAAGGAAGTGATTTCTGATGAGAATAGAGAGGAAGCTCTTCGACTTGCAGAGGAAGCACTTGATTGAAGCAGAACTCAAGGAGCTCAAGATAAGACAGAAATTGAACCAAAAGGAAGTGAGGCATCTCCTAGCCTTGAAGAAGAAGGCTGAAGCTGAGGAAGAACTTCTTCAACTTGGTTGGACAATAGAGCAAGATGAAGTTGCAGATTGTGCTAACAAGGAAGAGGAAGCCGTGGTAGATGAAGATGTTGCAGACATGATTACGATGGAGGATGAACTTGAGGCTGATCAAGTTGAACCAGGATCGTGAAGTTTGTGGACATGGATGGATGAGGATACTCACATGGAGGAGCCTCATGATGATGAAGTAAGTATTGATACTTGTGTTTCATTTGGGCATTTGGTAGATGGACCGTATGCAGGGAGAGGCAAAACCAGTTTGCCTATGCTATGGAGGATCTTACCATGGATGACTAGGATGGAACCTTGTATGGAGAAGCAAGGATTGTCGGTTGTTGCAGGACTTGTTGGGGCTGCTTGTGACCATATGGTAGAAGGTACAAAGGCCCTTGACAAGGGTGGAACTTAATGATCGTTGTGGAGGATTGGGTCATGCTTTAGCCACATGGAGAATTGGCTAAGTGCCCGGCATGACTCATGGACAGGTTGAGGAGGGCACACATTTGATGATGCTTGGGTGGACTTCTCATGGCCGAGACCAAGAGATAGTCTTGGTGGACACTTTGGTGGAGGAGCTATGGTGAAGGGACTCATGACATGATGATATGGTTGGGTGACCGAGTTCACTAGACTGAAGATTGTAAACTTTGATGAAGATGGCCGATGGTTGTGATGAGTCTACTTGGTTGGACTACATGGGCAACTTAGTCATGGACATCAGGTTGGAGGCATGGAGCATGGCAGTCTTATGCAGGGACATTAAGTGGGAGCACTTGTAGAGGTGTCATGGACATCCAATGAGGAGTGTCAAGACAAGGATGTTGTGCAGATGGATTTGCTAGTGTGACATGGAGACTTGTTACTTATGAGTTGATGGAGAGGTTGTACACTCTTGTGCAACAAGACCATGGACTTGGATGGATTTGTGAGCTGATTATGGAGCATTCCTACTACATGGAGATGTTGGTTGGAGATGACTCATGGAGCTCATGATGACATGAGATTGTTGTGACTTTTAGGGACTTCATACATGGTGGAATTAGAGGATTTGATGCCTTGAGGCGCTGAGGTCAGGAGACTTTGATGCAGTATGGGATGCATACTTCCAAAGTACATGTATGGTCATGGCTTGGAAGAGTGACTTGATGTGGAGGATCGATGAGGAACTTTGGAGTGATGGAGTTACAACGATGTTGATGATGATGCGTTGACTTGGGCATGGGTTGAGCCGAGACTCAACTACTTTTTACACATGGATAGATGAGACAAGTGCATACTTGTTTCTATGGAGACTTGAGGATGGCACATTGCAGATGATGAAGAGGCTTCATGGACCTGAATGGGGCACATTGAGAGTGGGTTGATGAGATGATCTCTTCATATGGAAGAGACACACACATGGACAACATGTTGCAGATGAGATGGATGGAGTTTCCATGGACCTGAGCATGGATTATGGAGATACATACTTTGGTATGGTGAGCTTGGTGGCAGTGGTCACTAGGCCGGGACATAGTGGAGAAAGAGTCTCTACATATGTTGCAATGATGTTTGCCTTGTGTAGGAAGGTCAACATCCTGGATGATGATGATCTTGGTGGAGACCTACCGAGATGTTATGTTGTCGAGGACGACAACGATTTCAGGTGGAGGAGCATGTAAGGCCTTTGCAAACTTGGCACGGTTGGGCGCCGGGTGCGACGGGCGCGCGTTGGTGCGACGGGCGTGCAGAAATGCGACGGAAGGGCGCCACTATGCGACGAAGGTTGGAACAAATGCGAAGCACTTGGAATGTTAAACCGAGTTATATGCGTTGCAACAAAATATTGCAAGCCGACTTGCAATATGGATTGTGGGCACGTTGTTATGACTTTTAGGGGGTCGGCCTTAAGGCTGCACACCCCACATTACCAACAAGACTTGCGTATATATATGGGGGGCGCAAGGCTCATTTCAACAACTCAACTTCGTACAACAAACATTCACTCATACGCATAAGGGGTAAAACTGCGCAGGGGTAAAAGAAGGCTACGCATATCTCATGCGTGGAACTTCTAAGGTGCGGTTTTGGACTTCTAGGTGCCGGTTTGGGTGAGACAAGCGTGTCGAGGTTAGAGTTATGTGCAGGACTTGATAGAGAGAGATAGGTGGCTCAGGTGAACACTCCTCTTTGTGCAAGGGTGCACATGATTGTAAAAGGTTGTTCTATACCTTGATTGTAAAATTATTCTAAGTATAGGCTTCGAGTTTGCCAAGCATTACTTGTATTGTATTATTGAAGAAACTGTTATAATATATTGTTGGGCAGACTTTTCAGGAGTTGCCCCTCCCTTTATACTTGTTTGCAATTGTTGATGTTCTCGGTTAATTGCATATGGATAATGAATGAGTATGGGCTTCATTAAAGTATAAAGGATAATGCTTTTACTTGGTTGCGAAACACAAACTAAGTATGTTAATGTTGGAGTAGGCTTAGTCCACGAATGTTAGTATTGTTAAAAAGAAAGCGTTCAGTGGTGCCGCACCTCGCTACAAGTGGTTGGAAGACTACCGCAGGTGTAGGGGCGTGACAGGGAGGGTTCTGTAACAGCCCTGGTTAAAAATCCACGTAAAAAAATATAAGAAAATGGGATATGTATTCCAAGCTGAATGGTGGGAAAAACATCCTAGTGGATGTTCATTCAATTTATTATGGTTAAGGAAATTGGCAAAGGGAATGGCATGGATTTGGAAAGGAAAAATGGCATTTTTGGCACATTTATTTATGAAAATAAAGGAAAGTAGGAGAAAAGGAAGGTGAAAGGTCACATGTTGCATGTGAGGAGGAAATTGAAGGAAATAATGGAAAATGAAGAAAATAGAGGCCTCGTTGATAAAAATACTTATGAGGATCAGTTGGCAAGATTTTGATTAAGGTTTTGCTTAGGCTTGGTTGGTTTAAGCCTTTTGTCAGTTCAGTTTTGGAGCTCTCTCATTATTCTCTCTTTCTCACACTCTTGGACAGTTAGAGTTTCTTGGATCATTCTATCTTTGGACTAGGGAAGGGAAAAGCAAGAAAAGGAAGGATAAGGAAGAGGAAGGAAAGAAAAGAGAAAGCCAAGAAGAGCAGGATCAATCAGCTTCAGCAGGAATACTTGCAGGTAACATATTGTATGTATGATTTCCTAGTTGGTTTTGACATTCATGGATTTGCATGTTGGTATTTGGTTCCTTGGTTGTCTATGGCATGGTCTTGCCGGGTTATGACAGTGGTTTTCAGCCTTGCCTTTCCTTTTTCCGGATAGCCATGGTGTGATGGGATTGTTTCTCGATTTTGAGCTTTGGAATTTCTAGATGGTTTCGGAATCTGAGGCAAAGGTGGTCTCATGAAAATTCCCAAAGGCCTAGGAATCCCTTGACCGGTTATGGAGGGATACATAGTAAATACTGAGGGTGGATTCTCAGTTTAGGGCCTAGTGATCTAGCGTGGATTGCAGTAAAGCCTAAGAGACAAGGAGATGGAAAATTCCTCAAGGATAGTGATGGAGTCCACAGGCATTCCAAGATCAATTTGTTTTTGTGATCTTAGTGTCAGTTTTGGTTAGATCATGGTTTGGTGAGGGTGGAGGTGGTTTAACCTTTGATTCCCATGGTTGTTTTTTGGATTGGTTTATCCATGATATCCCACATTCATGCTTGGAATATGGCATGAGGGTGACTAGTTGAAAGAAAGATTTGGTTAAGCCATGTCTATGGTCAGGTGGTACATGGAAGTCCTGAACCTGGTTGGCTCTTGCCTATGTTTAATAAAAGCTAAGTTCTCTTTCTTTTGCACTTGTTATTATGTGGCCTTAATGGTTGTTATCTCATTTTTATTTACATGGTTTAATTTTGGTTATAAGCATGGTTATATGATTGGTTATTGTCATGGTTATTTCATGTATTTACTTGTAACTAAAAGGATAATGGATGCAATACCTAATTGATGTCAAAACAGTTAAGGGAAGAGGGTGGTTATCCTTCTTGTCAAGTCTCATATGATTTATCAATCATTTATTCTTTATCTTGTATTCATGTCCTGTAGATTGCATTAATGTCAAGTGTTTGACAAAATGTCAGTGTTGGTTGGGGATGGTCAAGCCTAGTCCTGGAGCCAATTTTTGGCTTGCAAGTCATTGTGTCATGTAAATTATTGATTCTGAAAGCTACAGGGGTTTATGGGTAGTGACCTAGATTCTGCGCTTGAAAAGTGGCACAAATCCCAGAGTCATAGCCACAGCGCTAGGGAAAAAATTCCCCGGAAGCCCCCTTGCCCTTGTTGTGGGAGCTTCTAGAACCTCCCTGACACACCCTTGTCCATATCAAGGAAGTGTATAGGGGGTTGATGCACTAAAAACTCAATGGGACCTATGGATTAGTCATGTGGATGACTGGGAAGGCTTTTGGGATTCATGTAGCAAATATAGAAGGTCTATGTTGTGGGTTTCCACCAATTCCACTTCCTTAAGGTCACCTAGTAGGTCAAGTCTTGTCATAGTATCCACTCATCTCATGTTTACCCCAAGTAAGCCGGTGAAAGTGGTTGATATGAGGGGAGGTGTGTTACATTACATTTGGTATTAGATCCAAATTTTGGCTTCAAAGGGATGCCTTTGTTGCCAAGGGTTTATTTGGCTTGGTGGATGGAGAGATCAATGTAGACTTTGTCCAAGAATATGATCTAGGCGTAGATAGCCATTGAATCAATTTTTTGGTAAAAAAATGAGCCTCAAAACAAAAATGTACAAAAAATCAACTTTATAAGAACCAATAGGATTCAATATGATGGTGTGAACCACGGGGGTTGATTCACCATTCTTGGAGTGAAAAGGTAAGAAAAATTAAAAAACTACTTTTTCAAATCATATTTTCAACTTATCTCTACGATTTTACTCAAATTTCAAGTGACAAATCCAAGGAATACCCATGTTGCATACTTTCGATGGAACCTCTTACATGAAAAAATGAAATACATGAAAAAATGTGATTGCAATCACATTTTATCATGTATTTCACATTTTTTCATGTATTTCATATATTTCATGTAGTAGGGTCCATCAAACATATGCAACATGGGTACTCCTTAGATGCATCCAATGAGTGCTCCCACTCAAAATTTGAGTAAAATTGTAGGGAGATAAGTTGAAAATACAAGTTCAAAAACTAGATTTTCTTTCTTCCCTCCAAAAGTTGATAAGGTAATCTAATATTATTTCATTTTTTCCACTATTATTTTATAATATTCCTTAGAAGTCCCATTTTATACCTCAAAATTTCTTTAATCTTAGTTTTGATTTGTTATTACTTGTGATATTGTTGTGTAAACTAATGTTCAAAATTGTGTATGTAGTTGGTAGTAGAAACTTTGAGTATGGATCTACGAGGTTCATAGGTCACACAAGATGGAAATTTTAAACTCTTGAGAAAATCCTAGATAACAAAATTACATTAGTTCCTTGGCTAAATCCTTGGTCAAGCCAGCCAAGTGAGCCTTCACTGCCCACATCCCTTGGCCCATTACAATATATTTCCTCTTAGCTTTTTAAAGGCTCCATTACATGAATTCCACAGGCACAAAACCATGGAAAACCAAAAAATCATGAGCCCAATAGTTTTGACCCAGTCAACTTCGACTTGTCCCTCGTGTCAAGTTTACCTAACAATCCCCCCTTAAACCTTGACATGGGGTTTCCCTTTTCAAATCCAACCAAATCATTCAAGTGAGTCAACCCTTCTCACTGTAGCACTTATCCCCATCAAAGATAATACCCTAGGTATATGTTAACTTGACATACCCCCTATAACCTAGGTCTAACACCATACTTTACTGGAAATTCCCTATGGGTATGCATACATTACTAGGTCTTACAATAGTATGCCCATTTACATGCAATAAAATTTAAACTCCATTTGAATAATTTTTTTTGTTTTTATTTATTTTTTTTGCTTTCCTAGCACAACCTCTTGCCTTTGCACTCTACAAGCATAATTTTCTCCTCTCTGGATCTAACTTCCATGGATGCATCTCACTAATTAAACCATCATCTCATTGAAGAATTATATCAAACATTATGATTATCCTTGGCATATATTTCCTAGTCATATGCTTCACTCTATCTCTAGTGCATATTCATGGTCCTCTCGTTGTTTAGTCTCCACCAAATCCTTCTCTACCATATCGAATGTTCCAACCCAGACCCTAATTCCATTTTTTGGATTCACAACCTATTTTCCTCATGCACGTTATCTAATGCATTTGTACAAATTCTTTCTCTTCTTTATGGCCATAAACTATATCACAATAATGTAATTAGATCTTATTCCATCCTCAGATTAATCAAAATAATCCTTTCTTCCATTGATTCTACAAGGAATCCATAGGCATACACATTGTTGAGCATGATGTTGGCATTGATGTAAAATGGGTAAGGATGGAATATTAATGATGTGTCAAGATTGGTGAAATCTTCCTGTAACTACAGTCTTTAGTAGAGAACCATCATAGTAGCAAGTCAATTGAAGAAGCTATAAATCTTAGAGCTATGGTGGTTATGTGACTCGAGCTTTGAGAGAATTTCTACTCAAGGAAATCATTTTATATTTTCCTAGAAGCAACATAGTTGGATATTGCTTAGAAAGAGATTTCTAATGTTGAAGTCCAGAAAAAACCTCGAAGGTGGGAGTTAAACCTTGTTCATGTTCATGGACAGACCATGCACCACAATTCCTCACCAATTTGTTAAAGAAATTGTGAGAGCCCATGCCCACTCAAGTGTTAACAATGTGGTGGGGGCGCACTGCACATTGGGTGGATTGACCAAAATTTCAATCAAGTGATCAATGGTCCTCATTAAAAGCAGGAACCCTCCCCCCTTTACCACGAAACCATGTAGGGGGTTTGCATAAACTATTGGCGGTAAACAAAGCAGGAGGACATGTCACCCCGAAAGACTTTCCCTGGGAATTCTTCAAGGTCCATAGGTAAAAAGAGTTAGGGAGACAGGCCTAGGGTGATATGGGAGAGTGAGTCAGCATGATGAAAAATTGGTGGACCAATCATAGGCGAGGCTTGTATCGACATGTATTACTGAAACTATCAAGTAGAGGAGCCCACAAACACATCACCCCGGAGGTATTTTCATGGAAGATTCAAAGGGAGACTCATAAGAAATCCCTGGGGAGATAAACCTAGCGAGATAGAGATATGTCGAATAGCCGCCACACAAATTTATGTCTTGACAAAAAACAGATAATAAAGAAATTAATAGAAAAACAAGGCCTAGAACCCTTTTCCTCCATACTTTTGATAGCATGATCCAATTGTAGTTGGACACTTGGCATGATCTAATTAAGTGACATGACATAATGGTAGCATGATTTCAGCATGATGTGTACCTATCAGAGGCCGACACATGACATGCAGATTTGACACTTTCACGTGATCAAGTGGGTTGAACATGAATGACACATGGCACCACTTGGAGTGTGACACATGGAAATTAACATAGGTTGTAGATAGCTCAGTATGGAGGTAGATACACATCACCCTAGTAGGTTTCTCATTGGCACAATTGTGCAACGTGGTCCCACAGGAACACATCATCCTAGAGGATAATCCCCAAGTTTTTTCATTGTATCCCAAGTTTAAAAAAATGGGTGATAGGGCATGAGGAGGACATTACAGACACAATGGATAGGACACGTAACTATGATATGATATTGATTGACTCATCTTTTTTTAGAGGTTCCATAGAGTCACATCACCCTAGAGGCTTCTCCTAGGGAATTTTTGGCACAACACATATTTAAAAGCCTGAGGTGAGTAGGTGCTAAGATACAATGGCATACAGGTTGGATATAGGTATACCAATCAGGAAAAATGCAATGGAAGTGTGGTAGACCCTAGTGGACATGTAGCCCTGAAGAATTTACCCTAACAATATTTCCCGCAGCACCAAGCTTTATTTCTGAGGAGGAAAGGTCAGGGGCTAACAACGAGCCCAAGGCTTGTTTTTCGTGCATGATAAATGACCAAGAGTGAAAAGTTTAGTGCATGCTAACTAAGCCATAGAGGTTATAGCAAAAAAGGGCCCAACAGGCAATCTAGTGGTGGTTTTCATGTGTTTTATGAACAAGGGCCTAAAGGCTTGTAGTACTTAAAAGAAAGTGCTAATGGGTAAGTGATAGTGGTCTAGAATAGATCAACAATTATTTTAGCCCATGCACTAAATTCGGTAGTTATGCCATATATAGAGGTGCGCTAGAGTTGAAAATTTTTGCTAAGACTTATAAATGCTAGAACTGACTCAAGTATTAATGCAAAGCAATAAGAAGGTTCGACATTCTGTCATTCACACAAAGGAATTAAGGTCGATGGCATGGGACTGATTGAATGTGCCGATTATAGTTAATGAAGTAGGTGGTTTTCATTGCTCCTGGATTGTCCTCCTCATCTAGTTGTATAGGTGATAGTGAAGGAAATCCATCTTGCGTAATGAATTCCTATGATATCGTGTTGCATTGTTTCTCCGTTGAGTGCTATGATGTAAATTCCTATGATATTGTGTTGCATTATTTCTCCGTTAAGTGCTATGATGTAATTAATGTTCTTGAACTATGTGAAATAGATGAAGTAGAGAGTTTTTTTTGGTGTGCTAAGTATGTTGTATAAGGGTGAAATGGTAAGCTATTGTTGAAGTGTGGTGCCAACGCTAAGTAGTTGAAGAGAAGAGAAGAGAGTGCAACATAGTTGCAGTAGCATATAAAAGGGAATTTAGGTGTGTGTATGCAGGGAAGAGATGAAGGAGCTATAAGATCTAGTAGACTAGGTTATTTATGCTTGTATTTCATAGAGGTAGGACATCATTATTATTCTAAAAGTTATATGAAAAATAGGGTAGTTGGCTAAAGTAGGTAGTGGCATGCATTTATGAGAGGTTGGAGCCTCTCTAAAAGTTGTGGCTTGCCAATTTGAAGGGTGTTGGGGCCACTTGTGAGTGGGTTCTCACAAACATATGATGTAACCAAATTTTCTGCCATGATTATCATCATAATACAAAACAAGATTTTTGGTTTTTCTCTCAAAAGTGTTTCCACGTAAATATGTGTGTTTCAGTATTTATGAATGATGATATCTCATGTGATGTTTGATTATTTTCTATTTAAATTATAGACATTCATCTTAAATATTGTTAAAAATTTCAATTACTAATTCACCCCTGCAGTAATTCCTTATTCCAACACACATCCCATCCTTGGCCACTATATTATGTTTGTAACTCTACGATTCATTGATGGGGACAATATATACATTCAATGTCTCAAGTTGAGAGGAAGTACAAATGGGGAAAAATGTGATAACACAAACCAACCATTTGTTTGACTTATCTTCCCATCATTCCCCACCCTTATAGAATGTCTTCCTTGTGGAACCATTGGCACCTTTAGGTTTGATTATTCAAAAATCACACTGACAGGTCGGGCGTCTCGAATCTCCACACCAACTTCAACGCCCTCTACCTTAGTTGAAGTTAGATTTTCCTTCACTCTTGCCACCATGTCCAACACCATAGCCACTACCAAATCGTTGTTTCACGCCACCAACTACACCACTAGCACCATAACTAGAGTTTTTTCTTACACTGAAACCAAAACCAACACTACCTCACTGTGCCTAGTGTCACTCCATGCACAAACTTTGTAACCTCCAATTCATGCACTGACTCCAATATTGCAGCCTACACTGTTGTTGGAACCAACTCCAAATCCTACTAGCAAAATCACACTCTTATTGCTAAGAGCCTTGAGAACTCAACAAACATCTGTGAGCTACATCCCACAAGTCTCTTCCACAGTCGGAACCCCTCCATAGGATATCACCTAAGCCACAACCCACGTAAAAAATACAAAGAATTCATTATCATAGCCACCATAATGGTTAGATATTTGTTTTGGATGAAGGATTTGATACATTTTGGATCTGGTTAATTTCAGTGTCATTTTAATCCAACACTTGACATTGCCTAACAAGCATTATTTTTCAATTCCTTTAGTGTTGTGGTGCTTATCGGTAGTATATAGGGCATCAAACCACATGGATCTCACCAACTTTCATTCCCTACACGTACATGCGAATAATGGTGCGAATAATGAATGTAGCATGTTTCCTGACAAGTCCAATTCTTGGACCACTTCTTGTGTTGTTGTTATAATTATTTCTTCTCTTCATAGATAAAATAAATTGGCAATCCTAAACCTCCATGATGCTTCATTCATCAGGCCATATAAACTCTTGGAAACAAAGGCATCCTTTTAAAGCCAATATCTAGCTATAATACGAAATCTTAAAATTAACTAGGAGAAAATTATTAACACAACAACATACATGCATTAAACAAAATATACTTAGTGTTTACCTTGGGAAAATCCCAACTCTGGGAAAACCATGTAGCAGAATTCCATTAGATCCTCAGCCAAAACATTGCCAATCTGGCCAAGTGAGCCTTCACCACTCACCTCCATGTCCCATTACAATGAAGTTCCTCCCAAAAATTTAAAGTCCACATTACATGAATTCATGGGCACAAAACCATATGCAACCAAAAAATCACGGACCCAAAAAAATATTGTTGATCCACTCAACTTTCACTCGTTCTGAGTCAAGTTTACTTAATGATTTTTGGACTTGAGGTTGATGAGAACCCATAGTTTTTCCCATGGTATCCATGTGAAATATTGCCTATTTAATGGTGGAAAGAATCCAAGTAAATTAATGCTAGTAAAAATGTATTTTTTTAAACAAAACACAAGATAGTGAAATCAACCCATCACTGTTAAAAGGGAAATAATGTTATTAAACTCCAATCGAAAACAAAATGCTTAACCATTAAAACAGGAACTCATTCCTCAAATGACCTTTATTTGCACCTCTTCATGGTGTTGGTATTCTAATACTATTGAATCAGTGTAAATTTTCAACTAGTAGCTCTAACCTATGATGGGAGAGGTGTCGTAATGTCCCATTAAACACATAATATCATATTAAACACTTTGACTTGGTCAAAATAAAATAAAAATAAAAATAAAAATACAATAAAATAAAATAACATAAATTTAATAATTATAATTCTAATTAATAATAGACCAATCGAAATCCATTTTAATTCCAGATCTACCAAGCACCAAGAGGTATCAAATCTCTTGAGATGCAAACTTCTTTTAGATTGAGAAGAGATTTGATCCCTCTTGACACTCATTACACTCGTTAGATCTAGAGTTAAGATAGATCTAGAATGATTTAGATTGCAATTTTTTTAAATAAATACCAATTAATAATTTATCTATAAAATTAATATTAAAAATGTTTATTAGTGCTTATTATCTTTTAATATAGATTAATTCAATCATCATTATTTAAAAAAAAAAAAAAACAAAACAAAACATTTCATTTAGAATAGCTTATTGTTACTCTATAAAAGAGTAAACACTGAATCCAGACACCATTGGATCTTAAACACCTTTGGATCTTGCATCCTTAATATATTTTTTTAAATTAAAAAATAAACAATATTAAATCATACTTTAAAAGTAATAAATTAATAATCCCTATTAATAAATATATCTAAGTCAATTCAATTCCACCATTAATAATGTTTATTTATAAAATTATGAATATATTATATTCCATTCAATTCAACTTAAAAAATAATTATATATTTGTGAAAACTTTAATTATATAACTAAATAATTAATATAGATTTAATAATAATTATTTATATAGATTTTGATTAAATTGGTGACGTATTAAATTCTAATTAAATTTTGTTTTATTTAAAAATAATAAAAATATATTAATAAGTTATGAATCTTACTCAATTTAAACTTATAAAATTTTGATGGTAGTTAATTACATTTATTGTGAATTTTTATTATTTAAATTAGTTTTATTTTTAATGTATTAATATATATTTAATAATAAATTTTTATATAAATATTGATTAAATTTGTGATATATTAAATTCTAATTAAATTTTATTTTATTTAAAAATAATAAAAATATTTTAATAAATTATGAATCTTACTAAATTTAAACTTGTAAAATTTTGATGGTAGTTAATTACATTTATTGTGATTTTTATTATTGAAATAAAAGAAATTTAGGTAATTGTAGTGTAATGATGATAACAAACAATATAGGCTACTTTGTCAATCTTTTTTCATTGATAGTAATGGATATTCTCAAATCATAATTTAAATATAATAAAAAATATGTTCTATCACAAAGGCTTTTTGTTGTCATTTTGAAAAGAATAAAGCCCATGTTAAATAAAAATTGTTAAATTAAATAATTCCACGTAAAATAAATTAACAACTCTTTGATTAACTTATAAGTTAATCTAGCACTAAATATAAGTGAAAAATATATGTATTAATAAATCACGTGAAACATGATCAACCAATTCTTACACACTCTTAAACCAAATATCATACCATTAATAAAAAGCATAAACCCTCCCATCATACCCAACAAATTGTGAAAAATATGTTAATTTCATCTCAATAATCTCATGATCACTCTCCTCTCCACTCTTGTTATTGGATGCTCCTCTCACATCACAAACCCTCACATCACCTGCACCCAACAAATTGTGGAAAATAAAATTCATCTCAATAGTCTCATGGTCACTCTCCTCTCCACTTTCAATAGTCTCATGATCACTCTCCTCTCCACTTTCGTTATTGAATGCTCCTCTCACATCACATGTTGCATCCATGCGATAGTATGGTTCACATTGATCATTATCAACTCATTGCAAATGATGTAATCAGAATTATCCCATGAGATTACCGAAGTTAATTCTGTCCTTGTAGTTCTCCAAGTCTCTCTCTCCCATTGCGATTTGCTCCACTTGTAACCTACGTTAATTTTGGAACATGGCACCCCAACAATTATCTGGTTAGTTTTTTACCGTTATCCAGGTAAACTCCATAATATGGACTTCAAGAAATTGCAAATTAAATATAGCACTCTAATTCTGCACAAAAAGAAGCTTGTAAATATCAAATCCTTCTTTCCATTAGCATATAAAGGATTCTCCATTTGGAAGTCTTCTTCATCCAAATATTGAAGTGGATAGGGGCATTTTAATGTAAGTGTCATATGAATAAGTTGGAAAAGAATGTGCAGGGCAAACAAGCACTCAAAAAGTTTTTATTAGTACCATGGACATATGGTTCTTCATCCTCCCTACATTAAGGTATACTTTTTTTTTAGTTTCTACCTTAAAACAAAAGAGAGCTTTAAAGCTCTTTGCATTTTTAATTGGCCTTATACAATGTTTTATATCAATTATTTAAAGGTTTTTAATAAAATATTATATCAATTATTTAAATGTTTTTAATAAAATAGGTTTAAGAACTAGTGAGAAAGAAGTCTTGATATGTTTTAGAGTGATACAATGGAAATATAAATAGATTTTCTATTTACTTTAATTACAACTTTTTTAATATAAATATTTTCTAATTTAAATTTAAAATAAATAAAATTTAAATCTATAAATAAATTCAACTTCTTAAAAACTTTTAAAATATCTAAATTATACAATTTCAACCTTTTTAAAATTCTAATTAGATTTTAAACAAAAAAAAATTAAAATTCTCACTAAATTTTAAATGATTTTTGTTTTAAAATATAATAAAGAAAAAATTTTATCTTAACAATTTTACACTCCACTAAAATAACAACACAACAAGGATGTGGCAACTAATAGTGAGTGCATATAACAAAAGAACGATATGGCAACTAATAAAAGATGAGTAAATCTCTAAACCAGAAAAATTTTAAATGTTTAAAACAATTTATATATTTAAAAATAAAAATACATTTTAAATAATTAAAAATCAATGAAAAATCATATTCTCAATTTCAAAAATAAATATAAAAATATAAAATAGTTAAATTTTACTATCTACATTGTAGAAAAAACACTCTACACATCACGTGGGTTGAAGGGCTAACCAGCTTGCCATAGGGCATTAAATGCCCGGGTACATGCATGCTCTATAACAAAATATAACACGCGTGGTGGTTACATAAATTAAAAATAAGGAAAGTGACTACATAAATTAAAAATAAGGGTAGTGTGTAGGCGTGGTGGTTACATAAATTAAAAATAAGGAAAGTGACTACATAAATTAAAAATAAGGGTATTTAACCTCAATTTCTTCAATTTCTTCCGCTGGATCCAAAAAATCGCATTATAAACAACTCCTTTTGTTATAGAGCATGCATGTATCCGGGCATTTAATGTCCTATGGCACACTGGTTAGCCCTTGCCACAAGTAGAAGAGTTTATTGTGTACCGGGAACATTTGATTTGGCTCATTAAGCAAAGGTCAAAATATGGCAGGCTGGTTAACCCGGAAAATCCTATTTCCACCATTATAGGATCATTAATGCGCTCTTACATGCGCGGGAGATAGACTTTTATAACACGCGCAGGGGTAACGCGCCGTTTTTATTTTTATTATCTAGTTATAAACGTCTATCTCCCGCACATGTAAGAGCGCATTAATGATCCTATAGTGATGGAAATAGGATTTTCCCTTGCAGTAGAAGTAGAAGTGTTTGTTGTGTACGGGGAACATTTGATTTGGCCCATTGAGCAAAGGTCAAAATATGGTATGGACTTTTAACACACAAAAAGACAAAAATGATGTCAGCATCAACCGAGCGTACGCAAACAAATAACATTTAGATTTGGATTTCAGGCTTTGAATACAGGTTTCGGAGGACGTTGTTTCGGGTAAAAGGCGGTTTGTTTTGATCGACGTCCCACAGATTTTGGTGCCTGAGAGCGGAATTAGGCATCGAGAAATATGTCATCCGCTGGTGTGGGTACCTATGGGAGTTTTATTTTCATGCAGGGAATGAAGTAACTGTCCTGAGCAATTAGGAATGTAGGACAGCAACATCCATCATCCATCCTCTTTCTGAAAGTTGGAGGGGAAAAGTTTGGTATGGTGTACTGTTTGATAAATGTTCAGTAGGCCAGTCCTTAAATTCTGTGATTGTTTTGTGACGGTTATGTGCATTTATATAGAAATTATTACAGAGTTTTGTACAGCTTTGAGAATACCCACTGTAGTCTCCGGTCATATCAATGTACATTTCTTTTTACAGAGAGTCCAAAGTACATATAGGACAGAGCTCTTACAGTTTGGGTAAGTGATTCAGGGAGGCAGTGATGGGTTTGGGAAATTCTCAGGAATCTGGGCCGGATGTTCACCTGCCTGAAGATATTGATTGGCACATGCTTGACAAGTCCAAGTTTTTCTTTCTGGGAGCGGCGCTTTTCTCAGGGGTGTCTGCAACCTTATACCCTATTTTAGTTCTTAAAACTAGACAGCAGGTTTCCCAAACGCAGGTTTCTTGTTGGAGTGTGGGAGCGAATATACTTCGGCGCGAGGGTTTTTGTGGTCTTTACCGTGGTTTTGGTGCCTCATTGATGGGCACTATACCTGCTAGAGCCCTTTATACGGGTGCCCTAGAAATCACCAAGAGCGTTGTAGGAACTACTACGATTCAATTGGGTTTTTCTGATCCTGCAGCTGCAGCAGTTACTAATGCTGCTGCTGGGCTGAGTGCTGCTGTGGCAGCACAGTTGGTTTGGACTCCTGTAGATGTGATTAGCCAGAAGCTAATGGTACAGGGTACCCAGGGCTTGTCTCAGATTTCAACTAACTATAGAGGTGGCATAGATGCCTTTACGAGCATAGTTAAGACAGAGGGGTTCAGAGGATTGTACAGAGGATCTGGGATATCAATTCTCACCTATGCCCCTTCAAATGCACTCTGGTGGACTTCATACTGCATTATACAGAGAATGGTATGGGGTAGCCTTGGCTATCGCAGAAAAAGGGAGGAGCATAACAGAGAATTCACTACCCCTGGCACGAAAATGGTGGTTACAGTTCAAGGATTTAGTGCTGCAATGGCAGGGGGTGTTGTTGCTCTTGTGACAACTCCGCTCGATACTATCAAAACGAGGTTGCAAGTCCTTGAAGGAGCAGAAAATATAAAACCCACTATTACACAGACCGTCAGAAATCTGGTGAAGGAAGGTGGATGGGGTGCTTGTTACAGAGGCTTAGGACCCAGATGGGCTGCTATGTCAATGTCAGCCACCACCATGAGTACAACTTACGAATTTCTTAAACGGATCTCTACCAAGCCTCAAGAAAATTTGGGCCACAATTATGAGTAGACAGTGCAGATGTTTGCAAATGTTGCAGATGATTGAACGGGAAGGCTGAACCTACTCTAATAATTGATTAACTGACCAATGTTGATAAGTGAGTAACTAACTCTTATAGTCATTTTCTCTGTTTTTTGCTTGGATCCCTATATAGTTGACCAAATATTGCTAATAGCTACATACAGAGAAAAAATTGTTGATAGCCTTGCAATCATAGAGGCTATATTGTATGAACACAGTCAAAGAAATTTCTGAGATAGAAATTATTTAAGCATATTAATAATTTGAAGAAAATTTATAAAATGGCACGATGACGTTGAGCTTCATGCACTAGATCTTCTTAAAGCATATATGGGTGTGGATAGCTATTTCTATCCGGACAAAAAGCGACTTGAATTTCCAAAAAGGATTTAAAAGGGTGAAAGGGTATTTTTTAAAAGCTCTACTGTTTATAATTGTGACTTAATACTCTTCCTACATAATTTTGTAGAGACAAATTTCAATCCTGTCCTGTTAATTTCAGTTTCATTTTGGCTATTTTAGTTTTGGGCCTTTGAGGTTCGATTCTTGGTCTATGGTCGGATGCTCTTCTCTGTTACCAGTGAGCTTTCAACTGTATTCATTCCTGTAAGTTGTTAACAACATAGTTTCATTACACTAATGAACTGGATATTGATTATTGCTGGATTCCTTCCCCATGCCTATATTTCTCTTGGCTGCACTTATATTATGGGTTCACAGTGCACACCGGTACACCATTTCAGTGGCATTTATAATTAATCTTTCATCTTCTATAAATCTAACATAAGAGTTCAAATTGAATGATTGCAAAAATTTGTTTTCTGAACTTGCAAGATTTTTGTGTATATATGGATTTTTTTTGGTTTAAACTGACCGAGGAGAGGTTGAAGACTCTCCAAGAGAGCTTGCCATTTCATTCAACATCATCATTATTTATACATGTAAATAGGCGTAGATTCTACAGCGATTCACTGACTGTAATTTATTGTCTACTTAAATCAAGTTTCAGCTGACTCTTGCCGACTCTTAATTATGCTGCCTACTAACACTCAATTCGCCGTCACATGAACAGGCATAGATGGCATTGGGATTAATATTCTAACGTTTTTATATTTTTCGAATTTTTTGTCAGCTAGGCTAAACCTAGGCCAGGCCAACCTCAATGTTGGATGGAAGAATGATCTATCCAGTTGTAGGATGCTATCACCAAGATTGAGTTTTTCTCAATTAGGCTAAACCTAGGCCAGGCCAACCCCAATGTTGGATGGAAGAATGATCTAAACCTAGGCCAGGCGAACCCAAATGTTGGATGGAATAATGATCTATCCAATTGTAGGATGCTGTCACTAAGATTGTGTTTTTTCTCAGTGAGGCTAAACCTAGGCCAGGCCAACCCCACTGTTGGATGGAAGAATGATCTATCTAATTGTAGGATGCTGTCACTAAGATTGAGTTTTTTTGGGCTAGCCCCAATGTTGGATGAAAACAATCTGGCCAATCGTAGGATACCAGCATTGTGCACGTCTTGGTAAACCTTGAATGCCACATGGGATAAAATCAAGCTTCAGCTGACTCCTACCGACTTTTAATTACGCTGCCTACTAACACTCAATTTGCCGTCACATGAACAGGCATAGATGTCACATGAACAGGCATAGATGGCGTTGGGATTAATATTCTAACATTTTTAAATTTTTCAAATTTTTTGTCAGCTAGGCTAAACCTAGGTCAGGCCAACCCCAATGTTGGATGGAAGAATGATCTATCCAATTGTAGGATGCTGTCACTAAGATTGAGTTTTTTCTCAACTAGGCTAAACCTAGGCCACGCCAACCCCAATATTGGATGGAAGAATGATCTAAACCTAGTCCAGGCAAACCCCAGTGTTGGATGGAAAAATGATCTATCCAATTGTAAGATGTTGTCACTAAGATTGTGTTTTTTCTCAGCTAGGCTAAACCTAGGCCAGGCCAACCCCAATGTTGGATGGAAGAATGATCTATCTAATTGTAGGATGCTGTCACTAAGATTGAGTTTTTTTTGGCTAGCCCCAATGTTGGATGAGAACAATCTAGCCAATCATAGGATGCCAAGATTGTGCAAGTCTTGGTAGACCTTGAATGCCACATGGGATAGTTTTTATCTCGACAGTTGGCTCCCACCCTCAACCCATTCCCATGAGATTTGAACTTGTAGTTTGATAGGTACTAAATCCCATACAAACCAATTGATCTACACTTCATGAATATTTACTCATTCAACATATCTTCTTTGTCCAACTGCTACTCGATTCCTATTCCCTTGGGTCTGTCACTGTGATTGAGTTCTTTGTAACATCCATGAGAATAAGTTAGAGTTTCAAGATGAACCAAGATATATACCCGCTACCATGTACATCAAAGTTTACTGAGATTAAACAAAGGTCTATTCTGCAAAAGCATTCTCTTGACGTTAGCCTGCCTCTAGGCTCTTCCACTTTACAATTTGATTCTTGTCAAGGACTGGGTATAAAATTTGAATGCTGTGCTCTAGGTGGGTATGGATTTAGACTCCAGAACTGCCTTCTCGTTTAAATGGGTTTATATTCTGCATGCATTGTCAGTGCATATTGTTGTTATTGCTGAGTATTCCCTTCAAAATTCAGCCCCATTTGTGCAGCAACCATAGTAAGACCCATAATTTTTTTTTCCCTGTTACTTGTTCTTCATCGTTAATTTGGAAGCCAAATAAGTGCAGGTAACCCCAAATATCACTAACTGAAAAATAAAATATCTGCTGATAGATGCTTTTCCTAGAAATAATATAAAATCCAGCCACAGCACCTGTCTATTTTCTTTTCAATACGTTTGGACATTCGTTAAATCTAAAGCACTTGTTATTAAATTTTTTATTACATTTTGCAAATTTAATCACCATATGATATTGACAAGTTTTTCAATATGATGTTTTGGCGTTATCCAGCAATTAAATGTATAACTGAACCGTAGTTCAGCTAGGAATTGGGTTTACATGAAGAATTGTTGAAAACTAGTAGAAATAGAAGGTTATTATGCTCCGTGAGAATCACAAATGATCGATGATTATCTGATTATTAAATTGTCATTAAATATTTTTTTAAGGTCTGGACTGTTTCCATAATTTATTTCTCCTTTTAATTAATTAATTTTTTTCTATCTCTCATTTCAGCTGTCCTTTCTCTATTTTTCTAATTTATTTTTTCCTCTATAATTTTTTAATTTTGTATATTTTTTCCCTAATAATTTTGTGAACCTCTTTTTCTAATTATATTATTTTTTAATAAATTTTTTTAATACTACGTCATTTTCATTTTTTCTAATTTTTTAATTTATTTTTTTTTCTATAATTTTTTAATTTTGTATATTATTCTCCATATGATTTTATGAATTTTTTTTAATTATATTATTTTTTAATTAATTAGTAATTTTTTTAATATTACATCATTTTCATTTCTTTTTGTAATTTCTCTTAAAAAAATTCCAATAAATATGAAATTATTATATTAAAGCTTAATAATTAGATTATGAAGCTATCTTATTTTAATTAATGATTATCATATGAAGTCATCTTATTAAATATTAATGATTATTATAAATATGATAAATAAAAATGAAACTCACGTATTCAATATAAGAGATGGAGAGATGGTGGTGTCTAGAGATACCGTATGTTTCTAGTAGTCATGGAGGCTAATTAACATTGATATTTTCAGCTTGGTTCCTAGTAGTCATGGAAGCTAATTAACATTGATATTTTCAGCTTTTAAACATCATAAATCTGGAGCCTAAAACCATAGATAAATCCATTTTAATATTAGTAACCATAAAGAAATAGTATCAACATAGATCTATTTTAAGTCTGGATTTAACATGAGCCCAGAGAGATCAAATTTAATTTCTTTAGGGGCAAACTTCTTTAGAGTGCGAAATACAATGTGTTATTTTTCATTGTTGAAATTGTATTTTTGAATGATAAATAGAGTATATATAGGACGAAAAAATGATTTTTATTGTTAATGTCTTTAAGTATATATCAATATTAATTCATATTAAAATATTTTAGTGACAACCGGCATTGAATATTTTTTATATACAACATTAAAATATTTTATTTTAACTATCTATATATATATATATATGAAGTTGATAGCTACATAAATTAGTTAACATAAATCTTCAAACAATTTACTTACATTCTTTGTTGAAATATTTTTGAAAAATATAAGATTTAAATATCTTAATCACATATTTTTTATTTCTAATTACTTTACAACATATTCCTTTTTTTCGGTATAGTTCATATTATTTTTCTATTTAAAATATAATTTTTATTTTTATTTTAAAGAGAGAATTTACGAACAAATTTACACATTCCCTTATACATTCTCTCATACTGGATTGTAGAATAAGCCTTTCCACTACATGATGTTTTGTTTTTCCATTTAATAAAAATATTTTTATTATATTAAAATATTATAGTTATTATATTTATAAATATGATAATATAGATATAATATATATTTGACTATATATAATTTAAAATTTATTATAATTAATAACATTTAAAAAAATTATGTGACACGTATAAAATTGGTTTGTTATGTTTCTTGGGGCCATCTTTGTTATCTTGAATTATAACTTTTATTGTTTTAAGGTTGATTGTCTTTTCCCTATTGAATAAATTGGGTAGTTATTGAATGTCGTAGTTTATTTAGAATGTTTTGTTAGTAATTTTGGGAAGTGTAATTTTTTTTATATATATTATTTAGTTGATTTTCTCATTTATTTTTCATTATAGTTTAGTGGTTGGGGTTGAGTGTTTTTTTTGGATTTTGTTATTTGGTTATGATTATTATTAGTGTAGATATAAAGGGGAAGATGTAAAAGAAATAATGATGGTGGTTTTTTTTGAAAGACATCAATTATAAGAATTTAGACATTTTTCTAGAAAAAAGAGGTATGGGAAACAAAGAAAATTTAATAGGAAATTTGCTTTGACATTGCCAAGTTAATGGTAGAGGAGTTGGAGAGATTAGTTAGTGAGAGTATATAGAGTCTAATTAATTCTTAGGTCTCATGGGAGACAAAGCAAGCTTAATAGGAAAATTGCTTTGACATTGCCAAGTTAATGGTAGAGGAGTTGGAGAGATTAGTTAGTGAAAAAAAGTAGACTCTAATATATTCTTAGGTCTCGAAAGAGGTGGAGCATCAGGTGAAACACTTGATGTATTTTAGAATCAATGAGAGAAGAAGAAAAAAAAGATTGCAAAGACATATTTGTTGGTAAAAAATCTCATTGTTGTCAAAGGAAAAGAGCTCGAGTAGTAGCTAGCAGGTTTAATTCCCCCTCCACATGGGTTCTATTCTACAGAGATATGTTAACCTAGTGTGGAAAAATTTGAACAAGTTGTCCTCCTACTCTCAATGCTTGATCTTTGTACTCATTGATAATCTCTTTCCAATAATTTTTAGTCATAGGCGAATAGTTATTCTATTTCCTTTTTATGCAAGGCACTAGTTAGAGGGAAAACTTTGAATAATTTGATTTGACATGAAAGAATGCAATTGGTAGTGGACTTGGACCTAGTTCCCTTAAAGACAAGACTCTACCAAAGACAACTCTAAATCTCTTGTTTATTTATATGATGTGAATAAATAGCTATGGTTTTTTAATTTAAAGAAATAATAATAACAATCATTTAATTTTAAGGTCTTAGTCAACAAAGGTCCCCTTCTTTTGAGACAAGGAATCAACCTCCACACAATGATTTGAACTAATAAATTAACCTATAATTATAATTCCTTTTTGAATTTGTAAATATAAATTCATGTTTGGCTAAGATCCTATCTTCATCGAACCTAAGGAAATAGGTTAACAAGAAGGAATTTGTAAATATAAATTCCTATTTATCTAAGAGCTTATAGGTTAACAACCCAAGTCCAAGAGGCATTTGGCAAGAGTGAAAGTCTGTCCCCTTATGGATCACCAATGGGTAATTCCAGGTGACATGGTTTTCCTTGAATAACATTGATGAGTTAGTTTGCATTTGCGAATAACAATTAGTGATAGTTGTCCCACTACTAGTTCAATAACTAAGTTATAATAGTTTTTCCCACTCTTTTAAAAATATTATTAATATTATTTTTAATTAAAAGAAATGTAAATCAAAGTTTCCATTACAAATTCCTGGGTCATGATATACCATAATGATTTGGTTCATAAAGCAATTTGATAATCCCATAAAATCCTTCAAATAATTATTTTATATTATTGCATCTTGAGGTTATAAGGAGGTATTATCATGTTGTGTGGTTGGTTTCAATTCATTGTTATCATACTTGGAGGGTTTCTGTTATATTTAGTGTATTTATTATTTGTTTATTATTTGTTGCATTGTTATTGATTAATTTGGAGTTTTGTATCCTTTTTCTTTTCTCCGCCTCAAAAATATCATTGTATACATTTCGTTTTTGAAGTACAATATGTTATTAGAATGAAAAAAATATTTTCTTTCGATTATCTTGCCTTGAAAAAGTTATTGTATGTATTTTATTCATATTGTGATTTTTTGAGAATAACAATCTAGTTTATCTAAATTTGGTATTTTTTTGCCCTTGAGTGTCCACCACCATCAAGGTAAAATTGCATGTGTTGCAAGTAGGTGGATTGATTTTATGTGCTAATTGAATTGGTTAGTCATAGCTAGTTTCTAAATTTTCCAATCAGCTAAGGCATAGTATTGTTTTCTCATCTAGTTAGTTTTGTGAATTATCTATATTAATAAAAATGATAAAAATTTGCATCAAGGCTTTTTTTTCATGTCCCTTGTAGTGTGTAGAGGAATCTGTTGTACATTTATGTGAATGGGTATAAGGAAGATAATGGTCAATATTGGATGCAGGCAAAATAAAATTATTTTTGTTATTAATTATTGGCTACGCTTAGGGGCACTCCCTTAGGTACCACCATACCAATGCAAGCATTGAATGACAAGTGGATGTCTCACACAATGGATAGAGAGATGGAGATTCAATCAACTCAAGATGAGAGGAGAGCATTTTCATAATGATTTTTCTTTCTTATATAGCCATATGTTTATCATTGTTAAGAAAGAGAGATCCCTCCCATTATAACAAAATATAACAACCCCAAATGATGAATAATTCCAAGCATCAAGGGGCTAGTCTTATGCATAATGCAACTCAAAAAGTCTTTCAACTATAATTGTTAACCACAGAAAGTGGAAAAACCTATAGGAGAAAAGTTTTCTCCTATCTTGGTTAGCCCACTAGCCAACAACTATACATATTGCTCAGCTATGATGATAAGCTATGGTGATATGCCACATCCTCCGCCATGCATGGGCCATACACCTCTCACCATTCGACATGCCTCTTAAATGATGGTGGGATACCACTTGGCAGATAATTTAACCATTTTACAATCAAGTGCTATTAATTAATGTTTTGGGAATTCTAAAATAAATAAAATGGGCTATCTAAATGACTGAACAATCTTGACTGTAAACTTCTTCTCTCACCTTACCGGGGGGGTTAGTCTTTAACTCTAGTTTAGTGGGACCTCCACTTAAGCCCCATGGTTATAGGAGGGGCACTAGTTGGGAAACATGGATTTGTGTAGCATGTCCATAACTATTGCATGCTTACCACTTTTTACCTTTCCCTTGATATCACATCCACCCTTTGGGATATCTATTATTATTTCAGTGCTATTCGGCACCGATGCATCCATATCTTTGAGATAGGGTCAAAAAAAATTTCTTTGGAGGTTTAAAAAGCTACAAGAAATATAAAAGCATAAAATGGCTTCAACAAAAGGAAAATAAGAGTTAAAATGCAAAAGATGGCCAAAACATAATTAGCGCATGCAAAAAAGCCTAGCATGAGATCTACCCCCCTCATTAGCCATCACTCAGTTCCTGAGCACTAGATGCTCCATCACATAATGAGAAACCCTTGTATATCCAAACCCTGAAGAAGGAGAATTTGACTCATCTTCAAGGGGTAAATAAATGTTACATCATAAAAAACAAGCTTGGACACCTAAGTTATTCCCCATATACAAGAATTATAAAAAATAAGTAAAAGGCACACCAAAGGGGTGGAAAAAGTAGGCTAAGGAAAGGGGTACCTACCTCTACAATTTCTCCCTCCATTACATTTATACACTGAGAATATGCACCTACATCAACTATTCCCATGGCCATCACGCTTAGCAATGAATTTGTTCCCCTCTGCCATTTATTGTCACTAACACCTATGACCTAAAGGGTTGACCTTGGAAACACGACCTCCCCTTAGGGGATAAAAGAACCTAATAAGATTGATTACCTAGCCACATCTAACAAGGTAAGGAACACTTTTACGAGTCTTGGTCTAGTTATATATTTGAAGGTGATTCCAGTTTAAAGTCTTATTATGCCTACAATAATTAAGTATGATCTACTATGATGCATATATGGTCATTGTCTCTAATGAGTGGTTTCTTTCACTTGACTTTAAAATGGTTTCTCCAAGTGGTTTTACTAAAGCAGTAGAGGCCTTCAGGGAACACTCATTCGATGCCTACTTCATATGATGCCTAGGTTATTCTACACTTTCATAGAGTAGTGAAGACCTTGTAGATGCAACTTTTCCCTTCTAGAGCAGAGCATTGGGAACTTTGCTGATATTTCTAATTTATTAAAACCTCATATCATCCTCAGACACTAAAACATGAGGTCACTCTACTTAGCATTGGAAATTCTTGATGATGTACCTAGTGGAACCAACATACCCTTGGGCTAGCCTTCACATTATTTGATGGGTATGCATTGACTTGAATTCCGAGAAATGATGATCATCCCCAATATGATTAGGGAGGGATTACTATCTCATGGATCCCCAACGTTGGAGAGAGATGGCACCGCGTTGTCTTAATGGCTCCCACAAATATTACATAGGGCCCCTTGAATTTTGGACACATGGATATGTTTTGAGGATTGATTTGAGGATTGTTCCTCAATTCATGTTGATTATGATTGTTGAATATGCTTATAACCCATATATCACGCTTTTGGTGCCTTAATAGCCCTAAAAGGGCATGATGTGATGCTTGGAGAGGGATTTTGGCTCACATGTGTGAAACAATTGTGGCTTATTTCGTTTTATCAAAGTATTGGGTTAGCTTGTAACCCACATACTTCATGTATATTCAAAATAAGATGTGTTCTAGGGATTTTGATGGATTAATGGATTTCATAAATCTCATATAAATGAAGTATCACTCCATTCTTATATTTCATCATCACTTCTGGATATCAACATCCTTAAGCGTGCCCGAGTTAACCTTGTTGTAACTCTCTACTTTTGGAGATGTGATTTTTTAGAACTATTGCTGTTGGATACTAATCTGTGTCTTAGAGATATCTTTTTGGGATTGAAAGAAAACAATTTCTTGGAAAAATTATAAGTGTTATTGTAGATTTTAATGTTTTCTTTTTGTAATGAATATATGCTAGGGAATTTCTCTTGTTGCATGTATAAATGCATATCTTTATTGGAAAATCTTGCTTATCATTACATGTAAGATTTATTTCCTTTGAATTCCATAGAGGACCCCCTAGATATCTTTCCTCTAATTAATTTATGCCCTCATAAAAATATGACTAGTGTTTGCATGTGAAAACTAGGGTTTTCAATTTACTCCAAGCATTGATTTGATTTCTCTTAATTTTAGAGCTAAAGACTCCATTACCCAAGTAGGGAAAGACACTAGGAATCCTTGTGGTGGTAAAAAATATTAAGACTTTATCTTTCCCTTATCTATTTTTCTAACCCCTTTAAGGCAAGCCGATAAGGATAGGGCATAGGGTTGAATTCAACTACGACCCTTAAAAGATGAATGTTGAGGCTTTTCTAGCATGAATTCACCTTAAAAGCACACTTTCACTCAAAATCTATCATTTTCCATACTTTAACTAGCCATAATAGGGATGACATCATCAATAGACAATTTTTTCCCTAACGAAACCCTAACTTTACCTAAGATTTCAACTTGGGGCTAAAATTGGAGGTTTTCCCTCTCTTTTTGTTGATTTCATCATTAAAAAACCTTTTTATTTATTCTTGTATGCCTGTATACTCCTTTATTGAGCTACTTCTGAAAACCTTAGGTGTTAAGTACCTTTATAAGGCTTCGTATATGATACATTGTTCCTAGAAATAGAGAATTGCGCCTTTGTCTGTCTAAGAAGTATCTTTCTTAGCATTTGATCCATATCACCTTGAGCCAATTGATTTAGAACACCATTTAGGTGAGAACTAGGAAGTCTCTCATGTGATGAAATTCCACTAAAGAGTAGGTTGATGATTGTTAAGGTGACAGTGGAAATCCACCTTATATGCATCAAGGTGTGGCCTTTTCCTTGTGAGGTATTTCATAAGGCTTGCTAGATTTTGCGGCAAAATTTATACTGCCATTGTGAGGGAGGATTTGAGTGAACCTCCTTGTAATACAAAGAATAAGATTCATTAATTTTTTATGATAATACCATACACAACAACAAGATAAATTATCACATGGAAACTCCATTGTCATGAGGGAAGGAAACCTGGAATTGATCCTCACATATCAAAGGAGGACAAGTGGTTACCCTGGGATCCTTGCTTTGGATAGGTTAAAGATGAAGGTAAAAGTAAAAACCTGGTTTCATTATACCATGTCTCCCATTAACATAGAAGGAATCTACTGTAATGGCTACAACCACCCTCCAAAATTTAGCCTATGCTTCATTTTGGAGCCTCCCTCCTAAATCACGACAACTTATCTTACACTAACCCAAGTACTTGTGCTTTGATTGAGCTTTATATTTTGCATCTTGGGTTGTGTTTTATTACTTGGTTTACTGTCTAACCCACAAATCGATCTGTTCACTTGGTTTTAACCTGATTCCAGGCTTGCGTTAGTGAACTGCGCAATCCTTGAGGGCAACCAACCTTGCTCTCGGGAATTCCGTAGTTCAAGCCAACAGTGAGCCTTCAACTCCAGAATTGAGAAGAAATAGCTAACAGCCAGCCTTTAGCTGGGAAACTATGCAGAGCATAAGAGGCATCCAGGGCCACTCAACCCAAAAATTGTGCATAAGCTTTCCCTGAGCAGCTTCTCGATGCATGAGCCAGTGAGTTGCCAAGTTCTCCTCAGAACTGCACAATCTCTCTGGGCAATGCATGGCAGATTTTTCACAAAAAAAGAAAAAGAGAAAAAATAAAAAAAAAGTGAATAATCATCCCTAGAAAATAGGGATCTATTTTTAGCAGTCCAGAGGTGGCACTTGAGTTATTTTGGCAACTGTTGCCAAGTGTCGATTTTTCCTAGATTTTTGGCCTTCGCATCATAAACCCTAAATCAACTAAATCTATTTAACAGATGTTGCTAGAGCTCATTTGCACATTTCATATTAGAGCTCTGGAATTCTTGAGGATGTATAGGAACCTTCGGCACAAGCGTCACAACTTTTTTGGGTAAGTCTTGCTTTTCTATTCTTTTGCTGCTTTTTCCGTCAGTTTTGTTTGTGTGGCTTGTGAGAGTGTTTTTTTACCCATTTTATTGAACGAAGGTTGGCATTTTTATTTTTCTATCTTGTAGAAGTGTTGTTTTAATTTTTTCATTGTCTTTCCCATGTGTCGCATACATTACCCTATTTTTGCACTAATGGTCATCGTTGTAGCGACTCTTTCCACATGCTTCGTTGTTCTTCAGTTTGATTGATTCCTGCACTCGTTTTATCTGCATGCATCATCATTCACTCATATATGCACCCACCATCACTTCCACCTTTAGATTTTCTAGTTTTCATGCTCCCATTGGGAAGATCTGGGTTTCCTTGGTCCAAATCTTGCTCGTCCCTGGCATGCACTACGCATTTCTAGAACCCAAGGCTTTTCCTTGGCTCCAGGAATTTTGCAGAGGCTGCAAAGGCCTGGCTCCAACTGTGCAATGCACAGTTCCAGGAGCCAGTCTGGAGCCTTGGCCACTGGGATTTCACAATGCGCAATCCCACTTGGCCTAAGCCTTATTGAACTACACATTGCATAGTTCCAGTTAGCAAGACCTCTCCACTGGCAGTTGGGACTTTGTAATGCACAGAACCAACTAGCACTCAATCACCTCTGAGAGCCCAAATTGTGCATTTCTTCCCAACAGTTACCCAGTTTGTTGTTTGGTCTTTTCTTGAAGTGCTCTTGGTTTCAAGCTAACATTTGCATGCCATGAGTGTCTTCTTTGTCTCCAGGTACAACAGTTCTTGAGAAACTCTCCAATAGTTACAGGTAACTTTGCTTCCAAGAAAGCTGCATCAAAGGATATATCGAGAGTAGCACTAGGAAAGCAGTTGAGTAGGTGTCAGTGAATTTTCCAGTGTATGCAGACACTCAATTATTAATTGACAAAGGCATGAAGTTAACATGGTAGGAAATCAACGATATATTTGCAAGGGACTTCAAGGAAGATCTAGATGATTGGCAAGTTTATATCAATGTCCATCGGTCAGGCTTACATAAGGTTGCATGAAGGTACCCTGCCTTCCCATGTGTGGACATCATCCACTGGATTGTCTCACACATAAATCTAGAGAATATGACATTGAGCAGTGCCAGTGGGACATAACTTGCTACCTTCAGGATGAATAACTATCATCAAATGTATCACTTACCTCAGCCGGTGAACCGCATGGATGCAATTTTGTATGCCACCCATAACTATGTGAACACCAGAGACATTATAAAGCGTTGTGTGAAAGATCCATCAAAGTTCAAAGCGACCCCCAATCATGTTTACAAGACTAAGTCACTTAGAAAGGCCTACCAACTCTTGATCATCTTTGCATGCCGATTGTACGGTCAAGGGAGAAAAAAGAGATTTTTGGGGAATTGGGTGGTTGTGTTGGACCAGTTGGTGAATGATGGAATGTCATTCAACTGGTCATATACGTTGGCTCTTCAGTTGAAATTCCATGTGACTAATGCTCGGAATTTGCCCAAGGATGAGCAAGTGAGATTATACATGTCCGCATATTTACTTGATCCAATCTCTGCCCATCATCAGTTTCCTGGCATGGGTTGGACATGGACACCGAAAGAGACTGTCGTCAACATTTATTGTAAGTTTCTTTCTGAATGCAACTACCGAGGAATTATGGTGAGGCTAGATGACCATTTCATCATCCCAGTGTACAAGTTGATCTTTGAGTAGGATCCACCTTGCATGCCCCAAGAAGAAATGGAGGCAATACTTAACATTGCAAATTGGTATGCCTCACTCAGTGTCACCTTCATTAGAGTATCTGGTAGAGAAAATCTCTGCACGTTCTACCAAGGTATGCCACAGACAAGATTTTCATGCAAGAGGTTGCATATCACCTCTCCATAGGGCTATCAATAGGTCCGCACAGGAGGAAGTAGGCACCATGGCCCTCTCTTCCTTTGCAAATCAGATTGTACGAGATTAAGAGCTTGAAAGATGTGGATGTTGAAGCTAAGGAGATAGTGAAGTTTGAGTTCGACACCAAAGACTTCAATCTATTTAATCCCCATGGTATTTGCTAGAACCATTGTGCGAAGGTGTACTATCCATGGATCCACAAGACATGTCATTGGGCAGAAGAGGACATTTTGAGGTATTTTTACAACTACTCTAAGCTCAATAAATTGGTCATTATAACCACAACAAGGAAAGCTGCTCTGTAGGCAGCAACACTGCAGGAAGCAACAACAACAACAATAAGCAACAAACTGGTGCAAGAAAAGGGTAAGAGGAGGATTTTCAAGAACCTAGAGGGTGAGCAAAGCTACAAGTTCAAAGAAGATCCCCTCATTGAGAAAGCAACTTTGGCAGTGGAGGCAAAGAGGCAACAATGCATAAAGAGAGCAGAGCGAAGGAAGAGAGAAAAAGAAAGTTTGGAGGAAGTAGAAAGGAAGTTGCAGGAAATGGAGAAGAAGTTGAAAGAAGACAAGAGTTGAAAAGAAGAGAGAGGGAAGAGAAGAAGAAACAAGAACAAGAAGAAGGGAAAGGTGTGATGATAGAGAAAAAACGCCCATACAAGTTGAGGAATCAGAACAGGCAGCGAATGAAGAAGAGGGTGAGTAGATGTAGGATTGGGACCTTGCTCAGCAGATTGAGAAAATGGTTGAAGTAATGAACATGGAGTTGGGATAGGAGCCATAGGACCAAGATACCGACCTCATGTCGAGAGAACCCGAGGTCTCCCCTTAGTCTCCACCACCTCCAATATCAGAACCTGTCTCGAGCGAGAAAGTAGAGATTATTCTTCTTGATGATGATCCAGTGATGTATGTGTACAATCTATCATTTGATGAGTTGCAACAGAAGATTGTACATGGACGAAGAAATAATTTCCCAGATGATCACACGTCATCTACATTTATGAAGGAAAGGGCGATAGTGTCAGATGTAAGAAAGCATCCAGTCGCCATGGCTGGTGCCACTATGGCTTATGTAGGAGCTAGGAGCTCAAATGTCAAGTTCCTGTTAACAGAGAATGAACAGTTGGCAAAGAACTTACAAGCAACCAGGCATAAGGCACAACAATTCGTAGGATCCACAATGGTAGAGATAAGGAAAGAGATACTTGTTGAAGTATCAAATCTTGAGGCAACCATGTAGAAAATCTATGATGGATTTGTCATCGTGCATAAAGTAGTTTTCCATCTATATGGTTTCCAGCAGCGAAGTAGAAAGATTTTACAAACTCTCAAGGACATACATGTTTCCATCGCCCAAGTGCAAGAATGGAAAATGAGGTACAAGGGAGCCCCACTTTACTTGAATAGGATGATGAAGCCATAGGCAGAGTTAGATAAAACAAGGATCTGAATGTTGATCCAGAACTATGAGCAGCTTGCCCTGTTTGTCAGTAGCATACAAGCTTCATATGCATGGTTGTATAAGAGTTTGGATGTCATGGTGAGAACGCACAGGATCCCGTCAATTAGTTCCCTCACCAAAGCTAAGGAGAAGAACCAAGTATGACTAGAGGTCGATAGGTACATGGAGCAGCTGAGTTGAGAGGCTACCAACGATGACTTGGAGTTGAGCACAGAAAACATGCAAAATTACGTTCATGGTCCTACCGTGGTCAAGACCATGCTACACATGCTTCAAGATGAGTTGGACAAGGGTTCCAAGACCATATACCCATAATCTATGGAGGCAAGATTCCACTATCAGAAAGACACTATCAAGCAGTTTGGGGACACCAAAGCACAATACCAAGATTGGTATTAGTACGTTGCCCAGAATCATCAAGTGGAGGTTGAGTTGGTCTTTCCCCAAACTCCAGAGTCATAATGTTTTGTCTTGTTAGGTTGTCTCTAACCTATTTTGTCTCCCATGGGTATATGTGGAAAATGTACATTATTTGTAAATATGTTGTAAGTGAAATTCCGAGTGTCATTAGTGCGTGGAATGTGAACAATCATTATGTAATGTAATAAGTTATTTGTAAAGAATTTGAAGAGTCATGAGGGTAGTCAAAAAGTCACAAGGGGGAATGTCAAGGGTCACCCCACCCTTTGTTATAAATAGAACCTCATATCTCATAGAACGAGCTTTTTGAGAGCCAAATTTTTGGCTAGGCTTAGGCTTAGAAAAGGCTTGGGAGTATTGTGACGAGCCTTGACTTCTCCACAACATAGAGCAAGTATGCTTATTTGGAGGAGCAGGTGTTCTTGACTGTGATGTTCCACCATTGGGGCTAGTGAATGTCAATGGTGTATGTATGGATGGAACTTCCACATAATAACTGAGCCAACACGCTTTCATGCATATTGATCCAAATTTGATCCTAGAACACTCTCTAAGTTTTCATGAACTCTTTAAAAATAATGCAAAAGTTTCAAAGTCTTATAAAGATCAAGCTTATCGGAGATATCCTCATAACAGTTGCAATTTGTAATCAGCGTGGAGAAACGAGGACCGTCGGTCAAGCGCGCAGACCGTCGGCCCATGGTAATGCGCACTATCGCAAATTAGCAAATCCAGATATGCGATTAGCGACAAGTCACTAATCGCATATCGCAGGGAAATCCCCTCAAAGAAGGAAAGGCCGCAAGCACCCCTACTTGATAAAATGTAATGGATATCGTTCTGATTCCATAAGAAGCGAGGTCCCACAAAAACCAGCAGGATATCAGAAGGGCTTCGAGTGGTAAGCGGTTTCAACCGAGTCCCGCCCGATGCCACACAATGGTTGCCACACGTCCAGCGGAAGAGAGAGAAAATCTCTCAAGATGGATGAACATCATGTTACTTATCCACTTGATAAGGATGATGACCGTAGGATTTGGAGGCTCCAAATCAATGGTGGAGACGCGTTCCGATGGATGATTGGATTTGATGAGGTTAATAGGCAGAGTTGTATAGGATTTAAAGTTTGATATGGATGATGCATTGGTAGAAGGTCGTGTTTCACGAGAATTCTTTGAGTTAACGGAATAAACAGCCATTTCCAAGAGAACTGACACTCATCCATTATGAAATAGGTGGCCACCTCCCTGTGAGGCGTTATATAGTGATGATTATGCAGAACAGAGGGATTGAACGGACAGAGGCAGGGGAAGCGGAAATGAACAGTCAGAAAGAATATTGGCTTTAAAGCCACGAACTGACAGAGAGAGAAGCAAGCAAGTTAAGCAGTAAGTTAGAAGCAAAAAGCTAAGAGTAGAGACAAGAAGCCGATCTGACCTACAGAAGCAAAGGTAGCATCGTGCCAGAGTCAAGACGGAGCTAGAAAGAGTTAGAGATTCTGTGTAGTCCAGAGAAGGCTTGAGAGGTTCAAGAGAACTCCTCTGTATATGCCTATCATGTATGAGTCTCAGATTGAGCTCATACTACTGTGACCAATAGAGGTCCAGAGTCAGTAATAAGAGTCTGTGTACTCCAAATACTTGGGGAATGCAAGTAGTCTTACTGATTTGTATCTGCTGTGTGAGACTCAAATTGAGCTCACTGTTGTAAAAATTCTGCTTTGAAAACATAATAGAGAGGCCACCATTGAAGGCTGGACCAGGAGACGTAGCCCAAGAGAATTGGGTGAAATCCTTATTAAACTTGTTGTGTTTATATGTTTACTTGTTATGCTTTCCTTAACTGCTTCATTTCCTATGTATTTCGCAATCTTATCGATCTGTTGCATAAAATAACATAGGCACATCCATGCACATGAGTCTGTAATACCTTAGTAATTGTCTTAGATTAATTTCAGATCAAGTGGTATCAAAGCTCTAGGTTGCTAAGGTTAGACAAGCTTGTGCTGGATTTTTTTGTTGAATGCTAACTAGGACAAAGCTCAAATTAGGAGAAGGAGAGTTGGTTGAAGCTAACCCAGAAATTGGAAGAGTCTATCCTAAGAGGAAAATGGCAGAAGAAAGTCCCTTGGAATCAGACTCCCAGTTCATGGACAGTTCATGACCATGAGAGCAATGGTAGAGGAAATGTATAGAGAATTTAAGAAAGGTAAAGATGAAGATTCATCAAACTCCAAACAAGATAAAGGAGCAGAAGAATCTCTCCTCAATGACCATTCTAAAGGCAAAGGGAAAGAAGAAAAACTTCCCACACCTCCTGAGAGTCCTAAAAATAAAAAGAAGAAAGCATCTTTAATTAAATTAGATGTTAAATTTGATTTTCCGATATATGATGGAGAGTTGAATGCAGAGAAGCTGGATAATTTGATTAGACAGGTTGATGTATATTGTTGGGTGCAGAGCATTGATTCAGACAGAAGTAAGATTCAGCTGGCCAGCCTATGCCTTGGAGGAACTGCCTTGGTATGGTGGGAAGGCAGAACACAAGCTGACATGAAGAAGCATGGTAAAATTCTTTCTGTCTGGAGTGAATTTGTTTCTGCAATTAAAAAACAATTCTATCCACTAGCTTACATGCAACAAGCTATGATGAGTTGGCAAACTCTTCGCCAATTGAAAGGGCAAAGTGTACAAAGTTACACCCAAGAATTTAGAAAAAGAGCTTTGATTCTAGGAATTTTTTTAGACTCACCTGAAACTCTGCTAAAGTATATAGGTGGTCTACACAACTATTTAAATCACACCATTCTCATGTCTAACCCTACTAGCACAGATGAGATATTTGTTCAAGCTACACATCTAGAGGCTAGAGGCAAGAATGTGAACCCAGAAGTTGGGGGATCATCAAAACCCACTATAAGCAAGAAAAAGGAAAAGAGAAAATAGAAATGGAAAGAGAGGAAGACAAATACTATACAAAATACCAATCCTTTATGCACTCACTGCAAGAAGGATGGGTATGATGATGAACACTGCTGGATTCTGCATCCGGAGCTGAGGCCCAAGAAGTACGATGGCAAAAAGAAGAAAACTGTTGCAACTATTAAGAAGGATTTGGGGTCAGACTCAGGAGATGAAACAACAATCATGGCCACAGGTATAAAAGGTAAAAATTCTGAAGCATCTACTAGTAATTCTGCATAATCTACTGATAATGAAGAAAATGAGAGGAAAAGAAAATGAGAGGAAAAGACATGAGCCTTTTCATATTAGAGTTATTTCCAAGCATCAAAAGATTGATACTTTGTTTGATAGTGGCTCACAAGTAAACTTAATTTCTGAAGCAATTGTAAAGAAGTTGGGATTACTAACCACACCTCACAAAAAGCCATATCCATTGGGTTGGTTATGTGATAAAGCAAAGCTACAAGTGACTAGACAATGTAAACTTAGGTTTTCTTTTGGGTCAGCATTTGTAGATGAGGTTGAGTTAGATATTGTTCCCTTGGATATATGTGGAATTGTTTTAGGAAGTCCTTACTTGTATGATAGAAAAACCATTTTCTATAAAGCAGAAAACAAGTATCAACTCGTTAAAAATGAAACTGAATATATTGTAAGAGCTCATAAACTCAAGAATAATTATACTCTCATAAACTCAGGGCAGATGAAAATAATTTTAAATTCATGCAAATTTTTTTTACTGATGGTTGTAAAGGAAAAGAAACCTGATAAAACCAATGTATTTGAGGGCTGTAATGCTAAACAGCAAGCTGATTTAGAAAAAGTTGTTTCAGAATATGATATGCTATTTCAAGAACCTAAAGGTCTACCACCCAAAAAGGAAATAGTACATGATATTAATTTGCAGCAAGATGCTCCATTGCCTAACATCGAAATGTACATGTTTTCCATTTTAGAGAATGAAGAAATCAAAAAGCAGGGACAAGAGCTACTCGAGAAAGGGTTCATCTGACCTAGCACATCACCGTGTGGGTCTCCAATTGTCTTGGTGAGAAAGAAAGATGGTTCATGGAGAATGTGCATTAATTACTAAGCACTGAATAAGATAACGATAAAAAATTGTTATCCTCATCCTCACATAGATGATCTATTAGATTGGTTGAACGAAGTTGTTTACCTTTCCAAGTTGGACTTTCATAGTGGCTACCATCAGGTTAGAGTTGCAGAGCAAGATGCATGGAAGACTGCTTTCAAGACAAAGCAGGGATTGTATGATTGGTTAGTTATGCATTTTCGCTTAACTAATGCTCCTGCTACTTTCATGAGAGTAATTAATGATTTACTCAGGCCTTTTATTGATGATTTTGTCATTGTATATCTAGATGACATTCTTATATTTAGTAAAACATGGGAAGAACATTTGAAGCATGTAAAGCAGACTCTAGATGTTTTGAAAAGAGAAAATATTTATGTTAAGTTACCAAAATGTGAATCTGGCAAAACATATTTGAATTATTTGGGTCATATTGTAGGGGGTGGTGAATTGAAGATAGATCCCTCTAAGGTAGCAATCATTGTAAGTTGGCCTAAATCCAAATCTGCTACAGAAGTTAGAAGCTTCCTAGGAGCAACACAATATTGGAGAAAGTTTATTTCTAACTTTTCCTTGATTGCAGCTCTCTTACATGCTTTAACAAGATTGAACAAAGTGTTTCAGTGGGGAGGCAAATAGTAGAAATTTAACTGACATACTGATCAGTATGTCAGTTATACATACTGATCATCAACCACTTCAATATTTACACTCACAAACTAAGTTGCAGCAATCAAGACACTATAGGTGGATGGCTTTTCTATAACAGTTTCATCTTGTCATTAGATATAAAAAGGGCATACACAATAAAGTTGCAGATATGTTGTCCAGACCAATCATAAGTGCATCTACTATACTCAAGCATAATTCAGTATTGTATGAAAGCTACATTGAACAATATGCTCAAGATATAGATTTTAAAGACGTATATGCAACTTTAAGTCATGGCAAACAAGTAGAAGAATCTGATTATCATGTTAAGGACCAACTCTTGTATCATTTTGGAAAGTTATGCATTCCTCAAACCGAAAGAGTAACGATAATCCGAGAAGCACACAGTTCTCTAATATCGGGTCACTTTGGTGTAAGTAAAACAGTTGCACAGCTCTAAAGATTTTGTTATTGGCCAAAAATGAATGAAACAGTTTCTAGATATGTAAGAGGGTGCACCATGTGTGCTACAAGCAAGCCCAACAATAGAAAAGTAGGCTTGTATACTCCACTCCCAGTTCCTTCTCATCCTTGGGAAAGTGTTTCCATGGACTTTGTTGGGGACTTCCTAAATCTAGAAAAGGTCATGACTATTTATATGTTATTGTGGATAGGTTTAGCAAAATGTGTATTTTAATACCCTATAACAAACAGATTACAACTGAACAAACTGCAAAGTTGTTCTTTCAACATTTATGGGTTCATTTTGGATTACCCACTTCCATTGTATTTGATCGAGATTCCCTGTTTGTTGAGAAATTTTCGTCAAGTTTGTGGGAATTGATGGACACCAGATTGAAGAAGAGCACAACTTCTCATCCGCAAACAGATGGCCAAATAGAGGTGGAAATAGGACAGTGATCCAGTTGCTCAGAGGCTATTGTAGCAAGCATCCCAAGCTTTGGGATGAACATTTGTGTTATGTGCAACATGCTTACAACTGAGATAAGCATTCTTCTACACAATGATCTCCTTTTGAGACCTGTTTTGGTTTCACACCAAGGTCTCTCTTGGATTTTTTCTTTGGTAAAGACATAGCGATTGATGGACACAGTGATGTGGACAAGGCAACCATGTTTATTGAACAAATCCAATAAATTCACCAGGAAGTACATGAACAGCTGGAAAAGAGCCAAGCCAAGTACAAGGTAAGGCATGATAAGCATCAGATTGAGCATAGTTTCCAAGTTGGTGATCAAGTTTGGCTGTATATCAACAAAGACAGAATGTAAGGTGAAGGTAAGAAGTTGAAACCAATAAGGTATGGACCTTTCAAGATACTTGAGAAAATTGGTGAGAATGCTTTTCTCCTTGATTTGGCAGCTTACATGCACATCTATTCAGTAGTTAATGCAGAAAGCTTGAGACTATTTGAACCTTCATTGATTGAAGATCTCGAAGAGCAGAGTCAATTTCCTTCTATTGATGATCTGTTGCCTGAATATCTCAATGAATTGTAGAAAGATACAATTCTGGACAGGAAGGTGAGAACTACACACAGAGGGGATGTTGAGTACCTCATGATTGGACTCAAAGGTTCAAAACCAAGTAGTGAAAAATGGATAGAAATTGGGCAAGCAAGGAATCTATATCCTCACTTGATTGATGCTTAAAAACTGAATTTCGGTGGTCCAAAAGCTTTTTCAGTGGGAAGGCCGTGATCCAAATTGCATCCTTGAACACTCTCTAAGTTTTCATGAACTCTTTAAAAATCATGCCAAAGTTTCAAAGTCTTATAAAGATCAAGCTTATCAGAGATATCCTCGTAATAGTTGCAATTTGTGATCAGCGCGGAACAACGAGGACCGTCGGTCAAGCGCACAGAGCGTCGGCCCATGGTAATGTGCGGTATCGCAAATTAGCAAATCCAAAGGCTATTTCAAGAAATGGGGGTAGTTTCCGATATGCGATTAGCGACAAGTCACTAATCGCATATCGTAGGGAAAATCCCTCAAAGAAGAAAAGGCCACAAGCACCCGGACCCGAAAAATCATAAAATGCAACGGATATGTTCCGATTCTGTCAGAAGCGGGGTCCCACAAAAACTAGCAGGATATCAGAAGGGCTTCGAGTGGTAAGTGATTTCAACCGAGTCCCGCCCGATGCCACACAATGGTTGCCACGCGTCCGGTGGAAGAGAGAGAAAACCACTCACATCAGACGGATAAACATCATGTTACTTATCTGCCCGATATGGACAATGACCATAGGATTTGGAGGCTCTAGATCAATGACAGAGACGTGTTCCGATGGATGACTAGTTTTGAAAAGGTTAACAGGCAGAGTTGTATAGGATTTGAAGTCTAATACAGACAATGCGTTGGTAGAAGGTCATGTTTCGTGGGCATTCTTGGAGTTAATGGAATAAACAACCATGTCCAAGAGAAATGACACTCATCCGTTATGAAATAGGTGGCCACCTCCGTGTGAGGCATTATACAGTGATGATTACGCGGAACAAAGGGATTTAAATGGGCATAGGTAGGGGAAGTGGAAACGAATAGTCAGAAAACAGATTGGCTTTAAAGCCACGAACTGACAGAGAGAGAAGCAAGCAAGTTAAGCAGTAAGTTAGAAGCAAAAAGCTAAGAGTAGAGGCAAGAAGCCGATCTGACCTACAGAAGCAAAGGAAGCATCGTTCCAGAGTCAAGACGGAGCTAGAAAGAGTCAGAGATTCTGTGTACTCCAGAGAAGGCTTGAGAGGTTCAAGCGAACTCCTCTGTATATGCCTGTCATGTATAAGTCTCAGATTGGGCTCATACTATTGTGACCAATAGAGGTCTAGATTCAGTAAAGAAGAGTCTGTGTACTCTAGAGACTTTGGGAATCCAAGTACAGTCTTACTGATTTGTATCTGTTGTGTGAGACTCAAATTGAGCTCACTGTTGTAAAAAATCTGCTTTGAAAACATAATAGAGAGGCCACCAATGAAGGCTGGACCAGGGGACGTAGCCCAGGAGTATTGGGTGAACTCCTTATTAAACTTGTTATGTTTATATGTTTGCTTGTTATCTTTCCTTAATTGCTTCATTTCCTGTGTATTTCGTAATCTTATCGATCTGTTGCATAAAATAACATAGGCACATCCATGCACATGAGTCTGTAATACCTTATTAATTGTCTGAGATCAATTTCAGATCACATATGTTGTTATTGTAGTTGAACTATTCTGGTTGCTGTAGCAATGTAAGTTGTTTAACTTACGCATTTGCTTATGAAATACTTTGTATGCAATTGTATGAATCTCATTGAATGCATGTTGTTGGATTAACCGTCACTTTGTTTTTTGGACTATTCCACATTTCAGTTTGTGATTTCATTCCGCTCATGTGTTCCTTTCAGGCTGCATAATATTACAGGCTTCTAAGGGACACACTTATTTTTCCCCTCCATGTGTTAGAAACCCCATGCATCTTAATTGAATCACTGCAAGGTCACACACTTGCTTCCGACCAAAGTCATCATACTTATCTCTACGTGGTACCATGGTTAAGGCACTACATTACCACCCACTGCTGGGACTCCTAATTCAAGCTGTTTGAGGTCTAGTTGGGACTTCTTACCGGGGACGTCTTGTTGAATGTTGGCGGGTATAACACTATCAACATTTATAGTGCTAGAAGGAGGGACAGATGACAAGATGAGACTTCAAAGTCTATTTTGAATATCTACACATCATTCATGACTTACATCACAATCTCAACCCCGTCATGTTTTTCTCACTTTACTAATTTGATGCACCGGGGGATGTTATAAATGACTTGTCACGACTTAAATATGACAGTGAAAATGGAACATCGTTGTTAATTCACGAATATTCCTTCTTGGGTTTCTGTGACAGGAATGAAATCCCCTCAGATGAAATTCTGCCTGTGGGTTGTTCGCTTACACGTTCAAAGGGTGAGTTAAGAAATGGTGTCTCACATTTCCCACAACCTCTATACACTATTTCAACCACTTGTTTAGAGAGTTAGGGCATGATTTATTATTTTATGACCATAAACCACTTAATTGCAAATTTTTAAAATTATGAAAAGAACTTGACGAATCTATTTTTCACTTTTATGATCGTTTCCTTCATTACTGTTTTGAATTTCCAAAAGATGAAGTTGACTAGAAATTTCTAACTGAAAAATTTCAGTATCTTGCTCACATCTTAGAAAATCCACATGAGGTAGAATCTTTCGAACCTGTCCGAGCATACTTCAGTGTTAGAGATTCTAAATTTGAGACAGACAAGGTTGTTGTCCCAAGTGACCCTCTATCCCATTCTCATTAAATAGCTCTAGCTCCGCAAGATGAGGTGGATGAAGTTGCGAACCTACCTATTGAACTATCACCTTCTTCGTCCACCCCACCTGCTATGGATTTTTGTGTAGATTTGGACTACAAGCCTGAAGGTTATCACGTGGTATCTTTCCCTCAGCCTTCATCCATCGGTTCCTTTGGTCCTCCGGATTTTGGTGTGTTGCGTTCATCCGTTCCGGACTTCACATGTGAGGTTCACGAGGATCAAGTTATGGGCGGAGTTGGTGTTGAACAACCAACCCACACTATCATTTTTTATGAGTATGTGTGGGAATCAGAACAAGAAGTTGTAGTTAAGGATGACCTCCTTCTGTCCGCACCTCATTCACTTTATCCTGACATTTTCCATGATTCTACCATTTTTTATTTTTCTTGTGAAATTTATCCCCAAATTTTTCTACTTCCAATCATTCACATAACACATAGAATTTTAGTATGTCATTCTATTGCAGAGAGGAAGAATCTTTCTTCCCCAATATACTCGATCTCTCATATTTCATTTTTGGAAACTCAAAGGGCGAATTTTTTTGTTTTTCATCAACCCTTTTCTATGATTCTTCAGATCATGAGGATGCCAATGTCTATCTCGAATTGTCTGATCATGGATATCATGACCTTTTCACTTATTTAGTTGATCACGATTCTCATTCACCTACTGTTGATATTTCTAATCCACGGTCTTTGATGATCCACCTACTATTGAAGTGGAAACTCATCAAGTTGTCGAGGCACTTCAACCTGAGTTGATGGTTATGTCAGGTTCTCGTAGCCTTGAGGTCAATTCCACTTCTTATTAGAAATCTATTAAATCTCCCAAGCTCTTAATCACTCTCCTGTTCACATTGAAAATCAATCTAGGTTACCATTTTCACATCCTCCACCATAATCACATGATCCTATCGCCGATGCATTGGAGGAGTCATACGCAATAAGCACTGTTGCAAAAATTTTCTTCTTTCTTCATGTTTGCTCTTTTTTCACATTCGAAAGAGTGTACATCCTTGTCATCCACACGCAATGTGACACAACACCATGATGCATCTATAGGGTTCCTTTAATATGATTTCAATTGTTTCTTTTATGTAGACGCATTCAAATGTCTAATGTTTTGGTTTGCATTGCTTTATCTTTCTTTTTTGTTGGTTTGCTTGAATATCTTTCTTGTCAGTCATGCCATCAACTATATTGGTCAACCAATGCATAAGTGGCTGCATTGGAAATATCACTTCACGTGAGTTGGCCCATGCTCTACTTAGCGTAGGAGTAGGAGTAGTGTTTTGTTTCTGTTTTGTTTTTCTTCTTTAATTTGCTTGTTTGTTGTTTCATGCACCCGTAGGATTAGTTTTCGCATGAAACCATGTTTGGCTTCTTGAAACAAGCAAGGTGAAATACAAGAGGACTTTTACAAATATCGACATTTGGTTATCTTCCTATTGCCTCTCTTTATGAAGATCTTGCATTTCTCCCAATCGATGATACCCTGATGGAAAATACGTTCCTTTCAAAGTGAGTCTTGGTGGAAACACTACGCTTGCACTCTCAACTAGTACCACCTACTCTAATCAGTTTTCTATAATTCAGTTAACCCTTGTCAACTCAGTCAATTAGAGTAGGGTGAAGCAGGAAAACCTTAACAAGTATGTCAGAGTTATATATAAACATCCTTCTCTTAAGAGACAACCTCTTCTACTCTTAATAAGTCGGGATCCCTCTTCCTCCTCATGAAATAAATAAGTGCCTATGCATAATTCTTTGAAAATGAAAAAATGAAATGAAAAAAATAAAATAAAGGCAAAAGAAGAGGACTTCTTGCAAAAAGAGGTGAAGCAAGTTACTCCGCCAGGGTACTGTCCAGGATCACTGGCAGTGCAACAATTCTTTGGTTTCGAAAGTGACTCTACTGGTGTACTGTCCAAGCCTGTTGGTAGCAGAGAAACACGAGATATGAAACTAAAACTCTGACAGTCTATATTACTTGTGCATTAATATACCCCTCATCCCTAGTTGAAACAACTCAGTGGACTTGGCTTGGTATGTGTGTTTCCGATAAAGAGAATGGTAGGGATTATATCTTTAACTCAAGGTAGTGAAGAAGCCATGACGATCAAAGAATTAAACAATAATTTTGGAAGAGTTAGAATCACTTTACATGAGACAAGGTCCATATAGAGAGTGAGAGTTATACCATTATGTCGCAAATGTTGTAGTGGTTACAACCACCCTCCAAAATTTTTCCTATGCTTCATTTTGGATCCTCCCTCCTAAATCACAACAACTTATCTCACACTGACCCAGGTACTTGTGCTTTAATTGTGCTTTGATTGAGCTTTATCTTTTGAATATTGGATTATGTTTTCTTACTTATTTCACTGTCTAACCCACGAGTTGATCCCTTCACTTGGTTTTAACTTGGTTCCAGGATTTCCTTAGTGAACTGCACAATCCTTGAGGGCAACTAGCCCTACTCTTGGGAATTGCGTAGTTCAAGCCAACAATGAGCCTTCAACTCCAGAATTGTGCAGATCTATCTTATAGGTAGCCTTCAATTGGGAAACTGTGCATAGCATGAGAGGAAACTAGGGCCACTCAGCCCAGAAATTGCAAAGAAGCTTTCACTCAGCAACTGCCCGATGCATGAGCCAGTGAGTTGCCCAATTCTCCCTGGAACTATGCAATATCTCCAGGCAGTGCATGACAGTTTTTTCCTGAAAAAAGAAAAATTGCAAAAGAAAAAAAATGAAAACTCATCCCTAGAAAACAGGGATCTATTTTTAGCTATCCAGAGGTGGCATTTGAGTTATTTTGGAAAATAACGTCAAGTGTCTCTTTTCCTAGATTTTTGGCCTTCGCGTCATAAACCCTAAACCGACCAACTGTATTTAATGGATGCTACCAGAGCTCATTTTCACATTTTATCTTGGAGCTCTGGCATTCCCGAGGAGATCTACGTGTTATCCTCCACAATATCCCAAGGCTGAGAAAGGAAATCGAAGGAGGTAACCTCAGTCCACTTAGGGTTTAGCAGCTAGCCCTACCAAACCAGAGAGGGATCCCTCTATGAGCTCACAACCAATGATGAATGGAGTGGGAAAAATATATTAGGCTTGATATGTTCAGCTCTAGGGTTTTGAATATTTTAGGGTTTTGCTAGATTAGGAATGAAAATTAGGGAAATAGGTCAAAAGATCAAAGGTTTCAGTTGCAAGAAATATAAAGGAACATGGTAGGTATGCCTTTGTGATACTTTGGGGTTTGTCGATGTAGTGTAGGGTGAAAAAACAAAGATCAAAATGAGCATGGAAATCAGGAATTAATTTATCAGAAGATAGGTGACATAAACATGAAATTCCTAACAAAACAGAGCTTAAACTTAAGAATTATGTTTAAAACCTCTTAGGAAAATCACTGAAAAACATATATATGGAAAGAAGATGAAATTATCATTCATATAAAACTATGATAGAGAGAAAACATTATCGCAAAATCACAACACATAAATTCCTTAATAATATTTGTAATTGTCCTTTGATTCCCTATAAAATGTGATGAAGTACAAACTCCAAGAGTTCTACTCACTAATGTCCAACACTGATTATGATTGAAAACTAGATACAAATAGACCAAATAACCATTTCCCCTTTCTCACGGTCGAATCCTTCAGTTTAGGAACTGATTACATGAAGTGCTCAACAAACCCTAATGTCTAGGGAGGTTAAAACAAATCCTTCTTTTAAACTTTGACTAAACTCCTCCTCATAAATGAGTCCTAACACTACATGAAAATTACTCTAACAAGCTTATTTACCTCCTATTACATCATTTCAACTCATAAAAGAAGAACTATGTCAGAAAAATTCGAACTAGACTGAGCAAACTGAGAAAATGAGTTCTAGGCAAAAACACAGCGAATTGCTTTGAAAATGTAGCGTGATTGGAGAAAACGTAGTGTGCTACTTGTAAGTGACTTTTGGAGGGGTTCCTAAGCTCCAAATGAGGATCAGAAATATGCTAGAGAAATATTTTCCTATCTACTACACCATAGAATCTTCAAAAACTGAAAACTACTGCTTCTAGACCTCCAAAAACTATTTCTACCACAACTACTCCAAAAACGTAGCATGCCTCTGGAAAAAACATGGCAGAAAGGTGTTTTAGGTACTTTTTGACTTTTGACCTAGAAAAAGATACTAAAATGGATCTTTGGTTACATAAATTCAATGTGCAGGTCATAAGGAATCCAAAAACACAAACTTTTCATGATTTGGAGGCCTCCAGCAAAAACATAGTGTGGGGCACACTACCTTTTCTGCCCAAAAACTGTGTAAAATTTCCAAAATTGCCCAAAATCTTCAAAAAAAATCCAAAATCTGTTCTAAGTGTTTGAAATTCATTCCTTGGAGCTAGGTAATGATTCTTCAAGCTATGAGTGAAGCCTCAACCAACAACTCAAGCTTGTCCCCCTTGTTTTGCTGATTTAGGGTTTCCTTTAGTTTTCTCTTCAAGTTTTGAATTCTGATTTGGGAAACCCTGTTTCTGGTGTAATAATGTCTAGCCATGTGCCTTTGCAAGTTGGTGGCCCTGTTGGCCCTTTCAAGGAGCTTCTCCAAGTGGAAATTAACTTTATCCAACAAATACTCCCTATTTGTCTCAAAATTTTGTTCAATGGATTTGTTAATGTCTTGCTGCTCCAAAGGTGTAGATGGCTCACTCATTTGGTCTCCTTTCCTCTTCATGCCATTGGTTCTAGGCCTATTTGGCTTGACTTGAACTTCAATGTCCTCCATTTTCTCTAAGCCAATGACTTTCTTACCTTTTCCTGTGGTGCAGCGGAAACAATGGTTTAATAAAAACCCACTTTGAATCTATCAAACCCAACAATCACCCCTTTTTACAAAATATAAGCCCTTTTCCCTATCGAAATCAAAAAGCCTTTGAAAAATCCTAAAACAATGATTTTTCCCTTTCAGGACCCAAAATACCTTTGAAAGGGCTAAAACCAAGCTTTTCCGCCTTTTACACAGTTACATGGACTATTACCGCAATTCCAGATCTGGCTGATCGATCGGCTCAGAATGAATCACAATATCGGCGATTGGGATTCCAATGGTCCTCACTATCGGCATTATTCCCCGGCGGAGGTCCGATGCGATATCGCTGATCGTTATCGGCGATTTCAATGGGCTGCTTACAATATATAACTCTGCTCTGAAGTGCCGATGCGATTTATTTCGGAAATCGTAATCGCAAAGGGGTTGGGTCAAAACTTTAACGTGCGCCAATCCAACCATGCGATGCGATATATATGCCGGACCTGATAAGGCCCAAAACTCCCATGCATAATATTTCACGTCCGCGTTCTTGAATCCACTAAGTGTTTAGCGTGATTTCCCTTTGTAAATGGCTTTTGGTGATTGTTATAGACATTTTTGGGCACTGCAACCCCAATCATAAATGTCCATAAACCAAGGGCTCTTAAGTCCCTAAAAGTGTTGTTCCAACCCCTAAAAGAACAAGGTCAGCTGATTACATCATCTCCCAGAAGTTCTCCATGAAAAACTACTTAGAACTGGTCAAAATTGGACCATATCACCTGCTCCATGGTCAAAGTGCGCTTCATCCCACCTAAATGCACACGGGAGGTGCGATGCATACTGAAAAGCCATTCTATGGGGTGCGATGGGTGAGAGTGGACAAATGGCAGGGTCAATCTGCAAGGTGGAGGATCATGGAATCTTCCAGAAACTTCTCCTATGACACTCGCCTCTCTGCATTCGCCCAGAGATGAGTAAGAGATCATCAATCTCCAAGTGGAATCAAGAACTATCAGACAGAGGACACTAATCAAATCTCAAAAGCTGACTCACCCCCCTTGCAAACATCTATATATGGATCCCTCATCCTAGAGATCGAAAAGGCTGGAATTTTGTATCTTGTAAGGAAGTGCTGCTGGTTTCTTGGTGTAACATCATAGTGTTGGGTGATCTAAGCTTTTCATGAGGTGAAGAAGGGCTTTCCTACTGAGAGGATGACGCTGGGTCAGAACAATTGGTTGTAATCCTCTTTGCTATTCTTGATTATTAATAAAGCTATTCAAGTTTTCCTCCACACTCTTGTATGATTGATGATATATGCATTTCTGTGGTCAATATATATCTGGTCCTATATTGTTTATTATAGTAGATCTGTGTTCTTGGATAGTGTTATGTTGCTTTGATTCTACAGGTGCTCTTTGAAGCTGGGTAGACGAGGAAGCGAGTGGCAAAGATCTATCGAAAGGGAGAGGAATCAAGAAAGGAACCAAGCGCAAGACAGAGGTTGGTCTCCTTTGTTCCCCTCTTATCTACTTCTCATAAAGGAAAACGAAAGTGGTTTTAGTTTGTTTGTTTCTAAGGTAGCTACCAGCCTTAGTGGGACTAGCAGCTCTGCATAGACACTAGATTTCCCAATGAGAAAATGGCGACTCCACTGGGGAGCGAATAGATTGTTTGTTTGTCTATATTTGTTTGCTTTACAAACTTACAGACGGAGCCTGAAGTCAAGCCAGCTAGCCTTCGAACTACATTTGCTATGCAAGTTTAAAGTAGATCAATGTTGCTTCAGTCTATCTCCGGGTTTTGTTTATGAACTGAACAATCGATTTACAAACTCTCTAATTGCCCTTGTGGTGGCTCTAGTAACCTCTTTATATCTACCCTTGTGATTTATTTACTGATTACCACTTGCTCGCCCTAAATCCCTGAACTATGCTGCAAACTGTGATCAAGAACTAGATCAAAATTCTTGCACTGTACCATCGCACCCTCTCTTCAAGGATCTCAGTATGCATCGCACTTCCCGTGTGCTGTAGGTGGGATGCATACTGGAATCCCTGTGTAACAGGTGCGCTGATCAGAAAGGGCTAATTTTGCCTTCAGACTTTTGTTTTTTTCACTCTTTTCAGCTCTATTCAAGAGTTTTGCTGTTTGTAGTCAGTATACCTCTGTTGGAAACCCCCTTCCTTGCCATTATTCAGCCTCCATTGTGCAAAGAACTGTAAACGTTTTTATGTATTGTGAGCCATTTTCAGTTCTCTTTTACAAAGAAGTAGCGTAATTGAACTGTCATTTCTTGATTTGGAAGTGTCGCAAGTGTCGTTTTTAGTCGTAGAAGAGAATCCAATTGTTCTTGATAGTCGATTACACTATTACTCTTGTATTTGATTTGAATTAATAGTTTTTCAAGTGTCGAAAGCAAGTTTTCAATTCCAAATAACAAAGTGTCATCATTGTCTTCATTTTGTCTTGAAAAGAAACTTGTTAGTAATGTCACTTTGAAACATAATTCAGATTTGCGCTTAGCTTTCTTTTTATCATTCACACATTAAGAAGGCTGAACACAAATACATGCATGTGCATTTTCATTTAGACTGTTTGTTGGTTTGATTTAGGACAGTGCATATAGTGTGTGCTCTCTGCTCTATGTTGAAAGAATATCGTCTCTCTTTCCTTAGTAGCTAGGATTTTCATTGCAAAAAGAATATTAAACGATTGTTTATCATCTTAGATTGCATTTTAGGAATTGTATATCTACATCACGCGGTGAACCTGAAAGGAAAATTTCTTAAGCAAGATCAATTGTAAAATAAATTTAATGAATCTAAAAACGCTTTGGAACCTAACGCACAACATTTATAAGTCTAGGCTAGAGACGTATTCCGGCATCGTAAAGCCTGGTAACTGTTGTTTTCATTGCTGGTTGGGTGATTCCTCCACTTTGAGACGATAAGTGCCAGTACGGACTTGTGCTCCCACGTACCGTCGAGTATATATTGGGAGACCACAATAGGCTTTATCCTTTATCCATAGGAAGCCGTGTCTGCCGCCCTATCGATCACAATGCACTGAACACAACATTAGGGAATATTGACTTCCGTACAGTAAAAAGTATTTTGCAGTTTTGCGATTGGTTTGGTAATCCCTCTGTCTAGATTTCCAAATTAGTCTCTTTTGTTCCTTTTCAGACTCTTTAAAAGAAAAGGTCTATCTGAGCACTTGTCACTTCAAGCTTATTAAAAATCGAAGGTGACTAGAGTCATCTTTTGTTTTTTCTCGACTCTTAAAAATTGAAGAAACAAGTTGTGTCAAAGCATCTAAAATTTATTTTAATCGGAATAAACATCACCTTTCCTACATTGGTCTTAGGTTGAGAAAAATGGAGTCCACCAACCAAGGATTTCCCCTTGGAGGAAATCCTAGTCTTTTCTCCACTTGGGGAGATGTTGGTGCACCCCATATGGCCACATTGTCGCTTCCAGGATTGACAATTGGCTTGCCCATATGGCTCTTCTCGACCTCTGTCATTCAGAACGCCGTGATTCCTAAACAATCAAGTCAGCAACTAAACGATATGAAAGTTACCCCCCAGCCTTCTACTTCGTCCAATTCTCCCTCTCCTCCTTCATCTTCACTTGATAAAGCTGGTAAAGCCAAAAATCAAGTAACTGAGAAGAAGAAGGAGAAGAAGAAGAAAGAGAAGAAGAAGAAGGAGCCAAAGGAGAAAAGGGGCAACCAGGCATCGTCTAACGAAAATCCACACACTGCACCGTCCAAGCCTAAATCGCCATGTGTCATTTGCAAAGGAGACCACTATCATCGAGATTGTCCTTGTATCCCTTGGATCTTAAGGGACTGGTCTCCTCGTTTGCACAATCCGGTGTCATCAACCTCTGATGATCATGTTGAAAATACACCGTCAACTAGTGAAAGTGAAGCCCCTGGACAAAAAGGAAAATGTAAATTTCCTTGTAAACTGTGTGAAGGCGATCACGCCGTCCACTGTTGTCCCTTCTTAGATGAGGCTAAAAGAGTTTTGGACGACCGTCCGGTTTCACCGTTACAGCTTCCTCCTAGATATAAGAAGCTCTTGCCGAGTCCATCACTAGTTGAAAATCCCGCTAACACGCCATTCTGGTCTATCATTGAAGATAAACCATCTGAATCCACACCAGACGAAAGTCAAAAGGTCGAGGCGGCAGTTGACCCGGTCTTGCCTTCAGAGGATCCATCTTCAGATGATACAGTCACCGGAGAGAACAAGAAAAACACCGTCCAAATTCTCTTCGTAAGCACAGACTCCGATGAACATGGGGGCAGTCTACCCGTTCCTCTACCACAGGAAGGAAGTTAGTCAAAGTCGTATCCGGCCGTCTATTCGGTCTCACCTCCAAGCAACCTAGTTATTTCCTTCGATTGGAATCTACTAGGTAGACCCTGCTTACCCGCTAGTGTACCATTTCGAATCATTGCTCAAATATATAGAATGGTCATGGCTGGTACCATCATAGATGAAGGGGCTTCTATGAGTATCCTTTCCTCAACTGCTTGGAAAGCGCTTGAATCGCCATCGCTTTTTCCTGAAATGAGAAATCTAACAGGCTTTGACAAAGGAACCAGTCGACCGTTAGGGATCTTTCCCAATGTGCTGATAACATTGAGAAGGAAAATTGTTCACATGAACGTAATGGTAGTCCAAGGACCCCTGGATTATAATCTACTCCTTGGACGCGACTATATTTATTGCATGGGAGCCATTGTCTCCTCACTCTTTAGAGTAATGAGCTTTCGGCATGAAGGAAGAGTGGTCAAGCTCGTAGACTAGCTTTCATTCCCCGGTTCACACATAGCAAATAGTCAAATACCATACTTGAATGGTATTTTCACGCAAGGAATGTCTCATCAATCCCCAGTCCATCCACCTGATGAGCACGAGTGATTCGGAGGACATGACTGAAACCCAGGGGGCATGCACACTGGTCTGTTTCGACAGGAAAACCTTGGGTATAGGGTAGGTTTCCGTGAAGGATATATGACTAGTTTATGAGATTAGACTGGAATAAGATTCCTTCGTCAAAGTTATGTGAGTGGAGCCAGTTACGGCACTCACCTTTGTTTATTTCGGTAGACATCGACGAGGAAGTGTTTATTCGCGGTGCGGATAGAACAATCTTTGGTAACTTGGAAATTTTTCGCTATATCTGGGGGCATGCAAACCTTTTGGCGTGCAAGCGAAGAGCGACCATTTATTTTTTAAAATTTTTAGGTCCTCTAACCCTTTAAACTCGTAGGATTGGTCGTTTCTTAACTTGCATAAAGAAAGGATGCGGGGCAAAGCTTTGAAAAAATGCCATTTTAAATGAGACATCCTTATTATACGACTAGATCGAGCAGTTTTAATGTGGAATTCAAGCTCGTTAAAAAATAAACATAAGTAATGAGCAAATGTTCCCCCAGAGTTTAAGCTCATTAAAAAATGAACCAATTTACGGTAAATAACCATCGTGAATGTATTATCATCAGCCTTTGAAGCCTTGGTCGTGTTCTCATCATCACCTCCACTCTATTTTGGCCGATCATTCACCTCCATTTGATTGTTTACCCTTTTTGAGGAACAGATGCGAAGAGTGATCTTGCTAGCCATCCTTGTGACACTGCCGTGAGTGGAAAATTCCAAACCTTACCTGGAATTAGCTGCTACCAAAATTTATCACTCATTTCTCAAAAAACGAGTCTCCTTTAAGCTCTTTTCAACTGACTCGTAAAATATGAAAAGATTGCCGAGTAATTGGCCTCTCCAGCTCGTTAAAGTGACCGGAAGTGCTATTCCTCCTTTAGATTTTAATCTTTTTGGACTTGAGGGATTATTACACAAAAAGATCGAGCGCTTGTTTTGTTCGACTCGTTAAAAGTACCGAAAATTCATCCCTTTTGTATTGTTTTATACTTTTTTGGACTCAAGGGATTATATGACGAAAAAGGATTATTGGAGTTTTCTTTACGTCCCTTTTCAGACTCTCCAAAATTGACAAGGACCGAGATATCTTTGTCATTAAATTCGTTAAAACCGAATAGCGACAAACTTGTCCATACAGACAAGAACGAGTTTCACTATCGCTAGGCTCGTTAAAACATAGCGATGGGTTTGCCCGAAGGGTAAATTATAGAAAAAGCATATGTTATCCTCCTCAAGCTTGACAAAAATAAAGAGGTACTGGTCAGCAATGACTGGGGAAAAATTGGGAAGAAAACTTGAAAAAACTTTATTGGTAGCAAGTCGCTCTTGAACATGACACTTTCACTCCGCATCTGAGTCGGGTTGGGTTGTTCCGTTCACTGGTCATATCACCATGGGTCCGTCACACCATCCACATTTGGGGTTAACGCTACCAATCCATCATGTCAGTGTCACCGATATGTTCAAGAGAAGTCGCTCAGAGAATTCACCTGTGTCTCATCCACTGTAATACATTTACGCTTCGTTCTTTCATGACCGCTACCCTGAACCTTATATCATCATATCGTTTTCACCTCCATTAAAATCATTTGCTCCGTTTCGTGTCATTAATGTGGGATTCAATAAGGCCCTCCTATGACAGATCGCTTTTTGTCGACCTCAGCTCATTATCCAAGAAGTCGATCTAGGAGAAACCCTTTCAGTACTTTGAAGCTTACATGCCTCAATGTCAAGTTTCTCACTTTCGGCAACAAGTTTACATCAATGGCCTTCGGCGGAAAGACTTTGTGTGGTTTTCGACACCAAGTCTCTTATTCACACCACGTGAATTGTACTGTAGTACCTTGAGGGTCATCATCATTATCGGTGATTCCTCTCACACCTGTTAACAGTTTACATCATTGGCTGGTAATCAGGTGATGTCATTCCATGTTCGACTCCAGAACATCTATCACATGGATCGACTTGTACTTTGAGTGAAGATCGAACGGGATTGAAGACCCTGGATCTAGTTTCATCCATCCAGGCTGCGATATATGTTCAGGAAAATAAAGACATCAAATATACATCATTACTGCACAGATAATCATCCAACCTAAGGGATGATGGCTCTACCAGAATCATCGCTCTGCACGCAGACGATTGTGTGTCTTATGTACATGAAAATGAATTTATAAAGCTGAGCATGGGAATGCCCGCCTCAGCTAGATCATGAAAATATTATGAAGATAATGTATTGTATTGTATCTTATTACAGGTCACCTTCCAGTTCGAAAAAACTTCGGATCCTCATGATAAAGCATTTCACCAGACATCAAAAAGATTATCGACCTCATGCTTTAGGGGGAAACTATTATAGACATTTTTGGGCACTGCAACCCCAATCATAAATGTCCATAAACCAAGGGCTCTTAAGTTGCTAAAAGTGTTGTTCCAACCCCTAAAAGAGTAAGGTCATCTCATTACATCATCTCCCAGAAGTTCTCCATGAAAAACTACTCAAAACTGGTCAAAATTGGACCATCTCACCTGCTCCATGGTAAAAGTGCGCTGCATCCCACCTAAATGCACACGGGAGGTGTGATGCATACTGAAAAACCCTTCTATGGGGTGCGATGGGCGAGAGTGGACAAATGGCAGGGTCAATCTACAAGGTGGAGGATCATGGAATCTTCCAGAAACTTCTCCTGTGACACTCGCCTCTCTGCATTCGCCCAGGGATGAGTAAGAGATCATCAATCTCCAAGTGGAATCAAGAACTATTAGAGAGAGGACACTAATCAAATCTCAAAAGCTGACTCACCACCCTTGCAAACATCTATATATGGATCCCTCATCCCAGAGATCGAAAAGGCTAGAATTTTGTATCTTGTAAGGAAGTGCTGCTCGTTTCTTGGTGTAACATCATAGTGTTGGGTGATCTAAGCTTTTCATGAGGTGAAGAAGGGCTTTCCTGCTGAGAGGATGATGCTGAGTCAGAACAATTGGTTGTAATCCTCTTTGCTATTCTTGATTATTAATAAAGCTATTCAAGTTTTCCTCCACACTCTTGTATGATTGATGATATATGCATTTCTGTGGTCAATATATATCTGGTCCTATATTGTTTATGATAGTAGATCTATGTTCTTGGATAGTGTTATGCTGCTTTGATTCTACAGGTGCTCTTTGAAGCTGGGTATACGAGGAAGCGAGTGGCAAAGATCTATCGGAAGGGAGAGGAATCAAGAAAGGAACCAAGCGCAAGACAGAGGTTGGTCTCCTTTGTTCCCCTCTTATCTACTTCTCATAGAGGAAAATGAAAGTGTTTTTAGTTTGTTTGTTTCTAAGGTAGCTACCAACCTTAGTGGGACTAGCAGCTCTGCATAGACACTAGATTTCCTGATAACAGTGATGCGATAAGGAAATACACAGGGTCGATGCGATTTGGATTTTTACGGACCCGATATCATTCAAAACCTCCGTCTAAGGATTTGAAGTCTGGATTTTGAATCCAAATGTGTTTTACACCCAATATTTAGTGTATTTTGGGTTCTCTACCTGCGAAACCAGAACAATGGAATGCGCTCGCTAAATGGTCCTTTAACACAATATCTCTATTAAAAAGCATGAAAAACACAAGGACAACATCTATAACATCCGAATCAAAGAAAAGAAATCATTTGAAGGCCTCCATGGGATGTTTATAACACTATGCATGCAACACTGTTTTATTTCCAATAAACAATAACAGAGTCTCGGCCTTAGGCCAGATTACACAGAAAAAGACCTTTGTCTCCAAAAAGAATGCAATCCACACACTCTCTCTATGCTCTTGCTCCAATCATCCCTCGTTCATTACATTTTCCTTCCTTTTATGCACCGAAAAACACTCTAATCATATTTAACAACAAATATCTATTTTTAATAGATCTAACAACAATCTTCTAATTCCTAGCTCTTTCTCACACCTATGCTAACAACTCTATCTCTAGATCTAAAATAAGATAGTCTCTAACTTATTACAATAATGAATTATAACTAATTTCTTGAGAGATCCAACCCTCTCAGTAAAACTAGTTTTTTTGACTAATTAGGTCAATGAATTTCAACCTCTTTTAGCCACAACATGTGAAAAAGTTTTCACATTGTTGGCTAAGTCTGGATGCTCTTGCATCAGACTCCTGGGGAAGAAAAGAATCTTCCTTCAAACTTTCAGGGCTTACTGGAATAAGTTAGCTATGTGTGTTACATCACTACTTTTCCTACAAGCAATGAAATGTGCTATTTTAGAAAATCTATCTACTACAACATAAATGGAATCATTCCCTCTCTGGGTTTTTGGTAATCCCAGAACAAAGTCCATGCTAACTACATCCCACGGTCGGTCTAGTATTGAAAATGGTTGATACAGTCTTGTATTCTGACTCCTTCCTTTTGCATGTTGACATATCCCGCATTTCTCAACAAACTTTTTGACATCAGTTTTCATTTTTGGCCAATAATAAAAAGCATTCACCTGAGTGAAGGTTTTATCTTGTCCAAAATGACCAGATAATCCTCCACTATGTTTCTCCTTTATGATTTTTTCCCTCATGGAACATTTGGGAATACACAACTTGTTGCTTTTAAATAATAGGCCTCCTTGAATGAGGTAGTCCAACCACTGACTTCTGTTATGGCTCATTGGATTCTGAATTGTTGTGTAGATATCTCTAAAATCTTCATCATCCTTGTACATTTCAATCATTTCCTCAAATCCTATGACACCCACTTTTAATTCTTGCAAAATAAAACTTACCCTGCTCAATGCATCTGCTACTTTATTTGACTTACCACTCTTATGCTTTATTACAAAAGTAAAACTTTGCAGAAATTCTACCCACTTGGCATGTTTCTGATTCAGCTTCGGCTGGTTATTGATAAACTGTAAGGCATGATTGTCTAAATATAATATGAATTCTTTTGGTAGCAAGTAATGTCTCCACTTTTTCAAAGCCTGCACAATAGCATAAAACTCCTTATCATAAGAAGAATATTTCTTCTTTGCATCATTCAGTTTCTCACTGAAATATGCTATTGGTCTTTGCTCTTGACTCAAAACTGCACCAACTACAACTCCACTAGCATCTGTTTCTACTTGAAAGACTTTCTCAAAATCTGGCAAAGCTAAAATCAACTTCTCTGTGATTTTCTTCTTCAGCAAGTTAAAACTTTTGTCTGCTGCTTCTGTCCACTGAAATGGCTGATTGATCTCCTTGATTGTCTCAAGGATTGGTGCACAAATTTGACTAAAACCTTTTATAAACTTTCTGTAAAAACTTGCAAGTCCATGGAAGCTTCTTACCTCAAATATGCTTCTGGGAGTAGGCCAATTCCAAATTGCTTGAACCTTCTCTGGATCCATCTTCAAGCCTTCTTTGGAAACTACAAATCCCAAGTAAACCAGCTCCTCCTTCATGAAACTACACTTCTTTAAATTTATTAGTAGTTTCTCTTTCTGCAGAGTTCTTAGGACCAACTTAAGATGCTCTAAATGATCCTCTTTACTTCAACTAAAAATCAGAATATCATCAAGGTACACAATAACAAATTTACTTGCATACTCTTGCAAGAATTCATTCATTAACCTCATGAATGTGCTAGGTGCATTAGTGATCCCAAAAGGCATCATTAACCACTCATACAATGCACTATTTGTTTTGAATGTAGTTTTCCATTCATCACCTTCCCGAATCCTTATTTGATGATATCCACTCTTCAAGTCTATTTTAGTAAAGTATTTTGATCCGCTCAGACAATCGATTAAATCATCCATTCGTGGCAAAGGAAATATGTACCTGATTGTGATCTTGTTGATAGCTCTGGAATCTGTGCACATGCGCCATTCTCCTCCTTTATTTGGACTGAGTACTATTGGTATAGCACATGGGCTAAGACTTTCTCTTATCAACCCCTTATCCATCAGCTCTTGTACTTGCCTTCCAAATTTTGCATTCTCTTGAGGAGTTAGTCTATATGTTGCTTTATTTGGCAAGCTTGCTCCTAGTATTAAGTCAATGTGATGACTAATACTCCTAATCGGCGGTAATGCATTCAGCAACTCATCCACGATAATATCAACAAAATCATCTAACATCATTTTAACTTCTTTAGGAAAATCTTTCAAGTTTGTGGTAGTTAAGATTACCTTTGGCCTTCCCACAATAGAAAAATGCAGTTCCTCATTCTTTACTACTTCCTGTAGCAGCTCCTTTCCGCTTCTCAGCATAATACTACTCCCAGGTGCTCCTTTGTCAGCATCGTCCTTGTTAGGCCCCTATACTATTAGTGTAACCCCTTATTGTTATTAGTACAACCCACTTATTATATTGATGTACCCATGTAGTGCCCATATTGTTACTATTGTGCCCCATAGAAGCCCACTATTGTTATTATTGTGCCCTTACATTATTATTGTGATGTCGGCTCTGATTATGTTATGACCCCTTAGACTCCTATATATAGAAAGGAGGTCTTTTCATTTGTATCATCCAAGAATTGCTCATTTGTGTAATGTAAAGGAGGTTTCCCCCTCGAAGAGGCTAAATTATAAGGCGTTGATCTCTCTTTTCTATCTTTTTGTGAGCTAGTTTCTTAACATTTGGTATCAGAGCTTTGAGTTCTAGGGTTTCGCTGCTCCAAACAGGTCATCCTGGAATTTTTGCTATGACTTCTTTTCTGCGATGATTTAGAAGCTAAAAATAAAAACCCATTTGAGAAGAAATCATGTTGAATATTGGTTCCGAATTTCAAAGCTTTTCGCACTATATTTGCGGAGATATGATCTGAGGAAGTTGGTCTTTTTGCAGACTCCTGAATTACATTCCAAACAGGTTACCTGGGGAAAATCGTCATAACTTTCTCTTTGAGCATCAGATTGAAATTTCGTCAGAAGCTACAGAAAGAGGACGGACTGTAGTTTCTTCTATATATTTTTCAGAGCTAAAGTTTGAAACAGTGACACATGCCACTTAATACAAGTTTGCTCCACGGAAAAGGTCTATAATCAGGTCATCTTGGGATATTGTGCATAACTCTTTCTTGGAGAATCCAATTTGAATCAGACTGGTGGCATTGGAAAGAGGACACAGAGGGCTACCACAGGTCACAATTTCAGAAGTTAAAGATCCGAAAGTACAGAGTTACAGTCGTTTCAAGATCGAGCTCCTAAAATCAAGAAAAAGCAAGATGAGGAAGTTTGATGGCAAGGATCCGGTAAATTGGATACTTCAAATGGAGCAATATTTTTATCTACATGGTGTACCACTGTTACAAAAGGTATGTATTGCATCTTCATATTTAGAACCGGATCAAGTTTTATGGTATGAAGGGCTTTGTTCTCGTAAACAACTTGTTACGTGGTCAATTTTCATGAAAGAAATGATAGCACATTATGAGGATACAAAGAGCAACACCTTCTTTAGAGCAACACCACAACAATTGGAAAGAGTAAAAGGGCTTTGTGACATAGTGGAAAGCAAAATTATGGAATCCTGGAAGCATACTCCTCACAACTATAAAGATGGAAGTGTTGTTTCTTCTAGCCTTCCACAACCTACAAGGGTTACACCACAACAATTGGAAGAAAAAAGAGAAAAAGGGCTTTGTTACAATTGTGATAGCAAGTGCACTAAAGGTCATAAGTGTGCTGAGAAGAAATTATTTTACATAGAATATGAAGAGGAGGAAGAAAATGATCAAGAAACATCAAAAGAAGAAGATATACGCCAAGACCCTACCCCAGAGAAAGAAGAAATGAATTAGACGATATCTTGTAAAGGATTGGCAAGAATTACCACTTCTCAAACTCTCAAGATAGAAGGACATATCAAGAAGAAAAAGGTGCAAGAAGTGAAAGATCACATCGAGCATCAAGAAATGAATCTGACCATATCTTGTAAAGGATTGGAAGAAATTACCACTCCTCAAACTCTAGATATAGAAGGACATATCAAGAAGAAAAAGGTTCAAGCAGTGAAAGATCACATTGAGCATCAACAACAAGTTCTCCAACTTTTAAAGGATAATGCCACTTCAGTGCAAAATCAAACGAAACAATAGGTAGATCGACATTGTAGTGAAAAATGTTTCGATGTAGGTGATTAGGTATTTTTACTGCTACATCTCAAGCAAGCTATTTATGAGAAGGAAATGTTGGCAATACTACATGCACTTAAAAAATGGTGACCTTACCGAATGGGAAGACTCTTCAAGGATGAGGATGTGGAAGAATTGTTTTGTGCTATTTCTATTATCCAACCAAATTGGATAAACGAAGCAAGGGATGAATGGAAGAAGGATGAAGAAGTATGGCTACTTATTCAAAAGTTGCAAAAGATCCCAATTCAAACAATATTGCCAGAAATTGAAGACGAAGGAAAAATCATATTGGAACCTGGAGTAGTCACAGAAACAAGAACCCGACAGCTACTAAATCGATCAATTTCATAGTATCTCATCAAGTGGAAGAACTTACCTGCTGAAGATTCCACATGGGAGGACAAGGATTTTATATAGAAGCATCAAGAACTACTCAAGCGTTAAGGACAACTCTTTTTGAAGGAGAGGGGCATGTTAGGCCCCTATACTACTAGTGTAACCCCTTATTATTATTAGTACAACCCACTTATTATATTGATGTACCCATGTAGTGCCCATATTGTTACTATTGTGCCCCATAGAAGCCCACTATTGTTATTATTGTGCCCTTACATTATTATTGTGATGTCGACTCTGATTATGTTATGACTCCTTAGACTCCTATATATAGAAAGGAGGCCTTTTCATTTGTATCATCCAAGAATTGCTCATTTGTGTAATGTAAAGGAGGTTGCCCCCTCGAAGAGGCTGAATTATAAGGCGTTGATCTCTCTTTTCTATCTTTTTGTGAGCTGGTTTCTTAACAGTCCTTCAATGGCAGCAATGTGTGTTTAGTTCCATCTTTCTCCAAGGTATAAGTGTTTCTCCTCTTGTCATGAATCGCTTTCCGTTAAAACTGCCACGGTCTTCCTAGCAATACATGGCATACATCCATGGACATTACTTCACATACAATCACATCTTTATACGTACCAATTTGTATCTCCACCTTGCACTGTTCAATCACAATGATCTGATGTCCCTTCTGCAACCATAACACTTTATAAGGAGTAGGGTGCATGGTCTTTGCTAGCCCGATCTTGTCCACCATTTCTATAGAAATAAGATTGTCAATGCTTCCACTGTCAATTATTACTTTGCAACACTTACCTTTTGACTTACAGGTAGTTTTGAACAAATTCTTCCTATGTGCTGGTTCTCCAATCTCCTTCTCTACTCTAAGCAAAGTTCTCTTCAATAACAACGATTCACCTTCTTCAGGGGGTTCTTCCTTTTCCACAAGTTGAGGTGGTTCTAGCTTTGCCTTAGCCACATTCGCATTCCTCTGACTTGCTGGTTTATTATGAGGACAATCCCATGACATATGTCCCCATTCTCCACATGTATAGCACCAAACATCTCTTCCTCGCCCTCTTCCTCTAGGCACAAATCTTCCTCTATTAGATTCTCCCCTCTGTGGTGGTCTAGTACTTGAGATTCCTGCTTCAAACTGATGTTGTTTTCCTCTTGATTTGGTAGCTCCTCTACCTCTTGCTGATATTTTCCCTCTATTTCTCTAGTTCTGTTTCCTCAAGATATTTTCTTCTGCCTTCAAACTTGCTTGATAGGGTTCCTCAACAGTTTTCAGACTTAACAAGCTAATCTCATCTTGTATGTCATACCTTAAGCCATTTATATATCTAGCTACTTTTTCCATGTCATCCTCTACACGCCCTACTCTAATATTCAATCTATAAAATTCTTCTGTATATTCTTTAACTGACATTCCTTTTTGCCTTAAATATTGCAATTGCTTAAAAATATTCAAATGATAGTCTTTAGGAAAAAACTTGGCTTTCATTTTACTTACCATTTTATCCCATAGCTTGATCTTGGACTTCCCTTTCCTCTTTCTTGATGTCTGTACCTCGTCCCACCAGATGGTTGCATGACCCTTTAATCTGGTAACTGCAAGCTTCACTCTCTTCCCCTCATCAATCTCTTCATAGTCAAAGTACTGATTTAAGGATCTAATCCAATCTGTTAACTCTTCTGCGTTCAGACTCCCTTCATACATAGGGATTTCTGCCTTAGGTTTTCCTCCCACTTTCTCCAACATCTTAAAGACCTTGTCAGTTTCATCGTTTTCATATGATATCTCCTCTACAGGAGATTCTTATGAAGAACTTTCATCTCCTTCATCAGGGGCTGTTCTCTAGGCAGTCTCAATTGACTCCATCCACATACACAAAATCCACACTTCTTCCAGTAGAATTACATTTGGATCAGGTCTTCCTTGACCAATGCCTCTCCTTGGCGGCATCTTTGCTGCAAACAACTCTTTCTTCTACTCTGATACCAAAAATGGTGCAGCTGAAACAATGGTTTAATAAAAACCCACTTTGAATCTATCAAACCCAACAATCACCCCTTTTTACAAAATATAAGCCCTTTTCCCTATCAGAATCAAAAAGCTTTTGAAAAAGCCTAAAACAATGCTTTTTCACTTCCAGGACCCAAAATACCTTTTAAAAGGCTAAAACCAAGCTTTTCTGCCTTTTACACAATTATATGGACTATCACCACAAATCCAGATTTGGCCGATCGAATGGCTCAGAATGAATCGTAATATCGACGATTGGGATTCCAATGGTCCTCACTATCGGCGTTATTCCTTGGCGGAGGTCCGATGTGATATCGTTGATCGCTATCAGAGATTTCAATGGGCCGCTTACAATATATAACTCCGCTCCGAAGTACCGATGCAATTTATGTCGGCAATCACAATCACAAAGGGGTTGGGTCAAAACTTTAACATGCACCGATCCAACCACGCGATGCGATATATATGTCGGACCCGATAAGGCCCAAAACTCCCATGCATAATATTTCACGTCCGCTTTCTTGAATCCACTAAGTGTTTAGCGTGATTTCCCTTTGTAAATGGCTTTTGGCGATGCAATAAGGAAATACACAGGGTCGATGCGATTTGGGTTTCTACGGACCTGATATCATTCAAAACCTCCGTCTAAAGGATTTGAAGTCTGGATTTTCAATCCCAATGTGTTTTACGCCCAATACTTAGTGTATTTTGGGTTCCTTGCCTGCAAAACAAGAACAATGGAATGTGCTCGCTAAATGGTCCTTTAACACAACATCTCCATTAAAAAGCATGAAAAACGCAAAGACAACACCTATAACATCCGAATCAAAGAAAAGCAAGCATTTGAAGGCCTCCACGGGTTGTTTATAACACTATGCACACAACACTGTTTTATTTCCAATAAACAATAATAGAGTCTCGGCCTTAGGCCAGATTACACAGAAAAAGACCTCTGTCTCCAAAAAGAATGCAATCCACACACTCTCTCTATGCTCTCACTCCACTCATCCCTCGCTCATTACATTTTCCTTCCTTTTATGCATCGATAAACACTCTAACCATATCTAACAACAAATCTCTATTTTTAATAGATCTAACAACAATCTTCTAATTCCTAGCTCTTTCTCACACCTATGCTAACAACTCTATCTCTGGATCTAAAATAAGATAGTCTCTAACTTATTACAATAATGAATTATAACTAATTTCTTGAGAGATCCAACCCTCTCAGTAAAACTGGTTTTTTTACTAATTAGGTCAATGAATTTCAACCTCTTTTAGCCACAACATGTGAACAAGTTTTCACATTGCTGGCTAAGTCCGGATGCTCCTGCATCATCCTAGCTCATCCTCTACACCCATTCTAGGTTTTGACATTAGCATTTGATTTCACTTTGAGTTTCCTATTTTCCTGCTCCAAAAATGCAATCATGTAGTTGGCTTTAGCGAAATCATGTTTCAAAGCTCTAATCTCAACCTCTTTCTCCATGAAAAGCTTCTTCAATGATTTTCCCTATTTTTCATGAATATGCTCATGGAAATATGTCTCATGGTGATGTGGAGCTGCTTCCCTATCAAATGAAGTAGGCTTGGACCTTTCCTCTCCTCTAGGAGCAAACACAAGCCTCTTCCCTTTGATGTAGGTCTAAGTGATTTCTGCCCTAGGTGTCTTCTTCACTGAAACTCTGCTAGATGAGCCAACCTCCCTTGGTTTGGACAATGTTGGTGGTGTGTTGTGGCTAAGAGGCTGATGAGTAGAAGGAATAAATACTATGGATTTCATGAAGGCTTCCCAAGAGATGTTCATCTGTTCAAGATGGTGTAGGACAATGATTTTAATTAAAGCATGGTGGTAGATACTATCTTGGTGATCACCCTTTTCGTTTTGCACTTTCTTTTCCATCTTAACTAATTTTTTGTAAAGGTAGTGAGGTAGGTTGAGAAGCTTTACCCCGTTGAAGTGCATCAACAATTTGATTTGCTACTTATACACTGTTGAAAACCTGCCCTCACATGTAAAATATTTCATGATGAACTTCATTAATGGAGAAAACTTTTCAAGAAATAGTTCAAAAGGAAAAACACTCTTGGGAGCCTCTTTGAACTGAATTTTTGTGAAAGCTTTATAGTTTAGAACATCCAAATCTGAGTGTTTGAACCATTTTTCTCCACTATTTGGTATCCTTGTACCTGTAGATATGGCCTCAGTTGAAATGATGAAGTTGAACCTTGCAATGTTGACCTTATAACTCCTAAGGTTTGTGGCAAAAAGATTAGTTAACTTGGCATGATATCCTACTTGGTGAATTTTCTCACAAAACCCTATACAACCCACTTTTTGGAAACATTGTTTGGCAAATGCTGAAGACATCAATTATGTGGTGTCAAGTGGCTCAAACCTTGATATCTTACCTCCTTTGTTGAATGGATTCTTTCCTCCCTCCATGGTTTACAATGGCAAAGCAAAACCCTAGTGAAAGAGATGGGAAAAAAGAGTTTTTAGAGGGAGAAGGGGATTGGGATTAGTGTATTTAGGTGAGGGTATGAAGGGGTTAGTGAGAAGATATGTGAGTAAGAAAAATTGGGGAGGTAGGGAGGTGTGTTAGGAAACTTATGGAGGTGGAAAATGATAAAAATAGTTAAGGGATTGATGTAGGGAATTTAAATACAATCCTAACCCTAAAACTGCCAAAAACATAGCGTAGAAGCTAGGGTTAGGTCTAGGACTTTGTGGAATGAAGGGGAGGGATTAGAAAAGATAGGGAAGGTGTATTTAAGTGTCGGGAAGGGTAGAATGTATAGGGGATCTATTTTTACTCAAACCATGGAGTTAAATAAGAAAATGTAGCGTGGAAACCCTAGGAGAGAGTTCCACACCCTAAAAATGAAAATTTCGATTACTAGATGTGGTGATTGCTTTGAACTTACTTGTATTGAGTAGGAGAGGCCTTCACTTGCTCTAGAGAGTACTGGTAGATGTTCGTTTCCCTCACATTGATGAAAACATAGCTTTCTACAAAAAACACAGCGTGGAGCACAAAACGTAGTGAGAGGGCAGAAAACACAACGAAATGGAACAAAATGCAGCGAGAGGGTTCAAAACACAGTTTGAGAGTAGGAATCAATGTTGAGGCTGATTGGAAATTTTTTTATGATAGGTAAGAGCTTGATACAAATGAAATGAGTAGCGAAATGTTTGAGTGACCTTTTATAAGCTCAAATTCACTTTTGTGCATATGTCATGGCATGACATCATTGATCTCCTTGAGAATCTAAAAAGCAATATAGTATGAAGCAAGTTTGACATTTAAATATGCAATATTAGATCTTCATAAAGGATAAAATGTACTTTAGGAACCCAATAGATCATTTATCCCTATTACTACTCTCTTTGATGATGACCTAGGTGGAAATTATGACTTTTTACATGACATTTTGTATGCCTGACCTAATGGAATGATGAGCAACATGATGACCAAGACACACTACTGAGAAATGATGACCTGACCATGATAGAATTTATTGACCATGAGAATGGAGAGAGTAGTAATGACCTAGACACACCAACCAATGATCAAATTTTTATTTGAAGACCTACTGAAACCATAAAAAATTTGACCTAAGACCCTAGCAAAAACTTTGAAAGAGCACATTTGATCACTGGTGACTAGCAGGACTGACAGAAACTAACATTGGCTCCAGTTGGGGATCACAGTGCCTTTAGGAGAAGACCACCGTAGACTAGGTAGCCTTATCCATTGGGAATGGAGTAAAAAACATAGAGACCAAAATCAAAACTGAAAACTAACTGACTAACTGACTTCGACAAATAAAAGAAAACAAACTGAATCTTTCAAACCAACAGTTGGTCATAGAAACCTTATGGCCTTCTCCTTGGGCTTCAAGCTCACATGATAACTACTTCACACTCTGATAGAAAAGTAAACTGGTATGTACAATGATAATGAAAATTTTCAAAAATTCCTCAAGTAAGGTAGTGCTTGAGAAGTCTACCATTGATTGCTCCCCCTGAATAATATTGTCCATTCATTTCTTCTAGCAGATAGGAGTTCTTGCCTCTCACAACTGAGATTCTTTATGGTCCTCTCCACATATTTTCAAACTTGTTGTGCTTCCCCTTCTCTTCATTCCTTGCATCCCAACAAAGAACTATATCTTCCATGTTGAAATCACCTGCTTCAGTCTTGCGGTCATAAATCTTTTTTATTATTTCATGAAGTTTAGAAGTATTTTGAAATAATTCCTCCCTCGTTTATTGTAAATGAATCATCTGATTTATTCTTCGTTGCACATCATTTGGTTCATTGCCAACTTCTTGCAAAATATTCATGATCGGGATAGCAAGAGAAGAAGGAAAGACAATATCAATCCCATACACCAACTGAAAAGGCGACATACCTATGGATTTCTTGTTACTTACTCTGTCCGCCCATAAAGCATTGATAAGATTTTTATGCCAGTTCTTCTTGTTGACCTCCAACATCTTCTTGATTATATTGACCAATGATTTATTGGAAGATTCAGCCAGTCCATTACCTTGTGGGTAATAAGTGGTTGAATGCCCCAATGTGATATGATACTTTTCATAGAATTCCATCATCTTTTTTGACTTGAAAGCAGTGACATTATCGATGATTATCTTCTGCGGGCAACCAAATATTGACAAGATATTAGATTCAATGAATTGAATGACTACAGAATTAGTAGCTTGCCTGGTTGGGATTGCTTCAATCCATTTTTTGAAGTAATCTGTGGCTGTTAGGATCCATTTGTGCTGGGCTGACGATGAAGGATGGATCTCCCCAAAAAAATCAAGACCCCATTGCTAGAATGGTGCCGATATTGAAATGGGCTACAATGGCAATGGTACCAGTTTCTTTTTCCCCTAAAAAATATGACATTCATGACAACTCATCACAGTTTTATATACATAAGTAAAAAGAGTCAGCCAATAAAACCCATCCCTCAAAATTTTGCTGGTTGTGGTTTTCCAGAAGAGGTGACCACCACAATCTCCCTTGTGAAAGTCACTCATCACTTATTTTGCCTCAATTTCAACAAGACAATTCACCAACACACCACCCGAATCCTTCCAAAATAAAACACCATCAAGGATGCAGTATTTTGAAGATTTTAATTTCAACGATCTACTCTTACTTCTTGGCACTTCTGGTGGAGGATTCAAATGTTGTAGTACATAGACAATGTCAGAATACCAAGGAGATGAAGTAAACATTTATGATACCTGTACCAGTGAGTCTTCCACTTCTTCTTCAGAGAGGGAAACAATTAGATTGATATCCAATGCGTGCAAGTTAGATTTGGCCATGAGCTTTGCCAAACCTTGTCCCTTGATCAGATTTGTCGGTTTTATCTCCAGATCATATTCTAGCATTGCTGCAATCCATTTTCCCTACCTACCTTCTGGATCTATTTGCATAAGAACCTCCTTCACTACTGCAGTTGGAACATAAGCCAAAATGTGTGAATGCAGAATGTATACCCGAAAGTCCTTTAGAGCTTTCACCAAGACTAAAGCTTACTTTTCAATAATGTTATACTTTAGCATTGCATCTCTTATGGTTAAACTGAAAAAGGCTATGGGTTGTTCAATTTTTTGGTCCCTCTTTTGCATTAGGAAAACAACCAAAGTATGCTTGAAAGAAAATGAAAATATAATGAAATCTGAAGTATAATCAGGACTGATCAAGGTGGGAGCAGAAGACAATGAAAATTTAACTGCATTGAATGATTTCTTTGCATCTTCTGACCATCTTACCTCATTGTCTTTCTTCAACATATTAGTCATCTCTCTCAAGTGTTCAACAAGGTTGGGGATGAATCTCCTCAAAAAGTTGATTTTTCCATTAAAATATTGAATCTCTCTTTTGTTTCTTGGGAAATCTAACTGTTGGATTTCTTCAACTCTTGTAGGGTCGATGTGAATACCATCTTTGGAAATAATGTGCCCCAACAATTTGCCCTCCTCCATGGCAAATAATATCTTCTTTGGATTCAGCGAAATGCTGAATTTCTTCAATCTTTGAAAAATAATTCTTAGATGATGCAAGTTCTCTTCATTAGATTTGGAAAAAAACTGTAAGATCATCCAAGTAAATAACCAGAAATACATATTTTTCATTAGAAAAAGAAATGTTCGTTGCTCGCTGAAATGTGGCCCCTACATTCTTCAACCCAAATGGCATCTTGGCATACATAAAAGTACCCCATGGTGTCGTAAAGGCTATTTTCAATTGATCATCTTCATGCACCAAAATTTGGTTGTATCTAGAGTATCCATCAAGAAGTGACATCCTTGAAGCCCCAACTACCCTCTGCAAAATATGGTCCATATTCGGAAGAGGATAATTGTCCTTGAAGGACACTTTGTTCAAATTCCTGAAATCAATACAAAGACTAATCTCCCCCGTATTTTTCCTTACCGACACAAGATTTGACATCCATTCAGAAAAACGAATAGGAACTATGATACCAGATTTGTAGAGTCTATTTACCTCTTTCTCAATGGATGGTAGCAATTTGGGATTAATCCTCCTAAGCTTATAATAGAATGGATTTTGATTAGGCTTGACTGGTATAGTATGTTGGATGATGTTTTTGTCATACACCTTTAGATCTGAATAATCCCAAGCAATTACATCATAAAATTCTGCCATTAAAGCAATGTATTTACTTTTCATCTCAGGCGATAAAGACTTCGACAACTTGACCTTTTGTGGCTTGTGAGCTGTGCCAATGTTTATATCTTTGACACATTTTTCTGTGGGGACCATTGTTGTCTTTTTGGCAATGCCATCATGATCAAATAACTCTTCCAAAGGCACGAGACCTCGTGGAATGTTATTGTCTTTCAGTTGCAACATTTCAACCTTGGTGGCCTCAATTTCCTAATCATTCTCATCATACACATCATCAATATGGGAATGCAAGAATTCATCCTCCATTTGTAGAAAATTATTAATTTTATTATCATCCCAAAACACCTGCCAATATCTCAGATTGTCAGGGACAACTGGATGATGCTTGACATGAATTGAAAACTTCTTATTAGAGTGGATGGGGATCTTAAACATACTTGTTGCAGTGGCAAGGGAATCAACCATAAAATTCTGACTTCTAGGAATCAAAGACAATGTATATTCTAAAAAAGTTTTGAGAATATCAAGGACAACATTTTGATAAGCTCACATCCTTGGATGCTTGGCTTGGTACTCCCCTTTTACCTGTTTAATCACCAACTCGGAGTTGCCATAAACTGAAATCTTCTTTTCTCCCAGCTTTTTGAGAATTTTAAGGCTAGCAATTAATGATTCATACTCTACCTCGTTATTTGAGCATTCAAAATCCAAGTTATATGCACTTAATCTTACATTGCGAGGGACTTTATCTCACTGATGCAAGGAACCATTAACTCACATGCCAATCCCAGCTCCTTCCTTTCCCAATGCTCCATCAAACTGCAAGGTCCAAAGACCATATTCTTCATTAGAAGACTGAAATTTAAAGGGTTGATTTGTTTGACTTCTTGGAGGATGACTCACTGTCTCAACAATTTCTATTTCTTACACTAATTCAACAATCCTTTCAGGTGAACTTTCTGGCTGCAAATAGTCTACATCCTTTTTCTCTTTTTCTGCAATCAAATCTTCATGTACACTACTTATAACTTCTAAAACTTCTGAAATTTCTACAATCTGACTGTCATCATCTACTGGACTCATATCACTATACAAAATAAAAGACTCTAAGTTAGTATGTACAACATGGATTGGGTGATTATTAGGTCTCTCTTTTCTACTAATCATAAACTTCATCTTTTTCTCTCGGTACAATTTTCTAAGCTGCCCAAACATCGGTATAGTAGCATAAGAGAAATCAAGTTGTAGGGTTCCTTTCAACTTTTCTCCCCAAGACTGAGAGAGAAACATGCCAAACCGTGGAGGAATATCAGCAACAACCACATCCATCAACACATTCTTGGCTGGAATTTGGTCTAGAGACACTACCAAGTCTTTAATAAGACCGAGGCATTTCACTCTTCCTAAATCAAAAGAATAGAGGTCATGGTATGGTCGGGTGATATCTAATCCTAGTTTGTCCATAATGGCTTTAGGAATAAGGTTGTGTGAGGCCCCAAAATCTAACATGGCATTATGAAGGATAAAATCATGGAGTTTCAGACTAAGGTAGAATGGTGGGACTTCACTATCTTCTAGACTCCCCTCTACGGTTGGACCAAACAAAATTGCAGGGTCATCATCGGTGACATTAACCATATCTGACATTTGATCTACCTTTAACATCTTGGCAATCTGAGACTTATATTTATCATTCTTGACTAGTTCAGTTAGAGGGATAGAAACTTTCAACTTAGAAATTTCATTCTCTAAACTAAACAAGTTAGATTTCTTCTCTACCTCTTTTGAAGTGGTATCCTTCTTTTCGGGCTGTCCTTTGGTATAAGACTCCTTTCTTTGACCTTCACTTTGAGTCTCCTTATCCTTCCTTACATTGTTGGTAGAAGCTTCATTGGTCTTGTCTCGACTTAGAATAACAATCTCCTTTTCTTTGTTTTGATCTATAAGGGTTGTTTCTTTGTCTTGCACATCTCTCTGAGCACTTTGCCTCTTCTGATTCAATGTAACAGGCACATTCCTACTCCTCAAATTGTACTGCTTTTGCAAATGGCTGAGAGCATTCTGATAACCCCTTTGGTATTCTTCGGTCTGCACTGCCCATGAATCATCATTTGCAAGGACAAGTTGCTGATCACTTGGTGCAAGAGAATCCTGAGAGAATTGATCTTCCTTAGTTAGAAAAATAGGTAGTTGATCTTCCTCAAAGAAATGGTTTGCTTCAGCAATCTCTTCTTCATCTTCTTCCAGGCCTTGAGTGTAATTTTTCTGAAACAAAGTTCTGATTTGTCCCTGAGGATCTTGATTCTTCTGCTCTTTCTGCTTATTTCTGAATTGTGACTGTTGTTGACCCCTATAATTTGGATTCCTTATTGAAGGCTCTGCTTGTCGATCTGCAATGGTCATTCTCTCCATCATTCTTTCCATGGTTTTTATAAGAGTGTCGAGTTTACCATCAGAAGAAGAGGAGGACTCCTCCTTAATGGTAACTTTCTTCTTTGACTTTAATTTGGATTTCTTAATCAAAAAATTAGCTTCCACACTCACTACATTTCTCTGCATGTCTTCTAAAGTGGCAGGGTTTCTCTCCCTAAGCTGATAAGCCATGTCCGGGTCAAAGGCATTAGGATAGTGGAGGAGTGCTAGACTAGGGGGAGGTTTCATGTCATTAGGGATAGAATTGTACACATTATTGAATCTAGTTGTGAACTCCTGCATTGTTTCATTTGGATTTCTCTTCATGGAATTTTATTCAGCCAAAATCTGTAATGGATTCTTCTTTTCTTCCCACCCGGATAAAAATAACTCTACCATCTACTAAGAGCTATTGATGGAACCAACTGCCAAACCACGAAACCACTTCTTAACCTCTCCAGAAAAGCTTTGTGCTATAATTCTCATTTTAGCATCCTCTTCATCAACCTCTTCAAGATCAATGAAATCCACCAATTTGTCAACATGCTGCTGAGCTGTGATTTCTGAAGTTCCATAAAAAAGAGGAAGCCTTTGGCCATAGTTTTGAGGTAGGACAGTAAGTTGACCAGGTAATGCTAGAGGGGAAAAACCTACCATGACTGCTAGAGAGAGTTGTACAGGATCTACAACTAGTTGTGTTGATGGGGATGATGATATCAATGGAGGTAGTGGTGGATTAACAATGACATATGTGGTGGCTGATGTATTTGGTGGTATGGTAGAGGAAGTAGCAACAAACAAAATTTCAAGTTGATATTGAATGTAGGCCTTTTCGGTGGTGATCTGAAGCTGGTCAACTAGACTTTGCAGCTTATTAATGTTTGACCAAAGCTTATGATCAGATTTAAAAAATAGGGATTTAGAAGAAGGTAGGTAAGAATAAAACTTGATGGGGTCAAATACTGTTAGGGTCCCACCCTAACCCCCTTATTTATGAGTAGGATCAATTCATAGTTATAGTTAAGTAAAGAGTCAATCAAGCCCATATTAATAATTGTAAGTGCTTAACCCGCATTTAATGACGGGACCACAGTTAGTTGCAAATGGGCCATGCTATTAGATAGATGGTATTAATAAGAACCATGGTATTGCTCCATGGTATTACATGTACGAGTCATATATAAAGGATAGAGACTCCCTGCGAGCAGCATCGTGTCTTATTTTGTAATCGAGCTCTGCTCTATTGGAGGTTGCCCCCTCGAAGAGGCAAGTGAACATTACTTTCTAAATAGTAAAATACCTACTGTTATTTCTCACTGTTCTATGTTCTGGGTATATTTTTGTGCATATTTGGTATTCTTGTATCATCTTGCACGTTAAGAGCATAACAAGTCGTATCAGAGCGCTTTCCAGGGCCGGTGGGATGTCCATTTTTTAGCAAATTTTTCTTGGCTAGAGACGTGTTTCGGCATCTTTAAACCACAGGATTTGTCATTGAGCACATAAACCTACAGATTTGGGGAGGCATGCACGCAGGAAATACAAGAGCTGGTCACACTTGTTGGACTCCCTTGTAACCCCTATGCGTACCCCTTCGAGTAGTAGCGCATTAGACAGAACCGCACACGGACTGTCTTCCAAGTACCCTCTGGTATATCGAAAGCCCCCTAGCTCCCTTGAAACCTCACCATAGATAAAACATCGGCCGTCCAGCTGCTACAATACACCGAGAACAACACTCGAAGAGATTACTCGCTCGTATGATAGGGTAGTCGGGTTGTACGACTAAGGGTACGGTTGATCCTCCTTGGTTAGTGCCCTGAAAAATTGGGTCGAGTACTATTGTTAAACCCTTATGTATATTTCGATCTGTAGCACCTGACACTCCTCAAGACCATAGTTTCCTTTTCTATCTCTGGAGCATGCATAATCTCTGCCAGATCAGATCTCGCAAGTGGGGTTTACAGCAACAGCAGAAATCAGTCCCGCAGCTCAAACTCATTAGATCCGCAGCAGCAATCTGTTCCGCCACTCAGATTTATCCGATTAGCCATTTAGATCTCTCAGATCCACCAGAGCCGCCATCCAGATCTGAGTAGTTGTGTGGGTTCCTATACTAGGGCGTGATTTTCGTAGGACTTTTGGCAGCATTGACATTTTGGGGATTCAGCTACTACAATGTTCCTAAGCAAGGAGTAAAACTTTGTTAGGAGTTTTCAGAGAAAAAAGAAAAAAAAAGTCTGAGACCCCCCGAGGCATTTATTGGTGATCTAGCCCATAAGAATCAGGACGACGAGCTAAGCAAGGTGGTACCATTCAATTGTCAGTGCAAAAAAAAAAGCTGGGCGGTCCCAAATTTCAAGTACATTGGATCGGTGCATGGTAGAAATAGAGCTCAAGATATGGCAAATGAGAAGATCGACAAACATGAACAATCCTTGAAAGACCTCCAAGATCAGCTGACAACACTAACTAATGCACTCTCAAAGGGCAAGGCAGAAGCCCGCGAGGAGGCGTATATTGGCAATGAACACAGTGAGGGTGAGTCTAGCCACTCTCTTCACCTCTGGGGCACCCACCAACAATCCCGTCTGCAACCACCCAAGTTGGATATGCATAAATTTTATGGTTCTCACTCGACAGCATGGGTAGAACAAATGGAGCAGTATTTCAATCTGAATTACATCTTAGATAATGAGACTCAGCTTATGGTGGGGAGCATGTACTTGGACAATGAAAGATGGCAATGGTGGCAATGGCATCAACGTTGCAATGGAAGGTTCTTGACTTGGGACACCTTCAAAAAATCTCTTATAGAGCGCTTTGATCATGACTCTTCTTTTTTGTGTCATCTCACTAAGCTCTGATAGACTAGCATAGTGGATGAATATATTACAGCCTTTGAAGCCTTAGCTTTTTGCACTATGGGTCTCCAAGATGTGTTCTACATGGAATGTTTTATCAGTGGTCTTAAAGATGCCATACAAGCTTACGTCTGACTGCACCACCCTCCCACATGGTCGGAGGCTTGCAAGGTAGCTCGTAAAGTTGAACATGCGTTAGCAGCCCAGTCTAATCGCCCAAATTTCGCCGCCAAGGGTCACCCCCCATAGGATCACAACACTACTCAAACACTTAAGGTTCAAAAGGTGTCACCTGCAGAAATGCCAGAAAGAAGAAAGTAGGGATTATGTTACTATTGTGATGAAAAATACTCCCCAGGTCATAAATGCAAGGAGCCCAAATTTTTTCAAATTGATGCTACTGATTATAGCTCATCGGAGGAAGCCCCACCACTTGAGGAACTTGAGGAGGACGAAGAGGACAACCAGAAGGACAATGTCCCTAACGAACCAGTTATTTCGCTGCATGCTTTGGCAGGGATCTGTTCACCTCAAACTCTCAAAATCAAAGGTTTTATTAAGCACCTCCCAGTAGTAGTCTTGATTGATAGTGGAAGCACACATAATTTTATCCATCAAAGAGTCGCGGAAACAATGCATCGTTTTGTACGAGACATTTATAACTTCCAAGTCCAAATTGCGGATGAGGGAACAATGAAATGTGAAGGTCGCTGTGAAAATGTCAAACTTCAAATGGGGGATTATCAGTTGAAGACCCACATGTTTGCCATACACATGGGAGGGTGCAACATTGTCCTCGGTGCTGAATGGCTTCGCACACTTGGGCCAATCACAATGGATTTCCAGGAGTTATATATGATCTTTAAGCAAAACAACTCCACACATACCCTCCGCGGACTCCAGGCGGGAGCTCCCTCTATCATCAACTCACATAGGATGGAAAAATTTGTTAAAAAAGGGCCATCATGGAGTTATAGCTCAATTTAATGCCATCCAGGCCGTCGAACCCAATTCACTTCCGATTCATCCTGAGATGCAACAGATTTTAAATAACCATCTGCTAGTCTTTGACAAGGCTCATGAGCTTCCACCCTCGAGAGGAGAACATGATCATAGAATCACTTTGGTCCCAGGGGCCCAACCACCAAATGTGCGCCCATATCGATATCCATTCGCCCAAAAGAATGAAATAGAAAAAATAATCAAGGAACTTTTGGAAGCAGGAATCATTCATCCCAGCATTAGTCCTTATTCATCACTGGTGGTCATGGTGCTCAAGAAAGATGGGGAATGGCGTATGTGTCCAGAATTTAGGGCCCTCAATAAGTTGACCGTCAAAGATAAATTTCCCATCCCGGTTGTTGATGATTTTCTGGATGAACTAAATGGGGCTCAATTCTTCACTAAGCTAGATCTTCACTCAGGCTACCACCAAATTCGCATGAAAGAAGTCGACATTCCAAAGACTGCATTTAGAACTCATGAAGGCCATTATGAGTTCGTGGTCATGCCATTTGGTCTTTGTAACGCCCCATCTACTTTTCAGAGCCTTATGAACCACCTCCTCAAACCATATCTCAGAAAAATTTTCCTTGTTTTCTTCAATGACATCCTCATCTACAGTTGCACTTGGGCTGCACATCTTCAACATGTAGATCTGCTCTTGCAACTGCTCCACAAGCATAAATTATTTGTTAAGATGTCCAAGTGTTCTTTTGGCATGGAAGAAGTTGAGTTTTTGGGCCACATTGTGGGGCGTGAAGGTGTCAGGGTGGACCCCAAAAAGATCCAGGCAATGCAGGATTGGCCTCAACCTAAGACCTTGAAGAGCTTGAGAGGATTTTTGGGTCTCACGGGCTATTATCGCAAATTTGTCCACAATTATGGTCGCATTGCGAAGCCCCTCACTCAAATCCTCAAGAAAAATTCATTCCTCTGGAATAATGAAGCACAACAGGCCTTTACAGCTCTAAAAAATGCCATGTGTTCCACTCCAATCTTAGCACTACCCGACTTCATCAAATCTTTTGTCATTGAATGTGATGCTTCGGGTACGGGTATTGGGGCCTTCTTAGTGTAGGAAGGTCAACCCTTGGCCTTCACAAGCCAACAACTACGTGGGAAGAATCTGGGACAATCTACCTATGAGAAGGAAATGATGGCCATCTTACATGCAGTAGATACCTAGCGACCTTATTTATTGGGGCGACATTTCCAAATCCGCACAGACCATCATAGTCTTAAATATTTTTTGGAGCAATGCCTATCCTCACCACAACAAAATAAATGGCTCGCCAAAATGCTGGGATATGATTATGAGATCATTTACAAGAAAGGGCGCGAAAATATTGTAGCAGATGCATTATGTCGCCAATTTGAGGAGGAAAGTACCCTGCTCGCAATTTCCCTTCCCATTCCAGAATGGATTGAAGAGGCTCGCAGGGAATGGTTTTCACATCCCTGGCTCTCCCAACTCATTACTCAATTTCAGGCGGATCCAAATTCCACCAAGGTCTACTCATGGCAGGATACAAGGACAGAGTTGTAATATCACCAACATCCACCCTCAAAAGCCGCATTTTGGCGAAGTTGCACTCATCCCCCACTGCAGGACATTTAGGCTTTCAGAAGACATATGCTTGCAGTAGAAGATCATTTTTTTGGACAGGCATGAAAAAGGACATTCTTACTTTTGTAGCGGAATGCGATGTGTTTCAGTGCCACAAAGGGGAGACAGTCAAAGCACCAAGCACATTACAACCATTGCCCATCCCGACATCAATATGGACGAGGGTTTCTATGGATTTCATTATAGGTCTTCCAAACTCAGGAAAAAAGTCAGTCATCATGGTGGTTGTGGACCGACTGTCTAAGTATGCTCATTTTTGCGCCCTACCCCACCCTTTTACACCAACTTTGGTCACTCAATCTTTCATGGATCAGATCTTCAAATTGCATGGCATGCCCACTTCTATTGTGTCTGATCGTGACCCGATCTTCACCAGTAATTTTTGGCAGGAACTCTTCAGGCTACAAGGTACCCAACTAAAACTTAGTACTTCCTATCATCCACAAATGGATTGTCAAACTGAAGCAGTCAACAAATGTCTGGAAACCTACCTTAGGTGTTTCACTTCAGAAAAACAACATCTTTGGGTACAGTGGTTACCTCTTGCTGAATGGTGGTATAACACCAACTATCATGCCACGACCAAAGTGACTCCCTAAGAAGCATTTTATGGTCAACTCCCTCCTTCCCCTACTTCTTATATCAAGGGGTGCTCAAAGGTACAAGCAGTGGATCAACTCCTACAGAATCGCACAACCATGTTCGCCCATCTTAGAGAGAATCTTCATCAAGCTCAAAACCGCATGAAGCAACAGGTAGATCAACATCGCTCAGAACACCAATTTCAAGAAGGGGATCAGGTATTTTTGAGGCTGCAACCATATAAGCAAACATCACTCAAAGACAAGGGTTGTCAGAAACTATCTCCAAAATTCTACGGACCATATCGATTACTTCAATGCATTGGAGAAGTGGCCTACAATCTAGCTTTGCCACCCACTGCAAAAATCCATCTAATTTTCCATGTCTCATGCCTCAAGAAAGTGATTAGGAAAAATTGTATAATTCAAACCAGTCTACCTGAATTGGATGACGAAGGGTCAATCTGGCTCCAACCTGAACAGGTCCTCGACACACGAGAACGACACCTGCGTGGCCGCATGATCAAGGAAGTCCTCGTCAAGTGGAAAGACACCTCTCCGGAAGATGCAACCTAGGAACCAGCCACTATTCTTCAGTAGTTTCTGCAGCTTTAGCCTTGAGGACAAGGCTATTCTTAAGGGGGAGGGCATGTTAGGGTCCCACCTAACCCCCTTATTTATGTAGTAGGATCGAGTCATAGTTATAGTTAAGTAAAGAGTCAATAAAGCCCATATTAATAATTGTAAGTGGTTAACTCGCATTTAATGATGAGACCACAGTTAGTTGCAAATGGGCCATGGTATTAGATAGATGGTATTAATTAGAACCATGGTATTGCTCCATGGTATTACATGTATGAGTCATATATAAATGATAGAGACTCCCTACGAGGAGCATCGTGTCTTATTTTGTAATCGAGCTCTGCTCTATTGGAGGTTGCCCCCTCGAAGAGGCAAGTGAACATTACTTTCTGAATAATAAAATACCTGCTGTTATTCCTCATTGTTCTATGTTCTGGGTGTATTTTTGTGCATATTTGGTATTCTTGTATCATCTTGCAGGTTAAGAGCATAACAAATACTACCTATGAAAGGAAAGATTCAGACTTTGATCGGAAAAGCAAAAGCTCAAATTGGATATCAAAAGAAAGATTTTTGACAATAAACAATTGATTAGGAAAAGAAGTAGTTCTTACCAATTTACGAGCTCCACTTTCAGGAAGAAGAGATCTGAGTTTCCTTAGCAGTTTCTCTAGATCATCAACAACAGGAGGTGGATTCTGGTCAGTTTTTGACCTCGTGTGTCTTTTAGGAGCCATAATTTTACACCTTAACTTGATATGATTTAAATCAACCTTCTTCGAGTACTGGAACCTGTCTCCCATAGGGCCAGTCTTGAATGAACTTGTAGAACTAATCCTAAGAAAAATATATCAGTCGTTCCCTGAGAATAGCGCCAAAATGTTATCCTCCACAATATCCTAAGGTTGAGAAAGGAAATCGAAGAAGGTAACCTCATACCACTTAGGGTTTAGTAGCTAGCCCTACCAAACTAGAGAGGGCTCTCTCTATGAGCTCACAACCAATGATGACTGGAGTGGGAAAAAGATATTAGGCTAGATATGTTCAGCTCTAGGGTTTTGAATATTTTAGGGTTTTGTTGGACGAGGAGTGAAAATCAGGGAACTAGGTCAAAAGATCAAAGGTTTCAGTTGCAAGAAATATAAAGGAACAAGGTAGGTATTCCTTTGTGATACTTTGGGGTTTGATCAATGTAGTGTAGGGTGGAAAAACAAAGATCAAAATTAGCATGGAAAACATGAATTCATTTATCAGAAGATAGGTGACCTAAACATGAAATTCCTAACAAAAGAGAGCTTAAACTTAAGAATTCTATTTAAAACCTCTTAGGAAAATCCCTAAAAAGCATAGATATGGAACTAAGATGAAATTATCATTCATATAAAACTATAATAGAGAGAAAACATTATCACAAACTCACAACACAAGAATTCTTGAATAATAGCTCCAATTGTCCTTTGATTTCCTGTAAAAAGTGATGAAGTACAAGCTCCAAGAGTTCTACTCACTGATGTCCAACACTGATTATGACTGAAAACTAGATACAAATAGACCAAATAACCATTTCACCTCTCTCAAGGTCAAATCCTTCAGTTTAGGAACTGATTACATGAACTGCTCAACAAACCCTAATGTCCAGGGAGGTTAAAAAAAATCCTCCTTTTAAATTTTGACTAAATTTCTCCTCATAAATGAGGCCTAAACTTACATGAAAATTACTCTAACAAGCTTATTTACCTCCTATTACATCACTTCAAAAAATCAAAGAATAATTACAATAGAAAAATTCAAACTAGACTGAGCAAACTGAGAAAAATGAGTTCCAGGAAAAAACATAGCGAATTGCTTTGAAAACGTAGCGTGCCTAGAGAAAACATAGCATACTTCTTGTAAGTGAATTTTGGAGGGGTTCCTGAGCTCCAAATCAGGATATGAAAGATGATGGAGAAAGATATTCTTGTCTACTACACCATATAATCTTCAAGAACTGAAAAAGACTGCTTCTAGACATCCAAAAACTATTTCTCCCACAGCTACTCCAAAAACGTAGCGTTCCTTTTGAAAAACATGATAGAAAGGTGTTTTTTAGGTGATTTTTTTACTTTTTGACTTAGCTAAAGCTGCTGGCATGGATCTCCGGTTACAAAACTTCAATGTCTAGGTCATAAGGAATCCAAAAATGCAAACGTTTCTTGATTTGGAGGCCTCCAACAAAAATGTCGTGTGGGGCACGCCACCTTTTCTGCCCAAATACTGTGTAAAATTTCCAAAATTGCCCAAAATCTTTAAAAAAATCCAAGATCTGTTCTAAGTGTTTGAAATTCATTCCTTGGAACTAGGTAATTATTCTTCAAGCTATGAGTGAAGCTTCAACCAAAAACTCAAGCTTGTCCCCCTTGTTTTGCTGACTTAGGGTTTCCTTTAGTTTTCTCTTCAAGTTCTAAATTCTAATTTGGGAAACCTTGTTTTTGGTGTAATAATGTCTAGCCATGTGACTTTGCAAGTTGGTGCCCCTGTTGGCGCTTTAAAGGAGCTTCTCCATATGGAAATTAACTTTATCCAGCAAATACTCCCTATTTGCCTCAAAATTTTGTTCAATGGATTTGTTAATGTCTCGCTGCTCCAAAGGTGTAGATGGCTGACTCATTTGGTCTCCTTTCCTCTTCATTCCCTTGGTTCTAGGCCTTTTTGGCTTAAATTAAACTTCAATGTCCTCCATTTTCTCTAAACCAATGAATTTCTTACCTTTTCTCGGCTCATTCTCTCCACCCATTCTAGGTTTTGACATTAGCATTTGATTTCACTTTGAGTTGCCTACTTTCCTACTGCAAAAATGCAATCATGTAGTTGGTCTTATCCAAATCTTCTTTCAAACCTCTAATGTCAACCTCTTTCTCCATGACATGCTAATTCAATGATTTTCCCTGTTTCTCATGAATATGCTCATGGAATGATGTCTCATGGTGATGTGGATCTGCTTCCCTGTCAACTGAAGTAGGCTTAACTCTTTCCTCTCCTCTAGGAGAAAACACAAACCTCTTCCCTCTGATGTAGGTCTGAGTGATTTCTGCCCTAGTTTTCTTCTTCACTGAAACTCTGCTAGATAAGCCAACCTCCCTTGGTTTGGATGATGTTGGTGGTGTATTGTGGCTAGTAGGCTAACTAGTAGAAGGCAGAAACACTGTGGACTGCATGAAGGTTTCCCAAGAGATGTTCCTTTGTTCAAGTTGGTGTAGGAAAATGATTTTAATTAAAGCATGGTGGTAAATACTAGCTTCGTGATCACCCTTTCTGTTTTTCACTTTCTTTTCCATCTTAACTAAATTTCTGTAAAGGTAGTGGGGTAGGTTGAGAGGCTTTACACTGGTGAAGTGCATCAATAATATGATATGATACTTATACACTACTGAAAACCTGCCCTCACATGTAAAATATTTCATGATGAACTTCATTAATGGAGAAAACTTTTCAAGAAATAGTAGAAAGGGAAAAACACTCTTGGGAACCTCTTTGAACTGAATTTTTGCAAAAGATTTATAGTTCAGAGCATCCAAATCTGAGTGTTTGAACCATTTTTCTCCACTATTTGGCATCCTTGTAGCTATAGCTATGGCCTCAGTTGAAATGAAGTTGAACCCTGCAATGATGACCTTATCACCCCTAAGGTTTGTGGCAAAAAGACTGGTTAACTTGGCATGATATCTTACTTGTTGAATTTGCTCACAAAACCCTAAACAAACTAGTTTTTGGAAACATTGTTTGGAAAATGCTGAAGACATCAATTCTGTGGTGTCAAGTGGCTCAAACGTTGACACATTACCTCCTTTGTTGTATGGCTTCTTTCCTCCATCCATGGTTTACAATTGCAAAGCAAAACCCTAGTGTAAGAGATGGGAAAAATAGAGTTTTAAGAGGGAGCAGGGGATTGGGATTAGTGTATTTAGGTGAGGGGATGAAGGGGTTAGGGAGAAGATATGTGGGTAAGAAAAAATGGGGAGGTAGGGAGGTGTGTTAGGAAACTTAGGGAGGTGGAAAATGATAAAAATAGTGAAGGGATTGATGTAGGGAATTTAAACACAGTCCTAACCCTAAAACTGCCAAAAATGCAACATAGAAGCTAGGGTTAGGTCTAGGACTTAGGGGAATGAGGGGGAGGGATTAGAAAATATAGCGAAGGTGTATTTAAGTGTGGGGAAGGGTAGGATGTATAGGGAATCTAGTTTTACTATGTGCAAATCAAACCATGGAGTTAAATAAGAAAATGTAGCATGGAAACCCAAGGAGAGAGTTTCATTAGGGGATTTTTGAGGTCTAAAATGGGCCTCCTATGGAAATTATAAAATAATAGTGGAAATAATAAAATAAGATTTGATTACATCATCAAATTTTAGAGGGAAGAAAGAAAAAATTAAATTTTCAACTCGTATTTTCAACCTATCTCCCTATGTGTTTACACAAATTTCAAGTGCAAACACTCGTTGGATGTAGAATTTGATTCCTCGTCCAAGGAGTATCCATGTTGCATACTTTTGATGGACCCTTCTACATGAAAAATGAGAAATATATGAAAAAACGTGATTGCAATCATGCTTTTCTTGTATTTCTCATTTTTTGTGTAGTAGGGTCCATCAAAAGCATGCAACATGGGTACTCCTTGGATGAAGAATTAATTTTTTTCATCCAACAAGTACTCCCACTAAAAATTTGAGTAAAACCTTAGGGAGATAAGTTTAAAATAAGAGTTGAAAAAATAGTTTTATTATTTTATTATTTTTTAATCCTTTTACTTTTTTACTCCAAAAATGGTGAATCATCCCCCATGGTTGACATCATCATCTTGAATCCTATTGGTTCTTATAAAGTTTATTTTGTTTGTAGATTTTTTTTAGGAGGCCCATTTTAGACCTCAAAATTCCCTAATGCATACCCAAAAACTGAAAATTCCGACTATTGGAAGTGGTGATTGCTTTGAACTTACTTGTATTGAGCAGGAGAGGCCTTCACTTGCTGTAGAGAGCGATGGGAGATGTTACGTTGCCTCACACTGATGAAAACACAGCATTATGCAGAAAACATAGTGTGGAGCAAAAAATGCAATGTGAGGGCAGAAATCAAATGAAATGGCACAAAATGTAGCGAGAGGGTTTGAAATGCACTTTGAGAGTAGGAATTGATGCTGAAGCTGATTGGAAGGCATTTGATGATAGGTAGGAGCTTGATACAAATGAAATGAGTAGGGAAATGTTTGAATGGCCTTTTATAAGCTCAAAATCACTTTTGTGCATATGTCATGGCATGACATCATTAATCTTCTTGAGAATTTGAAAAAAAATATAGTGTGCAGCAACTTTGACATTTAAGTATGCAATATTAGATCTTCATAAAGGATAAAATGTACTTTAGGAACCCAATAGATCATTTATCCCTATTAATACTCTCTTTGATGATGACCTAGGTGGAAATTATGAATTTTTACATGACATTTTTTATGCTTGACCCAATGGAATGATGAGCAACATGATGACCAAGACACACTACTGAGAAATGATGACTTGACAATGATAGCATTTATTGACCATGAGAATGGAGAGAGTAGTAATGACCTAGACACACCAACCAATGATCAAATTTTTATTTTAAGACCTACTAAAACCATAAAAAAATTGACCTAAGACCCTAGCAAGAACTTTGAAAGAGCACATTTGATCACTGGTGATTGGAAGGACTGACAAACACTAACACTAGGAACTTTCGGCATAGTCATCGTAACTTTTCCGAGTAAGTCTTGCTTTTCTAGTATTTTTCTACTTTCTCTATCGCTTTTGTTTCTCTGGCTTGTGAGAGTGATGTTTCACCCATTTTATCGAACGACCACAGGTGTTATGATTTTTTTTAGCTTGTAGAAGTGTTGTTTTAAGTTTTGCATTACCTTTCCCAAGTGTCGCATGCATTACCCATATTTTGCACTAACAGTCGTCATTATGGAAACTCTCTCCACATGCTTCGTTGTTCTTTAGTTGGACTAATTCCACACTCGTTTTATCTGCATGCATTATCATTTACTCAAATTTGCACCCACCATCATTCCACCTTCAGATCGTCTCGTTTTCAGGCTCCCATTGGGCAGATCTGGGTTTCCTTGGCTCAGATTTTGTTCCTCCCTCACATGCACTACGCATTTCTGGATCTCAACACTATACCTTGGCTCCAGGAATTACATAGAGGTTACGAAGGCCTGGCTCCAACTGCGTAGCTAATCCTGAGCCTTGGCTACTGTGATTGCACAATGTGCAGTCCCACCTGGCCTAAGCCTGATTGAATTGCACATTCAAGGCCTCCCCACTAGTAGCTATGGATGCATAATGTGAAGAACCAGATGGCAGTCAGTCACCTCTGAGAGCCCAGATTGTGTAATTCTTCCCAGCAGTTGCCCAATTTGTTGTTTGGTTTGTTCTTGAAGTTCTTTTGGTTCAAGCTAACATTTGCATTCCATGAGTGTCCTCTTTGTTTCCAGGTACAATAGTTGTTGAGAAACTCTCCAACGGTTAAAGGTAACATGGCTTCCAAGAGAGATGCATGAAAGGATACTATTGAGAGTCGCACAAGGGAAGCAGTTGAACAGGTGTCAGTGAATTTTCCATTTTATGCAGACACTCAGTTGATCATTGAGAAGGGCATGAAGTTAACATGGCAGGAAATTAAGGATATCTTTGCAGGGGACTTCAAGGAATATCTAGAAGATTGGTAGGCTTATATCAGTGTCCACCGGTCAGGCTTACATAAGGTTGCATACAGGTACCCCCCCTTCCCATGTGCGAACATCATCCACTGGATTGTCTCACACACAAATCCAAAGACTATGACATTGAGCAGTGCCAGGGGGAAAAAACTTTCTACCTTCAAGATGGACAACTATCATCACATGTATCACTTACCTCCGTTGGTGAATCACATGGATGCACTTTTATATGCCACCCAAAGCTATGTGAACACCAAATACATTATAAAGCACCGAGTGAAAGAGTCGTTAAATTTTAGAGCAACACCTAGTCATGTTTACAAGACTAAGTCACTTAGAAAGTCCTACCAGCTCTTGTTTATCTTTACATGCTGATTGTATGGTCAAGAGAGCATGGAGAGCTTTCCGGGAATTTGGGTGGTTGTGTTGGACCAATTGGTGAATGATGGAAGGTCATTCCACTAGTTAGATTTGTTGGCTCTTTAGTTGAAAGTCCATATGACTAACAGCCGAAATCTGCCCAAGGATGAGTAAGAGAGATTCTACATGTCCGCGTGTTTACTTTTTGAATGAAGCTACCAAGGAGTTATGGTGAGGCTAGATGGCCATTTCATCATCCTAGTGTATAATTTTATCTTTGAGCAGGATCCACCTTGCATGTCCCAAGAAGAGATGGAGGCGATACCTAACATTATAGATTGGTATCACTAGTGCAAAATGGCTAATTAGTTACTAATAAAATGACTAAAATTTGCATATAAATGACCATTTTTCAGTCGGTAGCTAGTAGTAACTGATTTATACTATCTTATAACACGAACAAATTTTATTCATTTTTATCTTAGTCATTAATTGCTTATCTCAATTTTATCGTCTAGTAATATATTTAGTCATTAATTTAGTCATTGATTTAGACATTAATGCCACAATTAGTAACCAAATATACAACAAAATATATTAATATATAATCACCCGAGAAAACAAATTATTGACCAAAGAAATATGACCAAAATGTTGGTCATGTTATAAGATACTGTAAATTAGTTACTAATAGTCATATATATGAAAATTTTAGTCATCGTTGGAAACCAATTAATGACGAAAGAAATATGACTAAATTTTGGTCGTGTTATAAGATACTATAAATTAGCTACTAATAGTCATATATATGCAAAATTTAGTTGTCATTTGTAATCATAAATCTATCATTTGCAATAGTCATTTATCTTTTTTTGGTATTTTCATGTACATTATATAAACGACTAATTTAATAGTTTATATTCATTTCATTTACTTTCATTAATAATCGTTATAAATGACTAATTTAGTCATATGTTAATTTTATTTATATTCACCATTAATCAATATAAACTACTAATTTAGTAGTTTTAGATTGATTTTATCTGTTCGTTATTAATGAACATAAATTAATTCGTATGATTTTGCGACTAAATAAAAAAGATGCCATAAAGTTTGCATGTTCATCTAATATGAAAACACAAAGTTACATATGTTAACTACAATACTAAACAATATCAAGTGCAAATATAAATAATTTCAACTACAAATTATATTATATGAAATGTCAAGTATTACAATATGAGCTTCCAACTTAATATTTGTTGGACTATAATTTACACATGAAATGTTGTTTCATTACTTCAAAACATTATCATTGTGTTACCAAGAAATTGTAGGCGAATTCACCAACTCTGAAGACTTGACCATCAGTATCTATTTGTGTGTTTTATGCAGGATATTGGCTCTAAGAGTATCACTAGACTGGTTCTTTTCCCTCCCTCTTTTTGCATCTGTCACTCCAATGTAATTGTTCTCTCATTTCTTCAATTCTTGCTTCTTACCATCAATACTGAGTTCCTTTTCCAAAAACAAAAGAAGTTACAATTTAGAGTGTAAGACATGAAAGATGATGAACACTAGAATACAAACTAAAGTAAACTATAAAGGATTTATATGAAATATATCTCAACATCAATAATGTCAAAGCCATTCCCCCCCATAAAAGCAAGATACTCGAACAAGTTTTATTCCGTTGGGTGATAGTGACCACTATGTGGCCAAATGACCTGTATAAATAAATAAAATCAAACATCACCATAGAAAAGAATACCTTAGTAACTTAGTATTCAACCTTCAGGGAAATCTTAAGCACGCTGATGCCAACTAAGTTACATGCTAAAAATTTCAAGCTGTAGATAACTTGTGAAAACAAATAATCTAAGGTGTGATGTATAATCCTTGTCATTTTGTTCACAACAAAATTTCATTCTCTAACACGTGAACTTGATAAAGTATATAAATAACATGTGCTCATATAATAAGTTATATGCTTGAAACATATGGCAGAAATTAGACTATGAAAATGAGAGGAATCAAGCTCCAAAATGTTATATGCACATCCTTGAATGTCTCATACCTTCCTTTGCAAGACTCAAACCTAGTAATTCATAAAGTATAGAAATAAAAATTGAAAAATATGATAGAAGGCCAATCTAACATGAAAACAATAGCTTGTCAGGTAATCCAAAATTTCAAAAGTCATAGGTCAAATTAATTTGAATTCTTAACAAAAGCGCTTAACCAATTATTGGGGAAGGTGACCTATCAACCCTTACAATCAAACATAAATAATAAACATCATTCATGCTAGAAGACTCCATGCACAAAAAATGATTGTGAAAAGGATATATCTAAAATAAAAGTTTCCTATTTACTCATCCAACTATATGGGTGGCAAACTAAATGTTTCATCTTTGTCCCATATTCTATTTTTCATAGATATTAAACTAACCAGTTTATGCCAACATTTCCACATAAAAAAGATAACTGATGCATTTCCTTCATTAAGATGATTTTACAACTCAGTTTTACCTAACTAAAAATGTATAATGAAGCAAAAGTGGTGGACACCATAATGGACTTGTGAAATTATGCTTTGAACTTCTTTAACTGCTTTACTATTCTAACACGAATCAACAAAATCCTTGTAAACAATTCCTTCTTTCTCAACCCAACTTTCAAGGGCTTGATGGAATGGAATGACAAGAGTCACATAGTAACTGTGGAATTGATTCGCATATGCCTTGGAAGGTAGCTCGAATTACATAGCATGGAAAGATAGAATGGAAGTTGTATTAGAAGACAATGGCTTGAGGGAATTCATTGATCAAGAAATCCCAAAGTCAGCGTCAACTAATGCACAAGGGTTGGCTGAGTGGAAGAAGTGTGTGGCAAAGGTGAGACAGATAATCCTTGAGGGAGTTCGAGACCATATTGTCTTGAGCCTCCATGGGAAGGAGACTCCATTTTCAATGAGGAAGACATTGAAGGACCTCTACCAGAATAGTAGCAACTAAATTAAATTGGCACTCAAGGATAAGCTTTGAAGAATCAAAATGGAGAAGGGCGATACTACTTCCACATATCTGAACAAGCTCACCATCTGCAGAGATGAGCTTGGCAGTGTGGGAATAACTACTGTCAATGATGATATGGTGAGCCTCGCTCTCCTTGGCCTTCCAAAGAGTTGGAATAGCTACCAGGACTCTGTGAATGGAAGGGAGAAACTGCTAGATTGGGAATGACTATGGTCGAATCTTATGTAGGAGGAGATCGAGAGGAGCACACGAGATGGTTCTTTATCCAAGAATGATGATGAAGAAAATATGGCCTTAGCAAGTAAGGCAAGGAAAGGGAAGGGGAAGGCTTCTCATTCCAAATCGAATTCCTCTCATGGAGGGAAGAAGGTTGACAAGTCTAAAGTGATATGCTTTAATTGTCACAAGACGAGACATTATGCAACTAATTGCCCATCGAAGAAGTACAAGAAGGGATCCTTGGAAGGATCAGAAGGCGAGACATTAGCCTCTTAGTTCAAAATGGACTTTACCCTCATTGTATGCATGGTGTCATCGATGATGGGTTGTGTCTAGTATATTGACAGTGGAGCCTCATTCCACATGATCGGTGATAAAAGTTTATTTAGTGCCTTAGAGGAGAAATACCCCAAGATGCGCATAGGGTGACGATGGAAGGTATAGTGTTTCAGGAGTGGGCACAATTGCTTTTCAGAGGGAGCATGGAGCTCCTATCACCTTGACAGATGTGAAATATGTGCTTGGACTGAAGAATAACTTGGTATTGGTCATGATGTTGGAGGACAAAGGCTACGATGTTGTCTTCAGCAAAGGAAAGGCATTCCTAAGACACATAACCATGGGTCAGACCAAGAGGATAGGGATTCGGGTGAAGAATCTCTATAAATTAGAGGTAGATGATTGTGCAACATTGAGTACGGAATCAGAATTGGTGCAAAGCCAAGACATTGGTGAGTTGTGGCACAGGTGGTTGGGCCATTTGCATCATGGGGCTTTGAAGATAATGCAACAGATATCTATAGGACTTCCCAAAGGTAAACTTGAGCAAGTTGACACATGCAAAGGTTGTACCTTGGGAAAGTACAAGTCTTCCTTTCATGATCGAGACAGTCGAGCAAAGGCTATCTTAGAGCAAGTTCATACTGATGTGTATGGACCATTCTCGATGGCATCCACAGTGAAGCAAAGGTATTATGTGATTTTAATTGATGATTATTCTTGTAAATGCTGGATTTATTTCATGCAAAAGAAGGACCAAACTTTCACAAAGTTTTGTGAGTTCAAAGCTTTGGTCGAGAAAGAGTTAGGGAAGAAGATCAAGGCCTTGAGAAGCGACAACGGTGGAGAATATGTCTCTCAAGAGTTAAAGGACTTCTGTGCAGCGGAAGGAATTAAACGAGAGTTGACTGCACCTCATAATCCACAACAGAATGGGGTGGACGAGAGGAATAACAGAACTATTGTAGGGGTAGCATGGGAAATTCTGCATGACCAAGGCCTACCACTTCACTTGTGGGATGAGGCATGAAACATAGTGGTCTATTTGCAGAATAGAAGCTCGCATCACATACTTGGGATGAAGACACCAGAGGAAGCTTTCTCCGGTAAGAGACCATATGTGGGTCACTTCATGATCTTTAGCTCATCGGTATATTGCCATGTGACAAAGGATTCACGGAAGAAGCTTGTGCCAACAACGGAGTTGGGGATACTTGTGGGGTACACTGATACACCTCACAACTATCGGGTGTACTTGCCTACCAGTCGGAGGACAGTGGTTCGCAGAGATCTCAAGTTTGATGAGCAGAAGGCCATGCGAGTTTCCCTTGAGAGGGAGCTCCAACTACATGCTATGGAGGAGCTATTGGTTCCTAAGGATGAGGAGCCTCAGACTGATGTGGAGCAGCCACATGCAGAGGTTCCAAGAGTGGAGACATCCACTGAAGCAGAGACTTCCAAAGATGGACGGGAACACAAGAGAAGTTGATAGATTATTGAAGGATGTGAGAGAGAATGTAGGAGCACCATCTTCTCAGCACAGACAGAGGAGGTCACCTGAGAGGTACACTGGATACATGGCCCTTGCTATGGAATGTGTTGAGACCGATCCATCTTCCTTTGAGGAAGCAGTGCAGCAGTAGATTTGGGTTGATGCTATGGTGGAGGAGTATGACTCCATAGTTTGTAATAGTGTTTGGGACGAGGTTCCAAGACCAGAGAACAAATCAGTTCTGAGTTCTTGTTGGCTTTACAAAGTAAAGAAAGCTGTTGATGGTAGTGTGGAGAAGCATAAGGAAATATTTGTTGCCCGTGGATTTTCACAGGTCGAGAGGACCATGTTGCTGTAGTATATTTTGATAGAGGAGAAAGATGCTGATATTTTGACAAATGCATTGTCAAAGTGTAAATTTGAGTTCCATAGAGACAGGATCGGGGTAGCAGATAATCCCTTTTTTGTTGAGAGGGAGTGTTGAAATATGGCAAAAAGAATATTCCAATTTAATTTGTCCTTGAATTAAATTGTGAATTAAAATCAAACTTAGTCTTAACAACTACTTGGAAATAATTTATTAATTCATTTTGAATTAATTAGTTGGAGAAATTCAAGTTAGAAGCCTTTCTGAAGTCATGCAAGAGTTATCACTTAAATTAAGGAGATAAGTTTGAGTTATATTTTAGTTGTAATTAGTTAACTCAGTTTACTGAGTTAAGTCCAGCTAAATTAGTTCCTAACTGTTTGAGGAACTAATAGAGAGTTAACAGTCAGTTGATGCATGCATGCACTCAATTAGTGTACTCCAGTTAATTGAAGATTCCCTCATCAGAAACTCATGCATGTCTATTCTGAGAAAGACCCAGCTGAGATTAAAGTCAAGGACAGTGTACTATCAGTTGCATGTGTTATAAAGAAAACTCATGCATGCAGTCAAGGTATCATTCCTTGAAGATTGCACAGTTCTGACAGTGTGTGAGATCATTGTTCCACTTGGTTGAAGGCGAATCATCCCAGAGGAACAATGCAAGGAAATAGGAGCTTCAAGGGCAGAGAGGAAGGCTTGAGAGAAGCCAAGATTGACTATGAGCATCTGTGAGGATTGTACTAAGAGCTGGTTAGTTGTGAGAGCTAAGGCTTTGTATGATGCCTATGTATTGCCACCTTGTATGATAATACAGATAGTGGGGTTTTTAGCTGAGGCTTTCCCCAAAGTATTTTCATGTGTATTGTGCATCGATTCTTCTTCTTCTGGTTATATTGTTCAACTCGATCTTTAAGCTTCTACAAATTGATAGTAGAAGTAGGTTATAGTATTCTACTTTGTTTATATTGCATTATTGGGTTAACCTACAGAACAAATTTTCTACATTATCTAGGTCCACTGGCCTGATCATCCCATAGGCTCACTAGCTTGGCAATCACATACACATGCATGCAGGCCTGAAACTCAACTCACCAACCAAATAATATCAGTCTTCTGACCCATTACATAAACACCTTAGCCTTAAACATATTTGTAACTTAGCCCACTCGCCTAACATATATATACATACAGAGACATGCATGCCTCAATGGGATTCTAGCTCACCAACCTATTCAACATTCTGGCTCACTAGCCTAGGTGTCACATGTAAATGCATAATTCAAGGGATCTTGGTTGGGGTGTTAGAAGATGCTTCTAGTTAGAATCCAAAAGTATTCAAGTAGTGCTTCGTCCATATCTTGAATAAGTTAGTTGGAGTACAACCCCACTACCACTATAAGTATGGAAGTTACTTCCACACATTAATTTTAGACATTTTCTTGGGGAAAAGTTTGAAAATATGAGATCTCGTGATCCTTTAGCACAATGGATAATTCATTGGAAAATTTGATTCTCCAAATCCCATCTTTGTTGGATTCCCTCTTCTCATGGATATTCATGGTCTACATCAAGGCTTCTCCTCTTCATCAATTGGGATTATATTATAATTGCAAATATTCTAAGTCTTTTTCCTATTTACATTACATGTCCATACATCATCCAAGATATACAAGGAATGAAACGAAAGAAAGGAAAGGAACTAGAACAAACATAAATAAATATAAAAAAAAACATAATAATATGGTGAAAACAAACTTCTATTAGTAAATAAAATAATGAAAAAATGTGGAGGACAAACTAGGATAGAATGGTGATCTATATCTAAATAAAGAAAGACAGAGGCTATGCTCATTCACCAAAGATATTAGAAGAGGCCAAAATAATTGCCTTCTAACATAAATAAATATTCGTCCATAACCCTAGATAATGAAATGCCAAAAGGTTTATGGGCCCTGAGGTGGTTAGTTGCTACACCTCTAGGCTTGGGGGTGAAACTTTTGCATACAATATCTGTTTGGGGTACATAATAGCTTCTTATAAATAACTACATAATGACTAAAACTTCCTAATGAGAATATGGTATGCCATGGAATCCCTTGCCTCCCTAAATTGCAAGAAAAACATCATTTAGAGCCTCAAAACAATCCAAGAAGTTTGAGATCCAAAATCATAGAAAAACTAACAAGAAGATAGAGAACCATTGAGATAATAGAAGAAATGGGTGGTTGTTGATATCCATATAGATAAATACTTCCTCCTTCGAAAGCAATGGTCTCAGTTACAACATGTTCCCTCATCATATACAGAATCTTTTACTATATTTGGCTCTTGGTGAGGAAGCTTCTCCACTTCGACAAGATGGTAGAGTTGTAAGTGCTATTAGTAGGTATCCTTTATATTGGCATCCATAATTTGATCCAATATATCATATTCAATGTAGTGATGATTGAGTTTTTTGTGGGATAATTGATCGAATTCTTTAAGGTGTCCAACAAAGGTGGAAAATATAGTTGAAACATCTCCACATTAAATATTAGGTGCAATCTACAGAAAAGGTAAAATACTCAATTCAAAAATGTACTCACCCAAAAACTTTTTGATTCAGCAAGGACCATACCAAAGTTGTTTGAGCTTACTATGGGGGCATGCAAGGCACTTTTTCGGTCAATGTAACAACACATTATCATGAACTTGAAACTTGTGTCAAACCTTGTGATGGTCATGTAGGTTCCTCTAGTGATCAATGTGATATAAATGGATTTTCACTAGAAATCAACAACGAAGATGTTGATGGTTTTTCCTTGGGAGAGCATACAACACATTCACGAAAAAAGAGAAAAGGGCCAATGGGACATAGGGAGAAACTTCTAAGAGTATTGGGTCTCAATATCTACATATATTTAAAAAGTTCATCCAAAAGATAAGAATGAGAGTTCAAGAGAAGGTAGATATAGTGCATGTAGCTGGAAAACTAGTAAGGAAGTGAAATCTCAAAATAAGTTAGATACAATAGGGAAGCATACAGGAAAGGTGTACGAGAAGAAAATTATAAATGGTGTGAAGAACTATATTATAATATAGAAATATTTGAAGGAATTCTGACATGTCAAATTTGAATATGAATATAAGAAATATTTAGTATTTAGTGGAAAATGTGAAGCAAGTGGAGGAACCATCACGTATCTATTTGGGTAGATAATGGAAATAAATTTATTATCTAAGATGATGCAATCAAGAACTATATTTTTCATCTTATCTATTGGTCGTCAAATGATAAATTATCGAAATTATGTGGAATATATATATTTTGTTAAAGTGTCAAATTTTCCATTTTCACATTGGTCATAACAAGCGGCTGGTATGGGAAATATATTTAGCTCATGCAGAAAATAATGATATGAAAAAAAAGAATTCAAATGATAGGTTGTTTTCAATGTCATTGGAGGAGGTTACAACTATGAATAATATCTCATGGATTTGCATGAGTGTCTATATGGTTAATCACCATATTAGGCATTTATAAAATGAAAGAGAATTCTATACATGAAAATATATATATGAACCTTTTATTAATAGTTTGAAGCAAATTGGTGGTATGGATAATTTAATGATTGAAAAATAGTTGGCATGTATTGGAGCAGATGGAGCATCAATAATGGAAGGATAAAGAAATGGACATGATTTTAGACTAAAACTATTAGCATTATTGCATATGTTGAGTATTCATTGTATGGCTCGTAGGATGAATATTGCATTTAAAATAATAAGCAAGCTTTTATCGATTTCAAAAGTGGAAGATGTTGTATGAGAGGCTTATGCATACTTTTGTCATACTCCAAAACAATTTGAGAGTTTCAAAACTTTGTTGATGGTATTACAAATGGAAACAAGATATTAAAAGATGTTGATAAAGATGGATCTCATTGAATGGACCAAATCAAACACTATGTAGTGAGTACCAATCATTAGCAGGGGTGGTGTATGAACATCACTTCAATGGATACAACGCTCAAGAGCTTATCTTTTGATTAACTGACGTAGAGTCATTATTAACAATGAGTGGAATTCTTCCTATGCTAGGTGAAATGAATTTTCTTGTGAAAATGTCTCAAATTCACACATTGTACACTGCAAAACGCAAAAAAGTGAGAAAATTAGCATGCCTTTCACTAGATAATTTGTATATGATGCTAATATTTTACAGGTCCATGGTTACAAATTGGAATACGATCATCAACATAGAAAATATTAAAAAACATTGAAGTTTGATGAAGAATAGATATTATATATGATAGTGCATGGGTATATGGTTACCTTACATTTTATTGATAAGGCAAAAAAATTCACCAAAGGCTGCCCCATGTCAAGAGACCTATTAGATAATGTTTTCATTTCAATAAGGTGCAACTTGACAAAAATTGCACAATCACTAGCATCAGATATAAGAGAATGATTTCCTTAAGATGAATTGTTGGAGGCCATTTTTTTGGTGTATCCTCAATATTGGAATAATCAACAATGTAAAAACACTCTAAAATATGAATTTGTGGCTAAATTGGAAACTTTGGTGCACCACTTTTTCCATAAGGTCCAAATACAAGAACATATTCAAGGTATTTTAGACTCATGAAAATTGTTTCAACAAGTGACACACTTCGATAAAAAAATGTGGAAACAATTTCATGTTTTGGAGAATCCTATAGAATATGGTGCAATCACAAGATTATGGACTATTTTAGGTGCTAACCAATACTTACAAGAAAATATATCAGAATATTTCAAATTAGCAAATTTGTATCAACCCTGATTTTGTGTTTAGTGGAGGATGGGGGGATGTTTAGTGCACTATCATTTTTGAATTCAAAGTTTAGGAATAAGTTTGATAAACATATGGATATATGTTTAATATTATATGTAACAAAGTACAACATTAATGATTTTTCATATGAAAGAGCACTAGCTCTTTGGTGCTCATATTGTGATAGAAGGGGTGAAACCAACATAACTAACTTCACTAATGAACTTCATATGAAACATAATAGTTTGGAGGCTCATAATGATAGTATGCTTGGAGGAGATTGTGTTCAGAATGAAGAAAATGAGATTTGGGAAATTGATATACAACAAGATTTAATCAAGTTGAATATATATGAAGGCTTGGGATACACTTATTTTTGTACATATGTTCCATTTGTAGTAAAAGAAATAGTGAATGGAATATTAAAAACAATGTGATTTTTTTTTTAATTGAATTTTTTTGTTCCTCCATTTTTGTTGTAGGTTCGGAATTATTTATCACAAAAATATTACTATATGCCAATTTGGCGTTGTGTTTCAGCTAATAATAGGTTATATAGTTTGTATTTTTAATTGTAATGGTGAACCACATTTGATACAAACTATTTTAAGATTGATGTCTTGCTGATTAACTATTACTTTATCTCTTTCTTTTCTGTGACAGGAAAATGAAGCTATAACTACATAATGTTAAAATATATCTCTTAACATAGATATTGTCCTAGTATTCAAGGTTAAATAACTAAATTAACATGACTTATTCTACTCAAGAATGGGTTCATTTCAAGTAGATGAATAATTTTTGATGTCTAGCTTTGATATCTCGGCTAGTCTTAATAGTTTATTTGTTTTCTGAATTTGGAGCTTTTTTTAAGTTCAACAATTTTGGGTTTATTTTGGTTAAAATTTATGTCGACTTCTTGAATGTTTCTAAATCTCATTTGATGTTTAATAGAACCTTTTGTTGAGGCATAATTGGTTTCATATTATTTTTATTTATTTAAGGGTTTTTGTTATAGTTAAAGACTTTTGTTTGGTAAAATATTTGAGAAATATGTGATATTAGGCTTAATATATTACTTCAATTATTCTTTGGGAACTCACCGTATTCTCCATAGTAATTTTGTTTTATTTATATATTTGATGATTCAAGGAAAATTTATTTATTTTTTTAATTTCCTTTCACTTTTTGATGTGACTAAAGAATCTTCACCTTTTATAATATACTATGTTTATTTTATATTTTCTTTGAAAATACTTATTGGTTATTAAGAAAGGGAAACGAGCTATGCTTAGCTAAGTTATGAGAAAAATGGTCTATGCGATAGGTTCCTATGTGTTCATCATATGAGACCTATTATCATGAGATTAACAGTCCTCTAATGCAGTTATACTTTTGATGCCAAGTCTAAAAGAGCATCACATATAATCAATTTAGAATGATAGAATGTCCAGTGCACTATCATTTTTGAAGTGTAAAATTCCTTAATGATGATTATTTTGTGACATCATTTTCCAAGTAATGAACATGCGTAAACTATAGCTTAGATTTATTTGTTATATATTTGAACTCACAAATTGTAGCTTTTTAATGGTTTTTTTTCTATTACCTTTTTTTTGTCACCTAAGAATTAAATTTCAACAAAGATTTATCTTCTAGTGAATCTCATTTTTCTTTTTGTGCAATTTCAAGGAATTGTTTCCCAATTGAACATTTTTAGAGTTGTTAGCTAGAGAATAAAGTTAAGGGCTACTACAATAGTTATGAGTAAAAAAGGAGTGAAATACCTATAACTGATGAGAAATGATATGTAAATTGCAGTGGATATTCCACTAGAAAACATCAAAATAGATATGATAAATTATACTTAAAAATTTTAAATATATGTTGTAAGCGTTTATTTTTCTTTATATTTATGGATCTATAAATTATTGTTTATTGCATATGCATGTAAATTATAATTATGAAGTCTGAGGGGGGAAACTCAATTGGTGATTGAAGTAATCTAAACTCTGTGAAAATTGAAAGATCTAAGGTTCAAACCCCCTAGTTGTGACATGGTTTATGGAGAGGAGGACATGAGGTATACCCACATAAGTTTACTAGTGGTTACATGTGAAGCAGCTATTGTTTTCCTTTTGGATACAAAAAATATATATAATTATTGAGAAAATAGGGAATAATGAAATAAAAACTCAAAAGCCTCAATTGACATAAGATATATCTTTGGAAACCGTTTTTGGAGAAAACCCAATTGGAAGGTGAGGTCACTCTGCTCTCTTTCTCTGAATAGAAAATAGTTGCAAGTAAAAAGATGTATGTCCTATCGTGTATGGGATACTACAATGCTCAAATCCTCTCTGTGTTCTCTTTCCCTATCTCTCATGAATACTCTTCATATTTATGTAAAATACACTTGAAAATAATTGAACCCATTTTCCTCGTAATGCCTCAATTATAACACACCCTGATATCCTACTAGTGATTAGATTTGACTCCCTTAACTCTTAACTTGAGTAAAAATATAGACTACTCTAGAGTCTTCTTCATCATAGTCACGTGGCTAGCCCCTTTTCCATGAGTTATGGGACATTGATCCAATATGATCCATAAACTCTTGTGGATATTCCACTCAACAGTTTGTCACAACAAATATGGTAAATCTATACTTAAAAGATGAAAATATACACTATTAGGGTTTATTACTCTTTACATTTTCTAGATTTATATATCTTTGTTTATTGTATATGCATGCAAATTATAATTATGCAGAAAATAGAGAACAACAAAATAAATTATCACAAACCATGATTTGACATGAGATATAACATGGCAAACCCTTTCAAGAGAAAACTCGGTTGGAAGGTGAGGTCACTATGCTTTGTGTCTCTAAATAGAAAATGGCTATGAGTACAATAAATTAAGGCCTATGTTCCAAGGGATACTAACATTCATAAATCTTCTCTATTTTATCTATCGTAATACTTCTTGGTTACTCTGCATGTCTATGGAACAACTGCACTCGAAAATATTGGAACCACTATTCCTCCTAGTGGCTCAGTTATAACATAGCCTGATAGCCTACTAGTGGTTAGGTTGGATTCCCTCAACTCTTATCCAGAGTTACAATATGGAATCTTTTAGAGTTTTCTTCACCATAATCACATGGCTAACCCTTTTTCCATGAGTTATGGGGGCTAACAGGGCATCCTCTTGAATTATGATGGAGAAAACTAGAATAACAACTTCCAAGTGGCATGACTTTTGCATAGGGACGTTGATTGGGGATTTTTTTTACATCATTGTAAAGATATATGTGTGTTGAATAGGGAAAATAGATGCAACACTAACAAAAAAAAATTTACCCCCAAAAATATTCATTTTATGCCTCAAAATTCTCCCAGAAGGTTTCAGACCCTAATATGTCAAACTAGGTCTTGTTAGTAAAAAATGGTCATTTGAGTTGATTCCTCCACTTTTCCCACTCTAAAAGCATTGATATGAGTGAAAAAAAAAATATAATGATTCAATGTGAATCATACCTCCCCATTTCTAGAGGATTTTGGTCCCAAAATATTTGTACTAAATGAGGTGATGAAATTTTTCCACCACCTGCACTCGATGTACCATTTAGCCTTTC